>CM074789.1:8446162-8970320 GCA_037355745.1 Pseudo-nitzschia multiseries
AAAATACAGGGCTACAAATCAACCAGTAGTGCAACCCTACTAAAATTAAAAATGCAACCGGTACTCATCTACTCTTAGTAGTACAAAAAATTGCGTACCTCGCCAGATGATGGGGTACCAAACATAATACTAGTGCCTGCATAGAATCGTGTAGCCGGTTGTACTAGCCCAGGTTAAATGCAACCCGGGTTGCAGTAGGTACCATACCGGTATGGGCCCTGCAATCAATCACGAATTTACTTCGATTCGTATCAAATCCGATTGTTCATTGAGGTTAGAGATAAGTTTGGGAAGATCTTTCTTCCGTTTTCAAACGTTGACAAAAACGCCCTACCACACGGTACGTATGCCGCTTTCTTTTTCACCAGATTCACCGCCGTCTCCCCTGGTTCCCCCCAAACGGAACAAACGCTTCGATTAGAATTCCATTTACTTTTCACTTTTATACTCAAGAACAAACCATGGGCAAAAAGACGTACTTTGAATTCTTGGAGGAGGAGTTTCAGGTGTTGGCGAGCCAGCTCCAGACCAGCCTGGCCAAGATTGCCTCCGATGAAAGTTACGATAATCCCGATGCCCCGAAAGCCGTAGCCAAGGCGTCCCAGCAATTGTCCCGATGCCAGGCTGTCCTCCAGCAACTTCGAGTGGAGTCCAGGAACCAATCCGACTTTTCGGACCGTGTCGAGCTCTACAAAATCCAGATCGAGGCCCTCAAAATGGAACACGATCGGCATCGATAGGACGGAGCCAGTCACCATCCCATGGCCGGCTTCGACGAAACAAAAAAGGGGTCAAAAAGATAACTATGATCCCTCTTTTCAAGAAAAGGGGACACAAGACGGAGCATGTTTTCCTCGTCAGAGTATTGTCATTGATACATTACGTACGAAACTCGTACCGGTTCTAGGTCGACTATTTAGGTATGACCCTTGGAGGGAGCCACATCCCCACTTATCCGTACGAGTACGTACGAGTACCCGGTACAAGAATTGAAACTTATCGTACAGAATCATACGTACCTGTACAGTAGAACAACGAAGTCCATTCAATCACTGTTGTTTAGGAGCATTCCTATGGCCGGGTTTTGGCTCGGCTCGGCTCCGAAAATAGCCTTTGAGTCCAACAGTTTTGAGGTTGGAGCCGAGCTGAGCCAACGTTCGGCTCGGTTCGGCTCCATTCCAATAACCATAACCCAACCCAGTGCTATTGTACTAACGGAACACCATGGCTCGTACGGCAGAGCACGTGCACTCGATTCGATGGGTGCCTAAGTAAAAAAATTAAAGACTCACGGGTTTAAAACAGACTCAACTGCTGGCGTGAAGAAGGTCTCAGGGAGGGGGTGGTACTTTAGTAATTTCCAAAACATGCCGTAGAATTTGTACACGATATAGTTGTATTTTCTGCTCTGATAATGGCATGATACTTTAGTCATTTCCAAAATACTCCGTAGAATTTGTACAGGATTTCTAGTAGTGTCTTGTTCTGTGTTAGTACCGGTACATTGGTACTTTCTAAAATACTCAGTAGAATTGCTTCCGGTATGTGATTTCCTGTGGTGTTTTCTATTAAATTCCTTTTGTGTCTGTATAGCAGAGGAGGTACAAACTGAGAATAATGAGACCCTAACAGGTTATGTATTATTCGTAGGTATGATACGAGGCTCATCTTTACGGTCAAAAATGCCGGAGGTGCAAGCGTCATTCTTACAAAGAAGAAGAATGTACGCACTGATGATTCACACATGAATTCTTTGATCTCCTGTTAAGTATCAATACTTAACAATCAAAGGAGAATGTGCACAATAGAGGTTCACACATGCATCTTGTAAGCAGCCGCTCTCAGCTTGCTCACAAATATTGTGTTGTATTAGCGACAACATGGTATTTTCTCATATAAAGTATTTGTATTGATATCACGATGTATTATCGGCAGCGTGTATCGTGTTGTATTAGCAGGCAACACGGTCTTTGTAACGTATCGTGCTGTATTAGTGGCAGCACGATCTTTAAAGCGCTATCTTGTCCTCCAGCAAGATAACTCACTTATACTTTTAGATTATTTGATTATTCAACCTTAAACTTTGCTTTGGCTCCCATATTGGGACCTATCGTAGAACTACAAGCCTAGGATCTAACTGGCTGTGCCCTGGGTAGCCAGAATAGATTCGGTTGAGCCTACAAGCTCAATCGTAGTGGAATCAGAGAAATATTAGACCAAACAGACCGGCACCTCAACCGGTCTGCAGCTACAGCTATCATCGATCTTCCTTGCCTTTGGACCAACTGGCTCAGTTCAACGACCGTTTTCAGAAGGAAATTAACAGATTAACAGTTGCAAGTTTGTTGAAGCTTGCAAAAGAAGAAGACAGAAGACAATCCGACAGCAGATCATCAATTGACTTGACCACGGCCGACGATTGATAGTTCTCTGATCTGATTCCGATTACACACAAGAAAGACACCAATTGGACAGACCGAAGCCTCAATAGAAGCTCATTGCATTGGAAATGCCAATAGCAATAGTCACACCCAAGAATCTCTTGTTCAACAGATTCCACTTTCTCCTGCATCGCAATCCATCCCCGGTGACTCCATCGTTGCCAAGATACTAACGCCCACCATTACATTGTGCTAGGCACCATAAACCACCGGCTCCAAATATCCATTGATAATTGCCTTAATCCAACCAAGATATGCGTCAATTGCAGCGCAGAAAACCAAGAAATTGAAAGACAACCAAAGACGACAAAAACGACACGCCATCAATGTCATTACGTCAATCAAATTGTCATCTTGATAGAGGAATTCGCCTGTTACAATTCCTTCTTTCCAATAACCCAAAAATCCCGACCAATGGCGTATTTCTGCATAACAACAACAACAATGGAAAAATTCGAAGCACTAACAACGGTGTCTTTGAACCACGGCAAATATGTAGCATCGAAACGCTAGTACCCCATCGGACACAAGTGTATGCCTACTGAGAAGCCTCCCGACATTCCCATTGCTAGGAGAACCCGGAGCCATCTATCCCTTGTCCCTACCTCAGCACGTGATTCCACATCCACACCTGCAGTAAGATACTCAACACTCGAACCATAAAGCACAGCAAGAAGGACACTTTTCCCACAACAAGAGAATACCATGGCCATTCTGCCAGCACCGCCGCCCATTGAACAAAGGGAGGATCTCTTCCCCTCCTTTGACCAACCATTGACCACCGTATTGCAGGAGCTGTTTGATGTCCCTAAGGAATCCAATAGTACACTATGCGAGGCACTCATTGATAGCACTATCCAGACATGGTCTTGTTTCCTACACCTACGTGACTTTGATGACCTCACATATCGTGATAGAAACAAGCCCAGGCAGTTGCTAAGATATGTGCACCAAGAACTTCATCTCTTTGTCACATTTGGTGTCCACCTGAAGGATCAAGACAAGGATCCAAGAGACCATCGACTGTATACCAAGGAGGCATTTCAAGACTATTCTGCATCTGCTCTTGCATCTGTCAAGGACTCCACCGTCAACAGGCTTAGCACTCAAATCAGTCCAACCACTTCCAGTGCCAAATTGTCTGATAAACTTTGATAGGAGTCCTGGACACAAAAATCTTGTGATGAGACCACATTCCCAGCAGTACTGAACAATGACGCTAGATTCGAGCACTGCTTGCTTGTAAAATTCACGACCAAACTTGAATTGACAGATATCAACACCACCACGTTCCTTGATCCTGACTGCTGGTCGTCCCGGTCCCTCTCTGGATATCAAGTTGAACTACATACCAAGCAATGTGCATTCTTTTGGACACTACTCTTGCATGTGTTTCAAAGTGATCTATCTTCATTGTGCATGTTAAGCCATACTAGTACTAGCGATGGACGACAGGCATACTTTGACTTTGTCAAATTGCACAATCGATCCAAGTCCAAGGTGTGTGACACTTCCATTGCCATGCAAGACCTGCTCAGTATGAACTTGCTTAGTTGGAACGATACCAAAGTCAAATTCATCACCACATGGTTTGCCAAACTGGAGCATCTCAATAAGCTTCAACCCCCTCAGAGACCCCTTGAGTATGATAGTGTTTGCACCCACCTGTGCAAGGCGTGCAATAGCAATTATCAGCTGAACGAGCAATTCACCAAAATTGAAGACCCACTGGAAGCACATGATCTACTGGCCTTTCGACGCAACGAAGCCAAGGCAACTACGTCCGAAGTGAGCTCAAGACCACCCTGTTACTAGAAGCCGCAAGGCTTGATTCTCAAGCCACACTATCCCAGCCCAATAGCCGTCCCACTGTCAAGGCTCATATACATGACTTCGCCTCCACTGAACAGACTTACTCTATGGTCACGGATGATACCAGTTATAACTCACCGCCTATCCATTTCCATGGTGACTTCCAAGATTATGTCGTCTATTGCGCTGGACGCACTCCTGATTCCAGCACCAGACTACCTACATCCGTGTGGCAGACACTCACCAAACCAGGTATGAAAGCACGGCTGAACCTTCCTGCTGAAGACAAGAAAAAGCTGGTTGCATGTCTACGCCCAGACCTATTACCTGAGCAACCTCATGATCCCAATTTGCCTAAGCCTGTCAGTCAATGTGCTTATGAACACTCTGTTGCCCCTGATCAGACTCCTGATGATTATATTACAACAAACCCCTCTCAGCTTTCACCTGCCGCTGAGACTGATGCCCGCAATGCATTTCACGCATCTCTGGGTATCTACAAGGCAACCTCTGAATCAGACACTCGGCCTTTCAAATCTTCTGTTTCACCAGCACATCCTGCTTGATTCCTTGCTGACAATTCTGCAGGTCCTCTACAAGAAGGATGGCAATACTTACATCCCTGTTGGTGGCCCTTCCTTATCTGCAAAATTTCATTATTCGTATCTCCCTGATAGCCATTTACATGAATTCGACTCTCCTGTCTCTGTTGAACCTTGCACCCAGGTATATCACTCCAACCAGACTAATGTCTCTACACCTGGATATGTTGTCGGTCAAAAATACACGTAACGTACTTACGTACGTTCTACGGTATTTACATCCATTCTACACTTGAAAAAGTTACTTATACTCCTCCAGAGATAAAATGACTTCAAGTATCAAGATATCTACGTCACACCATGTGTTCTCTGTCTTACGACAAATTGCACATGATTTATGACCGGTTCAGACATCTCTACATACCGGTATAACACAGGGATACCGGTCAACTACACGAATAACATAGCAAAATTAAGAGCCTCACCTTGAGCTCACATCTCTTTAAATTTTAACATCATATACCTTTGGTCGAATTTTTAGAGTAACAACAGGTTATAGAGCCCTTATAACTCACACAATCGCTGCCCATCCGTATGATTGTGTATACCTTAAGCTATATCTATCTCCGGCCGTTCAGCACCTCCACTGTCGGTTAACTCCAGAGGAAACTTGTAGTGACGCCCATCCTGTGTGCTACTCTTAGGCCTTCACTCCAAGCTTCGGCGACGCCTCCCTCTCGAGGGTCACACCTTGGACGTAGTACATCTTCCTTCTGTTCCCTGCTTGTGGATCAGGGGGTGTACTCGCTATCACAAGCCTTGTAACCCACAACCAGCTCTCTGGATTAGCACAGTTACAATTACAAACTAAAGACCAACGCCGTCTTTAATGAAAGCCCATTGCACTGGACACGCCGATTGCAATCACCCATCCATTTTCTTCCGCGTCCATCATCCCCATAAAGGACCATCGACGCCCATTTGATTGTGCCAAGCACTAAACCCAACACCGACGTTTGTTCCTCCTTCGGAACATCCCTTCGGTCATCCCTTCGACACGGCCGCACCTTCGCTTGGTAATACACGACATACCAAACAACTCCTACGCCCTGCAACGTTTTCTTCCTCCGAGGATCCCGACGATCACTCGATACTTCAATATTTTGATCCCCGACCTACTGTGTCTACAGACCCTTCTACCAAGAATCTCCTTCTGTAATACACATCCAAGGCCGTTTCGTTCTTTCGACGACGACACCCGTCAATTGAACGACCCTTTGGTCCTTTCCTTGGTTATATCTTTCCGTCCCGTTCTTCGGCTTTCTCCTTCTTCCTTCGGAACATTCCTTCGGTTATTTCTGCACCTCCGAGGATTGTTCCGCAATAATCCATCAGTTCTTACTTTGAATCTTCGACTGTCTTCTCCGACTGGTCGATATTACTTTGGTTAATTCCTTCTTCGGAACTTTCCTTCGGTTACTACGTTCTCTCCGGTCCTCGCCTTCCAATTTCCCTCCTCCCTCCAAGTCATCCTGGAAATTCTAACAGATACTGGCAACTTTGTGTTCATCCCCGATCTACGAAGATTGCCCACACGCACTCCTTGCCCGACTATTCCAACGGCAATTGATTTCTACAATCTATTTCCCCTGATCTCCACAACGTACTACCAATCCTCCTACCGGAATTTTCTTTTCTGCTTACCATCGATTGTTTCCCCGACGAAGCGCTCTGGACAAGGTTGATTAATTCACCTGTGACAACGCCGTTTAATCCCCACCACGATTAATTACTTCGACGACGACGACGACAGCACGACGAACCACCGATTAGACACCCATCATGGTTCCTCCACCAGAAGCATACGATTGGTCTAATGTCTATGGGATTGCATTCAAATTCCAAAGTGACAACAACCTCCAAGAAGTCCTTTCTCTCAAAGGCTATTATGCGGAGACTGTGCCACTTACAGTACCCAAAATATCAACTCTCTTCACATTGGATGCTAATGACGAAGGCCCCAGAACCCTTGGTCCGGCCCCAGTCACTGCACTCAGGGAAGCCTTCTGCAAAAGCATCACCTTGGACATGGCCAACATTGATGAACTGAAGAAGGGACACATAGCCCAGCTCATCGATTCATGCCCCGTACAATTTGTCAAACCTGGATCCCCAAACCAGAGGATTCGAAACCCACATGAGTTTGACTCTGCCGGAAGAGAAGCTATCAGACAAGCCGAAGCGACCAACAACCCAGAACCACTTGCAACAGTCCTATTTAATATCAACCAATGGAAATTCAAGCGGAACTGGAAGACTGATTACCCTGCCAATTATTTCAACAGCATCTATACAGACGACAATAACATCCCCTCTGATACCAACGCAGATGCCATAGTTACCACTCCACATTCCTCCAGTCCGAGCGTCCCTCCAAACTCTGCCATCTTGACTGTCCCTATCAAACCCTTCAAATCCGAGGCCCATACGGCTATCCAAGTACCTTCATCCTGTGTGACCTCTTCTTCAGCTACTACTGACTTGCCTACTATCAAGTTGATCAATTCAGATGTTGTGGCCACTCCTTCCAATACCACAACAAGCGTTCCTCCGGTGACTGCCAACTGCAATCCCCATGTCGTAACCAGTTTTGCTCTGAACCATATTACCAACCTGTCCTCTTCTGACTCTCCCAACGACATCAGGATGCCCTCACGGTCAAGCTGTATCATCTGTATACTAACATCTTGTCAATGAATTGGTTTTACGATCCTTTCGACTGAACATTGCAACCGACTGCAACTTCCCCATCGATAGTTAGTTGCCTTAACCCATCAAATTCGCCTACGACGTTCTTTGCTCTCCCACCAGCAAACAACTAGTCATACCAAGATCTACGATTCTATGATTCGCCACATCCAGAGAAAAATTGTCGTGACGCCCATCCATGTGCTACACTTCCGGCCTCCCCCCATCTCCTTTCTCTTTCTTTCTCCCTGCTCGCGGATCAGGGGGTGTAATACTGAAAAGAATTCACCGTGTAACGCGTATTCGTACTACGTACTAAGCGGGCATATCCTACTAAAAGTCATAAGGGCAATAACCTTATTCTTAAGGTTATTACCTGAGTGAATGATCGTCAACGACTTTCCATGTGGATTGCCTCTTAGCAAGAGTTTCCCCATCAGCTCACTCTTTGAAGAATTAACAACTCTAAAACACTATCATGCCCTAAAATCTATGTACATTCTAGTACTAATTCTACATGATAAGGTACAATTACATGTGATATTCCAATGAGAATATCACAGCGAATTATACGGTAAAAGACCGATTGAAGATGGTTTTCGTGTGTTTTGTGTCTTAAGATTACGTGTGTTTTGTATGCTAAAATTACGTGATGACGACGAGTAATTAACCTGTTGATCAGAGATGATCGACGCTTACCGATTCTAAGATGATTACTCTTACTCACTAAATCAATCGACCGTAAGGACGATTGCTTATCTTCTTCTACATTCTACTACTGTCACGGCGCAGTTTTTCTAGTTTATCAGACCCACAGCACTCTACGAGCTGTGGAGGACCGACCGAATGGCGTTTCCCACCGAGAAACGCAGTTGAGCTCGAAGACAAAGAATATCCAGATTAGCCTGATCAGCAACCGGCATCAACCCTCAAGGATGTAAAAGGGGCAATTGCTTGTGGAGCCCTGGAACAGACCAACGCCAGGGCGGTCTCCCTGAAAGAAGAGACCAAAGACCCGAACCAAGATGGTAGGCTCCATCGGGTTTCGAGATCCAGCAACAAGCAAGGGAAAAGGGACTGGACGATTCAGCCGAAAGAGCCGCCCAGGTTGGCATCAGTTGAAAGGAATCAATATCCGAGAACACTGATCTTTTCACTGGAAAGAAGAACGACGTGAGCCAGAAGATTGAACCTCAAGTATTCTGTGGCGAAAACAGACCGGAATGAACAGATTGCAAAGAGCATCTGCCCGCAAGAAAAATCCAAAGATATGGGAACGAGAACACCAAATCTCAAAGATCCAAAAGAAAAAGAGAACACTAAATTCTCAGGAAACAAGATGATGAAATATTCAACAATCTTTCACCACAGAAATACAGAATGAGCAAATCCCGAGGCCAGATAGAAACGCTCACAAACTTAAATTGCAACAAAAGCAAAAGCTCACAGATCGGAACGAAAACTCGATCCCGAACAAAAGTACAAATAACCGGAACAAAAATTCTATCCGGATATACAAACACACAAACAGATAAGCAAATCGCACTTGACAGCCACCAACATTTAATATCCATCTCACATCCAATCCCCGATCCGATTACACTCTCTTTCCACATATTCGATCGAAACGTCCAACGAATATCGTCCTCTGAAACGACCATTCGATTACCCCATTAGAATATCTTCTCCACCATGGCCCGAACAAGAGCGAACTACGACTCCATTGAGGAAACAAAAATGGAAGTGGATCCACAAGATCCTGATGGAGACAATGAAGGAGTGGGTATGGAAGAAGACTGACGAATTTGATGAAAGAATCATGCATGTAATGGAAAGGGCTATCGCTGACCCAGAAATGAACTCAACTATGAAGAGAATCATTGACCAAGAAGTGAAGAAAAGGATCAGAGCATTGCAGGAAGCTGAAAGTAGGGGTAGGAATCCAGATGATGATAGCGGTGATGAAGGTCAACAAGATGTCGACCCAAGGGCTGAATGGTACAAAAGGAGGTCATCCAACCCAAAATAAGAATCAGGGGATTCAACAATGGAAGATTTCTGAATCCAGAACAGCTCGCCTTCAGAAGCAGCTTGATGGACTTTGGTATCAACTATGAATCAGCTGAAGAAATTATGAGGGGAGGAATGTCTAACATTCGAGAAATTACAGACCTCAATAAGGAAAGCATCAAATCGTTCATGCATGGATTGAAATCTATCAGTCCAGACTGTCCTAATCCAAAAAGTATCCACTATGGTAACAGGCTATCATCGAGACTCCTCACATGGGCAAATTCGGGCTCGATATCAACCATTGATTGGAGTCAAACCAAGAGCCATTGACTGGAACGCGAACCCAAATAATCTGGAACTGCAACAATTCAGGATCAAGATGATGGAATCAAGTGTAAAATCACAAGAAAAAGCAACTCCACCTGAGTTAAAGGACCTTACAAAATTCAGAGAATGGGAGGAAGGCTTTCGCCAAAACTTGAGATACAGATTCAACTCTGAAGGTTTCCCAATATTGTATGTCATAAGACCCCAAGAGAAGGAGGATGTTACCGATGAAGCCAGGTCTGGAACAGTAGGGCAAAGTCCAACAGATACCTATCCAACTTGGAGTGACTACAATGAAAGGTGTGGCGTTTTGTCAGGTCATCAGTATGATGAAGATAACAATGTCGTCTGGAGGTTGTTATGTGATGCAACAAGAAAAGGGCCGGGTTGGGAATATGTGGCACATTTCCAAAATACTGAATTGAACTCAGGGCACGCGAGAAATGCATTTATTTCATTGATGCAACATGCTTTACACTGATACCAACATCACTATGGTTCTGAACAAAACCTACCAGGAAATGAAAGAATCACATTACATGGGCGATCATAAGAGTTATGATTGGAACAAGCACAAGAGGAATTGGACTGCTTTCCATGGAACGATTATGAGATTTGAAAAGAATCACAATGAAAGGAGATTTGTTTGGAACTTTATCAATTCAATCATGTGATGAGAGACTTGATGCTGCCAAAGCCGACGCGATTGATGAGAGCAAAGACTATCATGACAACTTCATGAATGTTTGATCCTATTCACCAATCGTCTTGGATTGAAGAAGCTTGCGAATGGAAAGCATGAAAGAGGTTCCAGAAGTGTATACTCAGTCGGCACATCAAGCAATAAAAAGCAGAAAACAACTGGGACATTCACAGGAACAGTTGAGAACAAGACCTATCCAACAAGTGTGTATAAAACAATGTCAAAAGAACAGTGTCAGGAACTTTATCAGATGAGACAGGCAAGTAAGAAAAAGAGGGCTCTCAAGGCTGCTGAGACCAAAAAGGCAAAGGAAGCTGAAAAGGATGGTGCAGGCGACAGCTTTGGCTCAAAATCTAAGAAATGACATCATAACCGGACACTAGAAAACAAATGTGTTCAAAAATGGTGAGCCGGTCATTATATAAGATGAATATTCCTCTAGATTTTGATGATGGTGAAAACGAAGAAGGATACTGTGAGCTAGACTCACATGCTGACACCACTGCCGCTGGAAGCAACATGATATTGCTTAATCCTGATCAGATAACAACACATGTTGATGTTGCTCCCTTTTCAGAAGAGTACAAGCCAATCAAGAAAATCCCAATTGGAAGTTGTGCAACTGCTTGGACAAGTCCAACATCAGGTCAAGTCTACATTATCGTGTTCCATCAAGCACTGTACTTTGGGAACAAATTGAAGAACAGCTTGATATGTCCAAATCAAGTGAGGGATTGCAATTTCAATTCTGTTGAAGAAACACCTCGTCAATTTGACCCCAGATCCAAGCATGGAATTAAAATCCAAACCCCAATGGAAGATGATGACCCCAAGAAAGTTTTCATAAAAGTGAGTATGAGAAATGTGATTTCATACTTTCCAAGAAGAAAGCCAACAAGATTGGAGCTTGATGAATGTCAACATTTGATTGCAACAAATGACACCCCATGGGATCCTCACTCGCTGAAATTCAGGATGGCCGAGTTAGCAATTGATAATGGTGATCCAGTTTCAGGGGACCAATTCAGCGTTCAAGCCATAGTCAACTGAAGATGCAAGTTCAGTGATAACAGAACCTACAAGTAATGTTACAGACATGTTCTCGAAGACTAGCATAGAGCCCAAGCATCCAAATCTCATGCAGCAATGCAAGCTGATGAGATTGCATCAGATATCAACCAGAAGAATGCTGACTGAATGCCAGATAGCAACAGGTGGTAATATATCTCACAGGATTTCGTCAGTGATCACAAAGTTTCAAGATGCAAATATTTCAAGTGCGCGAAGGGTAGACCAGTTTTTGTTTGATGACACAGAATTTGACTTCACAGAAGCCCCTGAAGATGAATCAAAACCAATCCCTAGCTTGCAAAAAATTGACAATCCACTTGAAAGGAGATCACTTGATAGAAGAAATCAATGGGGACCATCAGTGACAACTATTGAAGGTCCAAACAAGGTAGACTGTGAGCGCCTAGCCAAGACTTGGAATATCAGTTTCAAGAAGGCCAAACAGACACTGAAAGTCACTACTCAGAAAGCCCTGAGGAATTTGCAACTACCTTTAATGAAGCGTCTGCCAACACAGCGCTTTAGAAACAAGAGAATTGCTCAAGGAACCTGTTATACTGATACCTGGCATGCTAGAACCACGAGTATTATGAGGCAAGAAAAATGCGCGCTAGATCTTTACAAATGGAAATGGGTTTGAAGTATTCATACCAATACAGGACAAATCGCAAGCGCATAAAGGGTTGAAAATATTCATTCATGAAGTTGGAATTCCTGAACATTTGATTTCTGATGGTGCTCCAGAACAAGGCTCTACAAGGACCTACAAGACGGACTGGAATTCAATTGTGAAGCGCAACCATATACACCAAACATTCATCCAACGGGAGTTTCCCCATCAGCTCACTCTTTGAAGAATTAACAACTCTAAAACACTATCATGCCCTAAAATCTATGTACATTCTAGTACTAATTCTACATGATAAGGTACAATTACATGTGATATTCCAATGAGAATATCACGGCGAATTATACGGTAAAAGACCGATCGAAGATGGTTTTCGTGTGTTTTGTGTCTTAAGATTACGTGTGTTTTGTATGCTAAAATTATGCAATGACGACGAGTAATTAACCTGTCAATCAGAGATGATCGACGCTTACCGATTCTAAGATGATTACTCTTACTCACTAAATCAATCGACCGTAAGGACGATTGCTTATCTTCTTCTACATTCTACCTACTGTCACGACGCAGTTTTTCTAATACCTGATCCCTCTACCGGAATCTTTCTCTTCAGATTCACATACAAGTCAATACCACGTTTAGAACGATCATTGCCCTTGCATGGATCTGCCTACTACGAATTGATACACGACCAATCAACCGTCTCCGTCTTGGATGTACCTACGATCGAGCGTTTTCTACGAGTGGTTCCCATATTCGTGTTCGATCAACCAATCGTCCTCAATCCGATTTGATATTCCCAATCATAGGACACGATTCAATCTACAAATCCTCCAACCCATTGTGTTACGCTTGGACACTCGTCTATGTTCATGATGCAATCCTTACGTTTTGATCCCAGAACAATCTACGATCCATTCTGTTGACTTCTACGATCAAATCTATGAACCGTGATCTGATCATATTTGATTCATCAATCCTCTATATTTTGTTCCACGACCCATCCGATTGAGCAACTCATACGATCCATCTATCTACGATCAAACGGCTTCTGTTCACATGGTTTGTTCTATGAAAACTCCGGTTCTAGAATTATATCGCGCTGTGATTATCCTTCCCCTTGACTCGATCATCCAACATATTCTACGACTTGATGCTTCATACGCCATCCTCTCGATACTCAAGCCATGTATCGAACACTTTCTACTATCTATTGTCTTATCTCAATTTCAATGACTCGCTCCATGATCGACCCATTGATCCAACTCTCCGATCATGACGTTTTCTACAATTTAATCGCCCTCCGGTCTAGCGTTCGCTATGATACTTGGGTCCATCTACAATCCCAAGTTCTTTCTACGCTTAACGATGCTTGCCCTCATCCGCACTGAGTTAAGCGTCCCTTCCTCCTGTGCCGATGCTCCGCCTGCCAACGTCCATCAACTTGGCTTCTGCACCAGCAATCCATTCCATTGTTGATCCACCTGCTCCCCATTCCAATGTGAGCACTCCCAGCTTAGTCCCTGTCCAACCCGCCGACGCTAATGTGGACGCGACCGTTCCTTCTGGTACTACCGGCTTCGTTCGTACCAAGACGGCTGACTCCAATGTGGTAGCGACCCCTGTCTACATCATCAATGCTCCCACATGGCGTATAGATTCTGAGATTCGCTACGTTTCGATACACCTCCTTTCTCCCGGTGCTCCTGCACTTCCCCGTGGTACTTCCTTGTCTACGTATCTCCTTGCACTCCCACACTTCTCCCCTTCTTGTGAATCAAGGGGTGTATGTCCTGCGCCCTAAGGCTTCTCTGTATCATCCACAACCATGGGATTTGATTAGAATGGCATCCACCAGACCCTTACGCGCTATACATTTGTCGCGACCACTACACCAGGTTGATCATCCCTACCGTCAGTCGCCTCTCCAACCCATTGATTTTCCAATCAATCGAATTCTACGAGCCGATTCCGAGTCAATTCCGATTCTCAAATTTCCTATACCATTTCAATTGAAACTCCAGACTTTGGTTAAGATCTCCTTTGGTCTTCTATGATTCGGCCTACACTCCACCAGTTGTCTTTGTGTTGATGCTCACCATAGTACACATGTCAAGCACATTCTACAATTCGCCATACGTTTTTTCTATCATTTACATCCATGGAATTCGATTGAACCGTGGACCTCAATTCCGTAAGTGAAAATCAAGGGGTGTGCGTTAGATAACCAACCATGGAATTCGATTGACCCGTGGCACTCAATTCCATAAGTGGACATCAAGGGGTGTGCAGCATTAGGATCCCACTGAACACAAATCACTGACCTGACAAATAATTCAACACTCCTTCACTATGTGTCGAATCAAGGGGTGTGTAGCCAGTTTGTGTACACCCAACACAAGCGAGTTCAAGAAATTTACTTAACGCGCTACAAAACGATGCCTGACTAACGATAAATGAAAGTTCAGGTATCAAGACAGGGATAAGTTTCAAAGATGACATCACATACGAGCATTGAGACGAACTACGATTACGATTCGATTCTATGCTCAAATTGATTCCTACGATCCATCGGATAAAGCACTTAACCTCGTAAATGACCAATACCATCGAATGACCGATACAGTAAGACCGACACACGCCGCTAATACAGCAGCAGTATCGGTACGATGAAGATGACAGTAACAGATAACCGGGGAAGATCTCTACCATGTAAACTACAGCAGAGAGCTCTACGATCTCCCAATCGTATTCCACGCTCAACCAAGTATTGCTCAATAAATTCTCTCCTTCGTGTCTTTCTACGAACAACATTTTCCAGCGATCCTCGCCGTTTGATCCCTACTACATTCTCAACGTACGATTCTATCCTACGGCTTGCCCTTCTGAGTCCTCTGTTCCAGTTCAATTGATACAATTGATTCCTCCATACACTTGATCCTACCCCACGACATGGACGATCAATCACAGCGTTCAATTCTCCTATTCCCCAGTCTCCTTTCAAGGATCGAGGATCCAATGCCATTCTATGATCGATTGATTTCTACAATTCACTTCACAATCAATTCCTACAACTGATTCCAAATATCCCATCACTCGATCACTCGATCGATGACCCATACTTGGTTTTGTCCTCAACAATCTGAGCCATTGTTCTCCTCCAATACTCAGGCGTTCGAGGATCTCCTTTGTCTTATCTTCGACTTCTACAATTTGTTTCTCCCATCATATCGATTTCTACTGCGTCCTACAACTTGATGACTCGATAGCCATCCAATCGATTGTTTCCAATGTTGGTTCTACTACCAACATCGTCACGTCGCTGTGCTCTTCTATTCTCTACGTACGATTCTATCCTATGGCTTGGAGCAATCAATGCTACAATCTGATCTACAATCAAACAATTTGCGTCTTCCTCTGTCTCGATCCATCTATCCTACTACGTTGGATTCGATCTTCCTCTTCTCCAAAGACATGTCTCTAGACATTTTGTCTCTACGGCACCACCTTTAATCGATATACAAGAGATCAATATGTCCATATCCATCACTCATCGATTACGGTTGGTAATTCCTCTCCTACGATTTGGTTCTACGATCTGATTTACGACCATATTGATCCCCACAATCTTCCAATCGAATTCTTTCCCACGCTCGGTATGGCATGATTGTTTGATCCAACGCTGTTCTACGATCGATGGATTTCTATGATCCGTTTTCTGCTGTTCTACGATCGATGGATTTCTATGATCCGTTTTCTACGATACGATCAATCCATTGCTCTCTCCTAAGATGATCATTGATCTCCTCTTCACAATTGTTCAATCATATCAGATAGCATGTCCCTTTGTTTTTTCTGCCGTCGATCCTGATTCCCCGATCTACGTTTCATTCCAAGACCCATCACTCGCCTTCTCCTATGGTCAAACGATTGATCCAATCTCCACGATCCTCTGCAACGATCAATCACGCACCAATCTCTCCCTCGACAAATCAATCACCTTCAGTTCGATGATCATCACATGGACACAAATTCCAACTCTACAATCAGATCTACGACCCAACGATATCTACAATTTGTTCATATCTACGATCGCTTGTCGATGTTCCATTTCTCATCAGTAATCAACTCGTTTGATTCTATTTGACAATTGAATTGAACCTAGGACTACATCCGTTTTCAATATCGATTCCGCGATCTCCGATTGAATTCTTTCCTACGCTTGATAATTCATTCTGGAACCAATAGATCTTCTTCTCTCCAATTTTGGATTCCAGTTCAATCGATCCGTCTCCCCTCTCCATCAACGGTGAAGCGAGCAAGTCTCAACGTTTGACTATTATACTACGATTGGCACTGATGGATCCCAGCATTTGTCCCCTTCGTCGACATTTGACTCTGCAATCTCTTCTTCTCTTTGATATGATTCCACAATTGAATCTAGGACTATCTACGATCGGGCTTCTATGAATCGATTCGGATTCTCCAATCTACGTTGATATTCGATCTCTACTGATCGAGTTCCTATGAGTCGATTCAGATTCCCCAATCTCCTTTCCAGGATACGCATCAATATTCCGTCTTGTCTCCAATTTGATTCAATTTGTACAATGGTCGATCGATCCCTCTGTAGGCTGTCGATCCCTTCTTCTACTACACACTCGAAATTGATTATCAATGTTCCATTTCTTCCTAAGATCAACACCAATATTTGATTCTACGGTACAATTGTGAACAACAAGCCAATTCCTCCTCTCGGACAACTCTTTATCCCATCCGTGATATCCAATACGCTTCATCCAAGCACATCTCTTCTTCCCTCCGATTTTGGACTCCACTATGATCGATTCCTTCGACTCAATCGGTACTCAAGCTCAACCAATACACACGGCTTTGACTCCGTGCTATCATCCTTTGACAATTTTGATTCCCCCGGTCTAATCTTCTTTTCAATTCCGATTGATAACTCCTCTACAATCAATCAATTCGTCTTTGAATCTCCGATTAACCTTCTCATCGATTTTGCGACCACTACATACTCGGGCACCTCTCCTTCCTCATTGATGTCTCACGCTTCTCTGTATACTTAAGTTTCTAGAGTTCTACAAGATGGAGAACCGACTTGTAATTCAACACTCCTTCATTAAGTGTTGAATCAAGGGGTGTGTTGTCGGTCAAAAATACACGTAACGTACTTACGTACGTTCTACGGTATTTACATCCATTCTACACTTGAAAAAGTTACTTATACTCCTCCAGAGATAAAATGACTTCAAGTATCAAGATATCTACGTCACATCATGTGTTCTCTGTCTTACGACAAATTGCACATGATTTATGACCGGGTTCAGACATCTCTACATACCGGTATAACACAGGGATACCGGTCAACTACAAGAATAACATAGCAAAATTAAGAGCCTCACCTTGAGCTCACATCTCTTTAAATTTTAACATCATATACCTTTGGTCGATTTTTAGAGTAACAACAGGATATGTCATGGTCGATCGGGGCGCAAATGGCTGCATCATAGGAAATGATGCATGCCTTTATCTCCAAGGACATTCCTCCTCGGTATGTCAACGTCATGGGCATCAACAACCATCAGATACAGAACATCCCTATTGCAACCTGTGGGGCATATTCCGTCTCCAATCGTGGCCCAGGCATTGTCATCTTTCATGAAAGAGCCTACACTGGACAGTTTTCCTTCCATTTTATCTTCTGCACAAATGGAAGCATACTTCTGCACCATTGATGATACCTCTGTCAAAATTGGTGGCAAACAAGTCATTACCACCTCTGATGGGCATGTTTTTCCACTCAGTATTTGGCATGGCCTCCCCTACCTGGCCATGAGAAAATACACTCAAGAGGAGTATTCCAATCTCCCTCATGTTGTCATGACAAGTGATCAGCATTGGAAGCCCTTCTATCCTTGATTCCACCAGTTGGGCACAGGATGAAGACGTTCCTCCAGCAATACCCTCCTAATGATCAACCACTTCCCTACATTGATTACAATGAATTTGGTGTGTCGTGCACCCTTGCTCAAGCCCAACTTCATGATTCCTTTGGCATCACATCTCATAGCTCCTCATCCAGTTCACACGCTCACCTCTCCAGTGGTACCCTCTTCCAACCATTGGAAGTTCCTGATGGCCATGGCTCCTCCTTCTGGATCAGTCCCACCGATTTTTCCCATCAAGAAGTGTTGGCTCGATGTTCCCTCAGGTCACCTAGCAATGGCCTTCACATTGCACCACATCGACATTCGCCCAGTGAGTCGGATTATCTCTCCTTGAAACCCTTCTTTGCTTGGATTTCCACTGACCGAATCAAAGCTACCTTCGCCAATTCCACTCAGTATGGCTCCTTAGCTCTCAGTCCAGACGGCAACATCTTCAAAAGGTTTCAATCACCCCAGCTAGCCATGAATGTCAGACCCTTCAATGATGATGTGCTTCGTCCGAGAACAGTTTCTCTACCCCCCGCGGGCTATTGCGCGGTATTTTAAAAATTCTCGACCCTATTTTTATCTTTTTAGGTCGCAGTGTCTACTAAAAAACCTCACGCGTTGCACACCTTTACTTTCGAGACAATATCTCGTCACTCCTCAAACAAAATAACTATTTTAGGGTTAAGGATATCATATTCTTTTTGTGACAAGCACTATTTTGTGTAAAACTTATGCACAAATGACTATTTTCATCTTCTCAACATGTTCCGTCCCAAATCCTCCAACTCCAACTCAAAGCCAACTCCAAAAAATCCCATTTTCATTACAATGGATAGGGACCTTTCCCCCCCCTTGTATCTCATAAACCAAGAACTCCAAAAAGTTAGTAGGATAGGCAAACAATTCTAGACAACAATACTAACAAGGCCTGCAAGTCTCAAAGGGATCTGCCGTATGCGTTAGAAGCAATAGGAGGGCCTAGCAGAGGACTCCAAATCCGAGTTTTCACCTCCATAGAAAACACCCCCTCCAAACCCAAGGGACAGCAGATATCTCCATACTGAAGGCGCTGCGGGCAACGATATTGCAGGGATCTCTTACTTATATCAAGAAGGACAAGGCCTGCAAGTTTCGAATCGATTGATTGAGTGGATTGGAAGTGTCAGGAAGTATCTAACCGGCAAAGCATTGGACACACAAGGTCCATTTTGAAGGTAAACAAGGAAAAAAAACGGTGAATATTAATATCTCCATACTGAAGTCACCGCGGGCAACGATATTGCAGGGATCCCTTCATTATATCAAGAAGGACAAGGCCTGCAAGTTTCGAATCGATTGATTGAGCACATTAGAAGAATCAAACCAGTGAAGCAGAAGGGAGAAATTTGGTTGTATTTCAAGGAAGCAACCCAAATGACAGCAACAGCAGATATCTCTATAACAACAACACCAACAGCAACGATATTGCAGGGTCCCCTTGATTACATCTATGAGAAGACGCCCACTAAGTTTCGTATTGGTATAAGCAACCCAATGACAGCAACAGCAGATATCTCTATAACAACAACACCAACAGCAACGATATTGCAGGGTCCCCTTGATTACATCTATGAGAAGACGCCCACTAAGTTTCGTATTGATCCATTGAGCGGATCAGAAGGAATGGACTCAACATAGCAGAGTGACAAATTTGGTTGTATTTCAAGGAAGCAACACAAATAACAGTGAGGCAGATATCTCTGGAACGACGGCACCAAGGGCAACGATATTGCAGGGTGTCCTTGATTACATCTATGAGAAGACGCCCGCCAAGTTTCGTATTGATCCATTGAGCAGATTAGAAGGAACAGACTCAACATCGCAGAGTGACAAATTTGGTTGTATTTCAAGGAAGCGGTGGAGGAGGAGGAGCGATTGGGTGGAACGCCGGTGGAGGAGGAGGAGCGATTCGATACCGACAATTCGTTGCCGTTGTTGCCTCCTATGGGTTGCGCCGGTGGAGGAGGAGGAGCTAATCCAATCGTTAAGCGTTTGGATCTTATGACTTAATCTATTCATTGTGAGTCATTGTCGTGTGTTGAATACCAAACTGTATCCAGTCTACCATCAGAGGCCCTATCAAAATGGGGCGGCGTTTTGCCTTTCATTCTGGCTTGTTTCAAGGCGTTTAGCCCTGAATCTCGCCGGTTTGATATATTGTATCCATGGATCAAATTATCCATTTTTGAAATGCTCATTGCAGATGGATTTATTCCATGATTGAACATAAAATCAACTTGTTACTTCGATCGAACGATCAATCGAACATTCCATCGAACGATTGATTTGAACAAACTTACTTACTTACCACATGCAAAATGAAACAAACTTACCACATGCATCGGGAACAATGTTCTCGGAACACAGCTCCACTCATAAGCTTTGTAAACAAATCAGCAATATTTGTTGAACCTGGTTCATTTGCAACTCTGATAATTCCTGCTACAATAGATTCTTGGGCCTTGTGGTATGCAATGCTGTTGTGTTTCTTCTTGCATGGGCTTTCAGGTTGTGTAACATTTGTGACAACAGAATCATTATCACAATACACATTGGTGCTCCCTTCAACTGGGACGCCCATCATTCTCAACTTGTATCTTAAACCTTCAACCAATTCAATTGCAATTTTCAATGCAATGATTTCAGATCCAAAAGTTGATGTTTCAACTGTTGTTTGCCGTTTGGAAAACCAAATAATTGGCGCATTATTAATGAAGATAATAACACCAGTATGAGATCTTCTTGTTGCTTTACATCCAGCATGATCCGCGTCAACAAAACAACTCATTGTTACATGTTTTCCCAAAGCTTCAGGCATATCTGCTGGTAAGACTTCAGTGGAGCCAGGATAAAATTCAGACCAGTCGCATTTTTGAAATTTACTCTGATCAACGCTTGGTACTGAATCATCAAAAACCAATTTTGACCTGTTATATTTCTTCAAATATGCAAATATATGAAATAACTGGTTCAAATGCCCCATTCTTGCTTGAGCCAGATATCTTGACATGAGAGAAACTGGCATTACAATGTCAAGCCTTCCAAGTTCACAAATCCATCTCAGAACTCCAATCAAACCTTGATAGTAATTTTGTAATTCGGGGTTCAGTTCCTCTGATATATCAATTTCCGGTCTGTAGTCATGTGACAGTGGACTGGATGCAGACTTTGGTAGATATTTATAACCATACTTTTCAGTTCCAAGCTCTTGTTCAACAGCCGCGACAGCTTTCGCTGTATATTTGGTGCTTGATAGTGACCATCTTGGTTTTGAATCACCCTCAAAGTAAAACTTTCCAATATCAGCACCCAAATACAGAGTCGGTTCTTCAATGGTATCATCCTTCAACTTGAACTTTCGTTCAATATTTTCTAGCTGGAATTTGGGATCTTCTCCAGAGCATAAGATATCATCAACATAAGCAATTAACATTGCCCAATATCTTGATCCATCTTTTCTGGTTTCAATTCGTAAGTGCACATCTGGATCCGCTTTACATGGGGAATAACCAAGATCTCTCAAATGTTTTGTGAGATATGACCTGAATGATGCACCTGCGACTGGTAACCCATATAGTGCCCGAACTATCTTGCAAGGGCGACCTGCAAGGTGTGGAGGGAATCCATCTTCAGCTCTTGCCCGGAGAAAATATTTCTCCTTTATTGGAGCCGTCAAATATGCATTTTGAATATCTGCTGAGAGACCCTTCAAATCATTCAGCGCTGCCAGCAAGAAGAATATTCTCACTGAGTCACGACTGGGAACAGATGAGTAGGTACTTTCCTTTGCTACAGCAGGAACTTTGTGACCGTCCCCTACCAACCTAGCCTTCCTTGTTAGGGATCCAAGCTTGATATCAAATATCATGTGCGTTGTGATCTCCTTATGACCAACTGGGATAACATCATCATCAGAAAATTCGAAAGCTGCCATGTTGTTTGTCATTTCCTTATGAATTGCTCGTTCCCAGTGGTCAGTACCTGTTTTCTTATCAATTGCCAGTGCTTGTGTAATTGAATGTGGTAATTCAACACCATATTTGTGACTTTTCAACCAATACTTGGCTGTTTTCGCGGCCTTAAGGATTTGTTCCTTTCTTCTCAAAATTTTGTGCACCCACCATCTGAAGGCTGGTAGCTTTTCAAGCTTATTGTTGACTGCATATTCTGCTAGCTGCACTGGGAATGATTCTTTGATATCACTAAGCTTGCACCAGGATTCGGTTCCATCTTTCCAACTGGCCAAAATTCTCCAGCCCCTAGTTGTTGGCTTATGGGTTTTCCTACCATTTTTTGCAATGGTTGTGGCCTCCTCTTCACTTAAAGCAGTGTTGTTGCATTCGTGATCAATTAGCTCTTCCAGCAGAGTGAACATTCGTCCATCATCATCAACAGAGCTGTAAAGACTTTCTGCAACAATGTTTGCTGTGTATTCTTCAATGGTGCTGTCAGGTAGTTGCAATTTGTATAACCTCGTGTCCAGTATTGGATTCTCATTCCTTACTCCAATTGGCCGATTTTGCAGATCACGTACCCTATCCTTGACAATGCACCTGAGCCTTTCATCATTTCTTTCAATGATAACTTCATTCCCCAGATACTCATCTGGTTCATCAATATCTTCGACTGATGCCTCTGGCTCAGCCATTTCAAGTTTCAGATCAGATGATCTTGCTGGTTGTTCATCAAATAGTAGCTCTTGTTGAGGTTCTGGATAATGTTCCTGGAAAAAAGACGCGCTGTCTTTGACTTCATCACCAATCTTGGATTCAATTGATTTATCAATCGCTTCCATTCTTCTTAGGACATCACGATCCCTCCATTCAAATTATTTTACTGGCCTTATTGAATTTGTAGAGATTGGTATTGCTGATTCAGTCAGGATCCAAAAACAATCACCTCCACCCACCTTGCTGCCGCAAGGTCCGAGCCATCGTCCAAGTCTTTCAACTCCGCGAGTTGAAGAATCACCTTTATCAAAATAAAATATAAAATATAAAATTATACCATTCTGATGATGTGTATAATGTTATATCAGGCCTATAGCCATGCACCAATTTAAATGGGGTTCTTCCCATTGAAGAAGGGTTGCTTGATGCAGTCCTCTGCCTGATATTTGCGCATAGCTTGCCACAAAATGACCATAGCCTTCTTGGTGACCTCTTCTTTGCTGTCTTGGTTATGATTGCACTACCAAGGTGGCCTATCGCTTGCTCTGCTCGATTTTGGAAAGGGCAATGTGGTTGGATGAACGTTTGGTGTATATGGTTGCGTTTCACAATTGAATTCCAGTGGGTCTTGTAAGTCCTTGGTGAGCCCTGTTCTGGTGCACCATCAGAGATCAAATGTTCAGGAATTCCAACTTCATGGATGAATATTTCCAATCCTTGATGAGCTTGCGACTTGTTTTGTATTGGTATGAATACTTCAAACCCATTCCCATTTGTGAAAACCTGAGCACATTTTTCTTGTCTCATAATGCTTGTGGTTTTGCATGCCAAGTATCAGTGTACCAGGTTCCCTGAGCTATTCTCTTGTTTCTAAAGCGCTGTGTTGGCAGACACTTCATCAAAGGTAATTGCAAATTTCTCAGGGCTTTCTGAGTCAGTGACCTTCAATGTCTGTTCTGCCTTTTTGAAACTGATATTCCAAGTCTTGGCTAGGCGTTCGCAGTCTACTTTGTTTTGACCTTCAATGGTTGTCACTGACGGTCCCCATTGATTTCTTCTATCAAGGGATCTTCTTTCAAGTGTATTGTCAATTTCTTGCAAGCTAGGGATTTGTTTTGATTCATCCTCTGGGACTTCTGTGAAGTCAAATTCTGTGTCATCAAATAAAAACTGGTCTTTCCTTCGCGCGCTTGAAATATTTGTCACTGAAGAAATCCGATGAGAAATATTGCCATCTGTTGCAATTTGACATTCGGTCAGCATTCTTCTGGTTGATACCTGATGCAATCTCATCAGCTTGCAGCGTTCCATGAGACTTGTATAGTTGGGCCCTCTGCTAGTCTTGGAGAGCATGTCGGTAACATTACTTGTTGGTTCTCTTACCACTGAACTTGCATCTTCAGTTGATATGGCTTGAACGCTGAATTGGTCCCCTGAAATTGGATCACCATTGTCAATTGCTAACTCAGCCATCCTAAATTTCAGTGAGTGGGGATCCCATGGGGTGTCATTTGTCGCAATCAGATGTTGACATTCATCAAGCTCCAATCTTGTTGGCTTCCTTGTTGGAAAATATGAAATCACATTTCTCATACTCAGTTTTATGAAAACTTTCTTCGGATCGTCATCCTCAATTGGTGTTTGGATTGTAATTCCATGCTTGGACCTGGGATCAAATTGACGAGGTGTTTCTTCAACAGAATTGAAATTGCAACCCCTCACTTGATTTGGGCATATCAAGCTGTTCTTCAATTTGTTTCCAAAGTACAGCGCTTGGTGAAACACAATAATGTAGACTTGACCTGATGTTGGACTTGTCCAAGCAGTTGCGCAACTTCCAATTGGTATTTTCTTGATTGGCTTGTACTCTTCAGAAAAAGGAGCAACATCAACATGTGTTGTGATCTGATCAGGATTAAGCAATATCATGTTGCTTCCAGCTGCCGTGGTGTCAGCATGTGAGTCTAACTCACAGTATCCATCTTCATTTTCACCATCATCAAAATCTAGTGGAATATTCATCTTATATAATGACCAGGCTCACCATTTTTAAACATTTGTTTTCTAGTGTCCGGTTATGATGTCATTTCTTAGATTTTGAGCCAAAGCTGTCACCTGCACCATCCTTTTCAGCTTCCTTTGCCTTTTTGGTCTCAGCAGCCTTGAGAGCCCTCTTTTTCTTACTTGCCTGTCTCATCTGATAAAGTTCCTGACGCTGTTCTTTTGACATTGTTTTATACACACTTGTTGGATAGGTCTTGTTCTCAACTGTTCCTGTGAATGTCCCAGTTGTTTTCTGCTTTTTATTGCTTGATGTGCCTACTGAATATACACTTCTGGAACCTCTTTTATGCTTTCCATTTGCAAGCTTCTTCAATCCAAGTCAATTGGTGAATAAAATCAAACATTCATTGAAGTTGTCTCGATAGTCTTTGCTCTCATCAATCGCGTCGGCTTTGGCAGCGTCAAGTCGCTCATCACTGATTGAATTGATAAAGTCCCAAACAAATCTCCTTTCATTGTGATTCTTTTCAAATCTCATAATCGTTCCATGGAATGCAGTCCAATTTCTTTTGTGCTTGTTCCAATCATAGTGCTTATGGTCACCCGTGTAATGTGATTCTTTCATTTCCTGGTAGGTTTTGTTCAGGACCATTGTGATATTGTTATCAGTGTAAGCGTGTTGCATCAATGAAATGAACGCGTTTCTTGCATGCCCTGAGTTCAATTCAGTGTTTTGGAAATGTGCCACATATTCCCATCCCAGCCCTTTTCTTGTTGCATCACACAACAACCTCCACACAACATTGTTGTCTTCATCATACTGATGGCCCGACAAAACGCCGCATTGTTCATTGTAGTCACTCCAAGTTGGATAGGCATCTGTTGAATTTTGCCCAACTGCTGTGCCAGACCTGGCTTCATCATCAACGTCTTCCTTTTCTTGGGGTCTTATGACATATAAGACTGGGAATCCTTCAGAGTTGAATCTGTATCTCAAATTTTGACGAAAATCTTCCTCGCATTCTCTGAATTTTGTAAGGTCCTTTAACTCAGGTGGCGTCGCGTTTTCTTGTGATTTCACACTTGATTCCATCATCTTGATTCTGAATTGTTGCAGTTCTAGGTTGTTTGGGTTCGCGTTCCAGTCAATAGCTTGAGGTTTGACTCCAATCAATGGTTGGTAGCGTGCCCAATTTGCCCATGTGAGAAGCCTTGACGACAGCCTGTTACCATAATGGATGCTTTTAGGATTAGGACAGTCTGGGCTGACCAATTTCAATCCGTGCATGAATGATTTGATGCTTTCCTTGTTGAGGTCTGTAATTTCACGAATATTAGACATTCCTCCCCTCATAATTTCTTCAGCTGATTCGTAGTTGATACCAAAATCCATCAAGCTGCTTCTGAAAGCGAGCTGTTCTGGATTCAGAATTTTTCCATTGTTGAATCCTTTGATTGTTATTTTGGGTTGAGAGGATCTCCTGTCGTATCGTTTAGACCTTGAACTGTCATCTTGTTGATTCTCATCATCATCACTGCTATCACTTCTATTAACATCATCTGGATTTCTGCGTCGCTCCACTGCATCTTGTATGGCTCTGATCCTTTTCTTTACTTCTTTGTCAATGACTCTTTTCCAAGTTGAGTTCATTTCTGGATCAGTGATTGCCTTTTCCATTACACACATGATTGTTTTCTCATTCAATCTGTCTTCTTCTTTCTCTAGTTCCATACCCCCTTCGTCACTCGCAACATCCATGCCGAGTTCTGGTAGATCCTGATCTACTTCCATTTTCGTTTCCTCAATGGAGCCATAGTCATCATCATCTTTTGGCTTTGCTTCTGATCTTGTTTTTCTTTTTGCTGGAGCCATGATGGTAATCAAATGATCGTTTTGGGGTATTCGTTTCGGAATATGCGATGGAAGTTTGGATGGAAGTTGCGATCGAATATTCAAAACGTGGTATGTGGAAAGAGAGTGTAATCAAATCGAAGGATTGGATGTGAGATGGTTGGTTAAATGTTGGTGACTGTTGTGTGTGGTTTGCTTATCTGTTTGAGTATTTGAATATGTTTAATTCGGATCGAGTTTTCGTTCTGATTATTCAGATCGAGTTTTTGTTCTGGTTTGTGTTTGTGTTTGTGTGAGCTTTTGCTGTTTGTTGCAATTTAAGATTGTGAGCTTTTCTATCCAGTCTCAGGATTTGCTCATTCTGTATTTCTGTGGTGAAAACTGATGAATATTTCATCGTCTTGTTTTTCTGAGAATTTAGTGTTCTCTATTTTTATTTTGGATCTTTGGATTTTCCAAGTGCGTGTGAGATTTAGTGTTCTCGTTTCCATATCTTTGGATTTTCTTGCGCGCAGATGCTTGCAATCTGTTTTACCATCATCAGAATACTTGAGGCTCAATCTTCTGGCTCACGTCATTCTTATTTTCAGTGAAAGATCAGTGTTCTTGGATATTGATTCCTTTCAGCTGATGCCAACCTGGGCGATTTTTCAATCAATCGTCCAGCCCTTTTCCCTTGCTTATTTTGCTGGATCGCGAAACCCGATTGAGCCTACCATTGTGGTTCGGGTCTTTGGTCTCTTCTTTCAGGGAGACCTCCCTGGTGTTGGTCTCTTCCAGGGCTCCACAAGCAACTGCCTCTTTTACATCCTTGAGGGTTGATGCCGGTTGCTGATCAGGCTAATCCGGATTCTTTTGGTCTTCAAGCTCAACTGCGTTTCTCGTGAAACGCCGCGTCTGGGTCTGATAAACTAAAGAAACCGTGTCGTAACAAACGCGGTAACGCGTTGTTACACTAATAAGACAAAAAAGAAAGATCGTAAGAATAATCATCTTAGATGTGATCAAACGATCGAACGATTGAACGAACGAGAGGTTAATTACTTGTCGTTTGCAGGTATATTACTTGTAATCTCCCACAGTAATATTGCGCGCGTTACCACCATGTTATTTGCCCCAAAACCGGTAAGACGCGAAACATATGTAAACCAACCCGCCATCGTCGGTCGGTCTTTTACCGTATATTTCGCCGTGATATCTTTATCATGAGATATCACATGTAAAATCATCATATCTTATGATGTAGAATAAGTACTAGAGTGTACATAAGTTTAGGGCATGATAGTGTTTTAGAGTTGTTTATTCTTCAAAGAGTGAGCTAATGGGGAATCCGGTAAAGAGAGAATCCACATGAAAGCGCCGCCGATTATTCACTTCAGGTTAATAACCTTACGAATAAGGTTATTGCCTTCATGACTCTTCGCACGTGCGCCCGTGTCGGTGAATTCTTTTCATGTGTGAGAGAGATTTTTTTTCGTGAGGTAGAAAAAAAATCATTGATCGATCGATCGATACGTACCGGTACCGGTACGGTACGATACCATCTAGGATACTTCAACTTCAATAGAATTCTACACGTTTTTTGTACTAGTGTAGAATTCTACACGTTTTTTGTACTAGATAATTCCTGGTATTGAATCGGCATAGGTTTCTACGCCTGTAGATTCGTACACGCTTTTTGTACTAGATACATACTAGTATTGAATCCGCGTAGGTTTCTACGCCAGTAGATTCGTACACGCTTGTTGTACTAGATACATACTAGTATTGAATCCGCGTAGGTTTCTACGCCAGTAGATTCGTACACGCTTGTTGTACTAGATACATACTAGTATTGAATCCGCGTAGGTTTCTACAGCGAATAGATTACTACACGCTATTTGTACTAGATACATACTAGTATTAGTGCTTTGCAGGGGCCCTGTGGAGTTGTTGAGTACGTAGTTATTGTATGTATTCTAAGTATGTGTCTGTAAAGTTATGGTAAGAAGTACTCGTACAATAACGCGTACAATTTCTACTAGTAGTGTGCATCAAGTCAGATCAGAATTACCAAAGGCGTTCTGATCTGTACCAATTCTTACCAGTACCAATTCTACGATTAGTCAACCAACCAAATTTACGTCTTAGCTGCAACCTCACGATTATTTGTCATCACAAGCATAGCACTGTTGAAAGCATTGTCCTCCATGGAAGCATCATTGATGGCCAGTGCTTTACACACCCAGTATTGATACCAGATGTTGATTTTGCATCCCCATATGCCAATTGTGCAACATCTTCAGCATACGCTTTAGCCACTGACATGGAGTTCAAGAAAGTTTGCGAAACTGGCCTCCAAAGAAGCCATTAGCAACTACAGGTATGATATATACACAAATCTTGTGACACTGCAAAAATGCACTGAAGCTGCCAGAGCTCAGCCTGATACCAGCAACACAGCAAGGTTTGATGCAAAATTGTTTTTCACCAAGATTGCTGACAAACATATCCCCATTCAAGCCATCAAAGCCAAAACATCCAAACTTCTCTGGCATCAGAGACTGTGACACCCATGTTATGCCTTCCTATAGCAAGCTCATAAGCACATTGTTGGAGTACCAAAGTTCAAACGCCAAACCAGTGTCCTTGATCAATGTCCAACTTGTATTAAATGTAAGCAAACAAGAAAGACCCCTGCCGGGTCCCATTCCACAAGAAAGGCTACACAACCCTTTCGGGGCTTGTCTATTGACTTTGCTTTTTCAGGCGCCAAATCCTCCAACAGTAAACAAAAGCTGTGATTATGAAGGTATCCATGGTGAGACAGCTTGGATCCTCATCACAGATCACCACACCGGTATGACGTATGGTGATACCAGAATCTCCAAGGCAGCACCACTCCATTGGCTCGAGCATTTCTTCTCCCAGCACAACCCAGCTTGTGCCAACAAATATGTCTCAGTAGACCAAGGTGGTGAACTCTACCACAACCCCGATATCAGAAACCTCTTCTCTGCTTTTGGATACTCCATTTTCCCAACTGGTGCTGATGCTTCACATCAAAATGCTACAGCTGAAAGAGCCCACCGAACTCTTGCCAACTCAATGAGGACCATGCTCAGTGGTGCCAATTTGCCCATCAAGTTCTGGCCTTTTGCATTCTATCATACCCTGCGGTTGTCAAATGCATTCCCTGAAGGCAACCAGCAGCATTCACCCTTAGAATTGGCAACTGGTCATAAGGAAAATCCTGCTGACTTCCGGACCTTTGGATGCAGAGTCTGGGTGAGACCTCCAGGCAAGAGATCAATCAAACTCAAACCGAATGGGCCCAAAGGAATATTCCTGGGTTTTGTACCATACACTACCAGAAACATTCTTTGGTATGATACTGAGACACACAGAGTCAAGATAGCCACCCATGTCAGGTTTGATGAAGGCATGAATGACTTACCACTTGCTGACCTTCCTACAAATGTCAAGCACCTGCTCAGGACTGATGACAACCTTCCTCTCCCACCGGAGCCAAACGAGGTGTCATCCAGTGATTTTCAATTCTCCATCTCACCATTTGCAGATCTCACCAATCTCAGGCTCACTGTTTCAAGTTCCTGTACTGATCAAGTCTTTGGTCTCCGGTATGCAAATGATTCACTACTTGGCAGAGCCTATGTCACAGACATCCTTCCAAGAAGTCCTGCCTTCCAACTTTATTCCTCTCATAAGAAATCTATCTCCAAACTCCGCGGAGCTTATATTGTCTCTATAAATCACAACCGTGTATTTACTGCTGCTGATGTTACCACCGCATTGCATCAATCACACGCTCGAGGGGTGAGGGATTCCATAGATACACCTATTACCTTTGCACTTGAAGCGAAATTATCTATGAAAGAAGTCAGGAAACGCTTGAATGAATATGGTCTATTTGCCCCCAATACTTCATGAAAGGAACCCACTGATGAAGAGGACCCACCATTCTTGGACCGGATTTCATCCATCAAAACCATCAAGCGATTTGGCACCAAATACAAGCAACTCATCCAATCCAGAATCAACCAAGTTGATAGCACTGAAGCACTCCATGCATCCATCCAGAGACACTTGGCACCAACTGAAGATGACATGGATGTTGCCATCCCCACTATTGACATTGCTTCGCTCAGAGCCATTACCAAGCTTCATAAGGCAGGCAATCATGCATTACCCCTAGATGCAGATTCACTACCAACTGAACAAATTGAACTCTTAATCAGGGCCATCAATTCAAAAGCAACCACACCAGAAGAACAAGCACTAGGGCACTTCACTCGCAGAAACCTCAAGTCGCTATCCACATGGACTGAATGGGAAGCTGGAGAGGGCAAACAACTTGATCAGTTTGAAGACTTAGAAATGTTTGGATCACCAATTCCATATCCTAAGGATCCAGAGGCTATTATTCTCAGACCCCATTGGCAATACAGTGTCAAAAGGAATGGTGTCAGACGAGCAAGACAGTGCTGCAATGGAAGCAAATATGCAGCCCCAACTCTGCACGTCATTGCACTGTCATATTCATCATGTGTTGAACACCCCATCCAAAGATTGTTCTTTTCCATTGCAGCTAGCCTCAACCTCAAAGTGTACGGAGGTGATGCCCAAGACGCCTTTGGACACAGTCCTGGACCTGAAATCCCAACCTTCATGACTATAGATGATGCGTATGCAGACTGGTACAAAAACAAGCATGGCACAGACAGAGACAGAAGATTGGTGCTTCCTGTCCTTCCAGCACTCCAAGGTCATCCAGAATCCGGAAGACTCTGGGAGACCCACATAAACAAGATTTTGAAAGGCCCTGATCTCAACTTCAAGACCACCACACATGACAGGACAATCTATACGGCAGTCTTTGAGGGCGAAACAGTATACATGCTGAGACTAAGTTGATGATTTCGCACTAGCTTGCACATCAGAATCCATATCTGACAAGATCTATGACATCATTGGAGCAAAACTGAAGCTCCCTAAAGAAGATGTTATCCCCTTCACAAAAATGGGATTGCTTGAAGATTTCAATGGGATTGATGTCACACAGACAGCTGATTACATTGAACTGTCCTGTGCAAATTACATTGACAGAATTATGACATCCCATGGTTGGGAAACTGATTCTAAGATGAAACCCCACTCCAAGCCATCAGCGCCATTATCAACTGAAGTACTGAGCCAACTGCAATCACATACAAATGGACCTTTAGAAGGCACCAAGGAACATGCTGAATTACAATCCACATCTGGCTTCTCATACAGGACACTCTTGGGTGAAATGATGTTTGCATATGTCAGCTGCCGGCCAGACATTGGGTATACAGTGACCCTGATGTCAAAATACAGCTCCAATCCCACTGCTTTCCACTATTCCAGTCTGAAAAACATAGCCCGCTACCTCAGAACAACCAGATCCTGGGGTATTAGGTTCTACAGACCAAATGCTGAGCCATCTCTGCCTCCAGGGGTACCATACGACGATGCAGTCCTGAGATGCAGCACTCCCCAAATACCCTGAAGATATCAAGCAAAACAAATTGATGTGTTTTGTTGATGCAGCATATGGGAATGATCCAAAACATCACAGGTCCACCACAGGGCTATGTCTTCACTTATGCTGGTGGAGCAATTGTTTACAGATCCAAAGCTCAGTCACTCACTGCGCAGAGTTCCACAGAAGCTGAGTTCATTGCTGCAGTCACAGCAGCCAAAACAGCCAGATATCTCAGGTCTATACTCAAGGAATTAGGATTTGTCCAAGTTGGTCCTACTCCAATCTATGAAGACAATGCATCAGCAATTGAAATAATAAATGCCCAGAAGCCAACTGAAAGAACCAGACATATTGAAATCAGGTTCTTTGCCATCCAAGCATGGAAAGAAAATGGTGAAATTAAGATGATTCATATTCTTGGAGTTATCAACCCAGCTGATGATCTAACCAAACCATTGGGATGGATCTTGCACGCCCGACATGCAAGATATATCATGGGACACTACCCAGGTTAAATTGCTTGCACGTTACGATTCGATCTGAACGTTCGATCTATCAATCGATAAAACGTCAATACGACTCCAATCTATTCCAACAGTAATCCAACATTGAATGAATATACATGTTGGATCAAGGGGTGTGTTGTCGGCAAAAAATACAGACCATTGTCGGCATAAAATTCGATCGAAAAAGCCGACAAAACGAAACGACGACCGAGGTGCAGATTCGGAGTAACAACAGAGATATGATTATTTTGATGATCGAGTCTTAGAATCAAATGCACCTCCACTACTTGGAAATCCTTAAGTGATAAAAACAATATCACCTAAGGCTACAAACAAAAGAGGATAATTGGTTAGAATAAGACATATCCAAAGACCTGACCAATAAGTAAACACTTGGAATCCTCAAGTACATTCAAAAGAATATACTTGATATCCCGTGAGGAAATTACTTATTGCAATCAAGAAAATTGATACCGATTCCGGATGGGCCTCATTTATCTACCAAATCTACGAACAAGCATACGCCCCACCGAATAAGAAACACTTAACCTCGTAAAAGACCAATACCATCAAATGACCGATACAGTAAGACCAACACGACGCTAATACAGCAACAGCACCAGTATCGGTACGATGAAGATCAAATAACCGGGGAAGATCTCTACCATGTAAAATACAGAGAGCCCCGATACAGTGAAATATACAGTAAAATAAGAGCGTCTCTCTGAGCTCACTTCTCTTTAAATTTAAACAATTCGTTATACCTATCCGGTCAATTTTTAGAGTAACAACCCGTGTTAAAATTACACACAAGCAGGGGTTGCGAAAGTACCTCGCGACAAAAAAAACAAAATGCAGACACGTCCGAATTGGAACTGTGGGAGCCAATAAACCTTCAAGCTGCAAGCCTATACAAGTTGGCGCGCAGTGTGCAAAGCAGGGGTGAAAAAGCCAAAGAAATGAGCTTGTTTGGAGCTGAGATGACTGATTTTTCCAATCCGGACAAGCGTGACAGATGGGCAACTAATGCAGTCTGTTACTGGTGCAAGGAGAAGGGGCACAAAGCATACAACTGTGAGAAACGCAAAGCGGGCCACCCACGTGTCGACAAGAAGGCTGAAAATACCAACAACACCAGCAACAGTAATAACACTGGTTCAAACAGGTCCAATGGCAAACAACGTGGAAGGCCAAAATGTGGTATATGTGGTGATAAACACAGAGATGCAGTCTGTTATGAGGATGCAAAAAATGCTGCAAAGCGTCCAGCTGGTTGGAAATCCAAGTTGAAAGATGTTCAAGGCGCAACCATCAACTACGATTTTTGCCTTTCAGCCATGCAAACTTCTATAACCTCACTTCAGCTTCTCAATGCCCAGAACCTGCGCCACAAAGGGAGATGTGTTACCTGAAGGATGTGATCTGTTATATGACGACAATATTTTTGTGTTTGGTACAGGGGCCACAAGCCACAGTTCCAACAGTATGCGCTGTGCGACCAATTTGCGGGGTGACGATTCTGCCAGCGACGACGAAGAAGACCAACATGTTGTAACCACCACAAGATATGGCCGTGTCGTGAGAAACTCTCATCTCAATCCGGATATATGATATGGAGACATGGCCCGGCTATGCAGCACAAGAATTCACTGATGCTGAAATTCAGTTCCACAAGGCAATGGTTGAACCGCAAGAATTCAATCTTCTGTCAGTCTCTATTCCCTCTCAAGAATGCGCTATCAGCGAACTCAGTTTGGTTGGCGCAGCTGTGAATGCTTTTGACAACACCAATGAGTTCAAGACCACGAATTACAAGGAATCTATGGCCAGCCCGATGAGTGACAAGTTTACAGAGGGTATCGACGCTGAACATGAAAAGATGGTCAAATATGAAGTCTTTGAAGAGATCGATGAAGCCAATATCCCACCGGGCACCAAAATCATGGATACAACTTGGCTGGGCCAACAAGATGAAGCCTGATGGCACCGTAAGATGCAGGAATGCAGTCCGAGGATTCAAGCAGCTAGATGGTGAGCATTTTGATGGACAAGACAAATCGTCACCTGTTGTCAGCGACATTTCTATTCGCATTGCAATGATCTTGATGGTCATGGCAAATTTTATGGCCTACATCGTGGACGTGGAAGGAGCTTTTCTGAATGGCAAATTTCAAAATGGAGAGAAAATATTCACCAAGATTCCTGAGGGATATCAGAAATTCTATCCCTCTTATGTGCTCCTACAATTGCAGAAAACCCTTTACGGTACGACTTCAAGCAGCAATACAATTCTGGAGAGAAGCCTGACAAGCAATGCATACCATGCAGATGGAGAGATGCAAAGCTGATCCATGTCTGTTTTTCAAGTGGATCAACAACAAGCTACTTCTGATGTTGTTATGAGTCGACGATTTTTGCATCATAGGTGAAGAGACAGAAGTCCTAAAGCACAAAGAGCAACTCAAGTCCCTATTTGAATGCAAGGATATTGGAGAGATGGATGAATATGTTGGATGTCACATTGAGCGGGACAAGCAAAACAGGACCCTCCGAATGACTCAACCAGTCAAGATCAAAAGATTCATTGATGAATTTGAGCTCGATGAATGCAGAGGCAATCCCACAACTCCAGCAGAGCCAGGATCAGTGTTGAAGAAAGAAGGTGAAGGGCCGTCGGACAGTGTTCTCACCAAGGAAGCGCAGACCAATTTCAGATCAGGGACAGCCATATTGCTACACATGATGAGATGGTCGCGCATTGAAACACAAAATGCGGTTCGGGAGCTGTCTAGGTTCATGACTGAAGCAAGAAAATCCCACATGAAGGCACTAAAGCGAGTGATGAAATACTGCGCGGGAACACCCAAGAGAGGTCTCACACTTGCTCCAAATGCAATATGGGATGGTACCAAGAACTTCATTTTTGAGTTGATTGGATTCAGTGACTCGGAGTATGCCAAGGATGAATCTCGACACAGTGTCAACAGCTGGTCCACTTGGCTAAATGGCGCCAATGTGACGGCAAGATCAAGGATGATGCCAATCATTGCTCTGTCAGTGATGGAAGCTGAATTGTATGCAGCTGTGCTATGTGTACAAGACATGCTGTATATTTGGAGAGTCATGTTGTGCCTTGGATTGCAAATCAAGTTACCCATGGTGATATATGTGGACAACAAGGGTGCGGTTGATTTTTGCAACAATTGGTCCATAGCAGGTCGCACCAGGCATATTGAAGTGAAACAGTATTTTCTATGAGAGCTCAAGGAAATGGGCATTATCAAGGTGATGTGGAAGACAGGCGATGAGATGACAAGTGATATCTTCACCAAGAATCTTACTGGTGTAAGCCCTATTCAAAAAAGCACGGTTCCAAGTTCTATGGAAAAGATGAATACTCCATGAAAGCCGAAGGCAACAAGTATGTGAGCTTCTTGACCATAGACAAAGAGGCAAAAGAAGCTCATGCGGCCTACACCAAATTCTGGAGCAGTATCATTGACTGAGTCTATTATTCTTTGAAGCAGGGGAGTGTGTTTGAGGTCGATCGAACGAGCCACGCGCTACTGAATGAATGAGACACGAATGAGACATGAGTGAATGAATGAGACGCGAATGGATGAATGAGACGCGCATGAATGAGACGCGCGATCGATCGATGGAGTCATCTTGCTTCTACAGGAATTGACCAACAGGAATGGAACAGGGAATGGAAGTGGGGATGAGAATTTACCACTTACCGACTCCGGTTCTCCTCCTTACTAAAAATAGGTCCTTATGTACCGGAATGTACAGGGCACAAGGTAAATCCCTACAGCCCGTGGTAATAGAGGTACAGGACACATGCAGCACATCGAAGTATCAGCGGGTCGATGTGGATATTAGTGTGTGCATTGGAGTATTAGCGGGCCGATGCACCAATATGGTGATTTTAGGAAAGAGTGGTTTATCTGCTCACAATTTCAAATAATTTAATGTAACAAACAAACAGTAATAACGAACAACAGTTACCTAAAGTACCAATTTTCTCCTCATCTTTCGGAGCCCTCCGAACAGGTTACCGGTGAGAGTACGATACGTAGTCTCGTTCAAATACAATACTACGCGTCGGATAACAACTGAGAATCGCGCAAATTAACACAAATTAGCAGAGCTAAGCTAAGAACACTCACTATTATGGGCTACTGAAAGATTCGTTCCTCCGTTCCTAGTGACATCGACGTTTTACACTTCTTTTCCTGACAAAATATACAACTCTTTTCCCCTACCACACGTAGAAATGGTTCGTCGTTTCAATCCTATTATTTCGCGTAGCGTATTCTGTTGAAACCTATGCGTTCGCAAGCGGTATGGAGAGATGGGTTCTGATAAATATTCTAAAATGATAAATATTCCAAATATACTTTCCTGAAGAGGTAAAATAACTAAAAGTGAACTCTTTGTTGATTTTGCTCTCTGGTACGATGGTACGTGGATAAAAGTTGTCGTCACAGTCTTCCTCAGGTAAAATGTATGTCTCATGTATTCCAACATACTCGTCTGCCCGTGCTTCCAAAATCTTCCCTACTCAATGCCATCGGTATTTGTTCGTTGAAACGACGCGTAATCAGGTCCATTTCAACAGATCAAACACAGTGTCCACCTACCTCGTTGGCCAAAGCGATCACTTCTGCGTCGTCGCCTGTCTTCTTTTTCTCAACAATTGTTTCCCGGAGTTCTTTCAATGATCGGGAAAGTTTCGTCTTTGTTTCCCCGACGTTCACTTCGGGAACCACTGTCTCGTCTGCCTTCACCTGAATTTTCTCTGCTGTGTTGTTGGCACGTGTAACAGCATTTGCCTCCTCGAGTTTTTTCAGCGATTCGGACAGCTTCCTCATTGTGTCTGAGAGCTCCTCCTCCAATTTCCGGTGCGTCTCGATCGGCACGACGTCGCCGAGGCTACCCTTCGAGTCCGGTTCGTGTGGTGGAGAAAACTTCACTCTCCCGGACAACTTCCGCTTGGTTTCGATAAGCTCTTTTTGCAATCGCCTATGCACCTCGATCGAGACGAATTCCCGGTTGCTGTCTGATTCCTGTTCGGATGACGACCTCGAAAGCGACCGCGGGGTCTCGGAGTCAATTTGTTCTCCGTATTCGTCGACTATTTCCGCATCGACTACCTTGCAATTTGCGGGGTCTCGGTTCTTTCGCCAGCACCAGGGGTAGGTCCTCAAACCAAAGAGCAACAAGCAGCTCGAAAAGAAATATCCCATCATTACAATCAAACTCTCCCAGAAATCTCGGCCAAGCTCCACCTCCTTTCTGCTGAAACTGTTGCAACGAAAATGACAGAAACGGCATTTGAGAGAAGAGTTGTGCCAATGCCAATGCTAATGCCAAAATAATCCGTAAATCGATGGTTCTATCCAACGCTACCGGTTGCACTCACGCATCTAGAAACTCGACTATGAACATGAGCAACATCACACTCTCCGCAACGGCCGCTCCCCCGAGGAGAACACTTCCCAGTACGACACTCGGGTAGAAGACACAAAGGCAAAAATTCCATCGATGCACAAAGCACTCCGATAACACCCAGGACAGGAGCTAGTCTAGCCATGCGCTTCATCCAAGCAAAATAACGCACGGATTTTTCCGAGGTAGTGAGGGCATTGGCTTCGTACGCGTCCCAGTACGACACGCAACTGCTTTGTTGATTATCCAAGTCTACAAAGCCGAAGCTTCGTACCCCAAATACCATAGCACTCTGCTTAGCCAAAAACTCATCATCGAAAAAAAAATCAGACCCTCCGTCAAGATCGGCTCCTAGAATAGTAAGAATTTCAGCAGCCGCGCCGGTAGTGTTTGTAATTAACCCGTTTCCTGCATTTTCGTTTGCAGCGAAATTGAATTTTACCAGATTGCAATCATGTTTCAAGTTGTGCGCATCGAATCCGACGCAGACGAGGGCAACAATAATTACCACGGCCCTAAAGTTTTAGAACGACAACAATATTGTTGAGAGATCGTTGGCAACATGGCGATTACAGACGATGTTGGTGTGACCGAGGATGGAAAATCGAAAACAAAGCGCAGCGATTCGAGGTCCATGTCATGAGCGTGATCGGAATGATACGAAAACACACAAACACAAACACAAACACAAACACAAACACACTGCGTAAGATTACGTGCCGTACCTCTGTAAGTAGGCTCGGTTGGTTTCACCAATCTTGGGGAGATCGGGAGTGGTGACGAAAAACCTCTGGTCCATTGTGGCGAGTAGTAAAACAAAATGTGATGCAGTTTTGTTCAAATGCAAAAGGTGTAAGAATGATCCTCATGATTAGTGCTTTGCAGCGGGCAAGAAACCTGAAAATAAGTTTCTAAAATTTGTGTCAGCCTCGGCCCCTGTCAAAAATTTGGCTATTATTGCTACTGGGCCTGACCGCAGGTGTTTTACCTGCCGTTTATGTTCTGCTGGACCTCAGTGCCGGTTTGAGGAGCCTCATGATAGGTTCCTCTCCTATGTAAACATAACTGTCTTTAATTGATTGTTACATCTATATTCCATTCCATACTGTATGCCAATATTTTATATTCCCCATATCTTTGTCGGTCATTTATCTTTTTTGAAAATAACGCTCCGATCGTCATTCATCCATTTATTTACGTTTATCTTGTTTTCCTTTATTCCCCTGAAATATTTACCGGCACTCAATGTACACCGAATACTTCAGGACAACGAAACACTTACACTTACAATTGCTTTCATTACATCTACTTTGTGTTTCAGAGCTTCTGTCTTTACCCCGACCTTCCCCTTTTTCTCCGTTTGGCCATGTCCTTCTTCGAAACGCAATGACTCCAGTACGTGCTTCCTTATTATATTTGCCGTTCATTATTGATTACATTTACACTTTCTCTGATCTTGCCAGCCGACATACGATACCCTCATTTTCTCCTAAACCTCCTTTTCTGCACAGTTTGGCTCTTTGTTGACAAAAAGCGTTTACGCCATTCAGTTTCAGAATCCTTTTATATTCTCCAACACCGCTCCAAAGCATCACCCTCCTTCTCACTTTTTGTCTCCGGTTCTTCCGGCAATGTCTACACCATAGTTGCTTCTAGCAAAACTATTATCTGTTCGTGTCCTGATATCCATCCAGTATGTAAACACATATTGTTTATACTTGCCGAACTACAAATTCCTGTTTCTACAGGCCTGCAGACAATATTCCCTACTGCTTCTTAAACTCCTGCTTAAGTTCTTATGAGTCATCGCTTGACTATTACACTATCAACCTTTGTCTTGTCCTTATGCGGCAATGTTGCATACACTGTCAACAATCAACGCTTCATTCTCGTCTGATTATCTGTAACATTTGTTACTCTGTTTCTCATCATTCTCACAAATACCATGACTTCGATACATGTCCTCAATGTAAATCAAAATGGTTACCATATTTTTCTGATTTTGTTGGTCAATATCGCAATTTTTCTTCTGTCCTCCGTCGACATGGATTTCTACCCACCCATTATCTACCTCTACCTCAACAAACACAAATGATACACCTCAATCCTCCGCTTCCTCCTCTAACGATAATCCCGATGCAGTATCCAGCTCCAACACGCACATTATTCCCCCATCACCTTCCACTTCCCATAACTACTGTCTTTTGGACATTATCTGAGAAGAACTGTATCTAATTTTCTGGTTTCATAGTCATGTATGGGCACAATTACACTGCATGAACCCCAAATCCACATGATGGATACGTGGTCAAAAGATTTCATGTTCAAGCCCTGAAATGCCATGAATGCTTCTATGGGATGTGGAACGTGTTCAGAATTCTCTGTGACAGATTCCGACATACTGCGGAAAAAATTCCGTATTGCCCTACCAGAAGGAATACAATCGATTCCCTGTATCACCGGATATATGTGTCACTGTATCACAGTAGCTCGTACGAATGGGCTTGCAACCAAAAGACTCGTCTGCAATCAAATATTACAGGCTAGCACTAGAACAAGCCTGTAAAGGATCATCCCTCCCGCAAAAGCGAGCAGCTCACTCTTTTGCTCCTAAAACAATTAGTAGTAGAATAAATTGGCCCGCCACACCCGCCCGCACAAAAGGCTTAACAGCCAAAGGCTTAACTGCCCAAGCTGTTAAGCCAGGCTGTGCGCCGGTGTGTGTGGGCACAGCAAACTAAGGGACCAGACTCTACAGCCTGCAAAACAACCAACAGACCGGAGTTTCCCGGCTTCCCCCCTAGCATTGCTTAACCCACCAACACACCCATGAACTACACTACAAGCATTGCACATACAGTACTACAAGTAGGCTGGCTACTGAGGCTATCACTAATCTAGTGAGTGATAGTCAGAAACCATCGCATTTTTTTTTCGTGGTGCGATGGGATACTTAAAAATAATTTGTACGTACGGTACGTACTCGTACGCACTCAGAAGTCTTACTGATACCTTGTACCCTAGGCGTACGGTACCGTACCTCGTATTCGGAGTTTGTCGCTATCATTCACACCTTCCCATCAAAGCAAACCCTCGCAGTTCCATCCCCCTCACGTGCTGAAATAGGAGTTACAACACGACGATGACGCAACCAATAACCAACACGACGAAAACGAACAAAAAGAAGAAGAAAAAGAATGTCAAAGCACCAATTCCCCTGGTCAAGGGAACAACTGCTTCCTCCCTTGCCAAGAAGCGGGCTGCTGCCGACCGTGAATTGGTTGCAAGCAATGGTGGATCCACCTCCGGTCGGAAGCGATCGCGCAAAAATGGTATGGAAGACAGCGGCGGCAACAGCAGCAGCAGCAATCTGTTTTCCAGCACGACGGAATCCCTGGCTGTGATATCCGAATACCACACCCTCAACAAGCGGCTGGAACAAACCGAAAACGACGATAGTCTCACGCCAGAAGAGCGCCAGAAATTGACTTCGGAAATCAAGAAGCAACAAGAAGCAATGGGTGGTCTGGATCGCTACCAAAAGGCCAGCATCTACGGAGCCAAGTCCTCCAAGTTTGTTTGCGCTGATTGGGTGGTTCCCCTGCTCGAGAAGGAGCTCGAAACCAAAGCGGGAACAACCTCCGACCACCATTCACCACGCCACCGGCTCCGCGTTCTGGACGTGGGTGCCATCGACAACCAATACCACGGCAAGGGTTACGACGACTGGCTCGATGCCGTGCCTATCGATTTGCACGGCGGACAGCACGAATCCGTCCTGCAGATCGACTTTTTTGACTACGCCCACGAGTACTGCGCCGGGTTCGATATGGCGGCAACAGTGTCTTCGACGAAAAAAGTCAAGACCAAAACCAAAGGAACGGCCGGGAATTCCAGGGATGACCGATTGACCCCTTCGTCCCCGCGGCCTTTTGATGCGATCGTCATGTCGCTCGTCCTGAATTTTCAGGGCGATCCGCGGAAACGGGGCGATATGCTGGCCCTGGCCTCGGATCCGAGGCTCCTGAAACTTCCGTCCGAGAACGACCAACGAGGCGGGATGCTCTTTGTGGCCCTGCCCTCGGCTTCGCTGGACAATTCGAGGTACTGCGACCTCGACCGCTTTGTCGAGGTGGTCACCAATCCATTGTTTCGGCTGGAATTGGTCGAGAAAAAGCGATCTTCGAAATTGATTCTCCTGGCCTTTCGGCGAACGGGAATTCGGCAGCAGCAACAGCAGCAATCAGGAACCACCCACACTCGCCAACGACAAGCCAGACACTGCATACAAGTCCAACACGAAGAACAAGAGCGCTCGTTCGATTCAGACCACACCTTGCTACAATGTTCCGGACAAGACGTTCGAATACGGCGACCACGAAATGAAGCGATTGCATCCGGCCAAGCCCGGTGCGAAACGCAACAATTTTGCCGTCATTCTCAAAAGCAGCCGGAATCGGACCTCTGGCTAGGGGTGCCGCGCCACTCTGCAACAGCTGCCGTCTCCGAGCCACAACGACAATATTGCAGTTGCACCGGAAAGTGGGAAGGTCCACTAACACGTTTCGTTGAAAACTACTAGTTTCACGGTGGCCCTATTGAATGCATTGGATTGTTTCTACGGACAGATGATATTGCCATTAATGGAAACGAAACAGAGAGTCGTGCGGACGCGCTCGTGAATGCGTACTCGTACGAGTACCCATCGCTTGCCCATTCTTTCGTTCGCTTACGTCGGCATTGGCCGTGTCTACGTGGGATGATTTTCCACAGCTTCCAATCGCTGAGTAAGAAGTGCCAATTAGCAATACATACGACCGTACTACGCGTTTGGTTCAATGGATTGCAGCAATTCGATAGCTAACATATTCTTCTACTAAAATTAATAGGAGTATAATATTATTATAATACTGCCGTCTGCTACAGCGCAACCGAGCTTCTTTTCCATTCAAAATGCCTTTCGTCAAGATCCACAAATCTTCAAAAAATTTCAACCACAGGATCAAAAGTACGCGATTTATCTTGAAACTACTTATGAGAGTACATGCAAAATCGTATTGTACGGACTAATAATTACGAGTACCGGTACGTAACTCTGATTTCTACACCGTATCGCCTCCTCATACGCCGCTGCCGAGTAGTAGTACTAGTGGTAGTAAGTAATTAGAAGATTGTTCGAGTAGATTCTAAAATTGTGAGCAGTAGGAATAGGAGTGGTATTCGAATTGCACCTCTATTCCTCCTCTCTTTATTAGTCGTATTTGGCATGTACGTTGATTCTTAAACGAATCGTATAAACAGTTACTGTCCCTAGTCGGTCATACGAGTAACCCATTTTCGTCCACCAGTCGTGCGTTACGGTCTGTCTTTCTTGTCACCGCATGATTTCTAGAGTCCCCGTGTCTTTGTGGTAGTACCATAATACTAGTAGAAGATACCTATCCCACGGACCTCATTTCTCTTTCTCATCAACGCCATCTCTCCACATGCACCTCATAGCTAGCTCAATTAGCCTTGTCCCACTCATTAGTTTGGTGAGTAAGTCAGCAATATTTGACTCACCCGGCTCCTTTGCAATCTGGATACTCCCTGCTGCTATGCACTCCCTTGCTTTGTGATAAGCAACACTATTATGCTTCTTCTTACAAGGGCTTTCTGGCCGTGTAGTGTTCTTCACGACTGACTCATTGTCACAGTAGATATTGGTAGGGACCTTCTATAGGTATTCCCATCATTCGTAGTCTATACCTTAGCCCCACTACCATTTCGATTGCTATCCTAAGCACGACTATTTCAGAGCCGAATGTAGATGTCTCAACAGTTGTTTGTCTCTTAGAGAACCACAAAATAGGTGCTCTATTAACAAAGATGATGATTCCTGTGTGAGATCTTCTGGTAGCCTTGCAACCCACGTGGTCCGCGTCCACAAAACACGTAGTAATAACAGACTTCCCTCTTGGTTCAGGCATATCTGGAGGCAGTAATTCTTTGGCTTCCAGATAAAACTCACTCCAGTCACACGACTGAAAATTAGACTCATCTACTTCGGGCGTTGAGGCGTCAAACACCAACTTGGATTTGCTGTAATTTTTTAAGTATGCAAACAGATGAAACAACTGGTTGAGATGACCTTCCCTGGCTTGTGCAAGATATCAAGACATAAGTGACACTGCCATGATAATATCCAATTGGCCAAGTTCGCATATCCACCGGAGTATCCCAATCAAACCTTTGATAGTAGTTTTGTTTCTCCGGGTCGAGTTCTGGTGACGCATCTATCTCAGGCCTATACTCAGTGCTCAATGGAGACCTTGCTGTCTTTGGTAGTACCTTAAACACATATTGTCTGGTTAGAAGTTCCTCTTCAACGAACTTGATGGCTTTTGCAGTGTACTTGGATGAAACCATGGACCAGTACGGGTTACCATCGATGTAGGTCTTCCAATATCAGCCAAGTAGAAAGAAGGTTCTTCAACTGTTCCATTCTTCAACTTGAATTGCCTTTCTATCGCATCCATCTGGAACTTCAGATCCATCCCACATACAAGAATATCATCGACATATGCCACACAGTACGTCCGAGAACTGTTTCGCGGGGTTCGAAATTTACTTCTCACGCACAAATTTTGTAACACGGCAATATTTCTGGACACCCTGAAATTCCCACCCCCGCGTGACCATAGTCATTGCCTTAAAATCATACAAAAAATAATTCTGTGCGCGTGATGCACATTACTCTACTCTGGAATAAAAATAATTTATTTCAGTCTCTAGCAGAACCCAATTATTATTCCGTACCAACAACACTTACTTCTATTCACGAATAAAAAAGAAATCTTGAGTCAGTATTAATTCCGAATTATTAATCTCCCAACTAACAATTCGATTCTGCTCTCCTAATTGTGAATTCTATTTCTGAACTACAATATTCCCTTTTTAAAATGTAGATTCTATTATGCTTGATTTATTCCTATTGCAACGTATTACAAATCCTCCATTATTTCTAATATTCTCAATATTAAGTTCATAATTAGTAGTATTTTTGTATTATGTCTGTCCTGTTATTTTCTACATTAATTGAAGGGATATATGGGCATTCATCGATGCTGTTATTGCGGGATCAACATTCATCACTCATGGATTAGATGTGTTTATTACTCTAGCTTTTGCCGCTGTTTCTACTACTGTGCCCACGCTGTTGCTCTCGTTGCGTGCTGCTGCCGCTACTTCGTTTTGTTGTTCCATTTTGGCATTCCGTTTCGACCATGTTCCATTGTTGCTCCGTTTTTTCTTTTCTTTTTTCGTTTGTGTTGTTCCGTTTGCGTTGTTTGGCTTGCGTTGCTCCGTTTGCGTTAGTCCATTTTTGTTGCTCCATTTTTGTTGCTCCATTTTTGTTGCTCTGTTTTCGTTGCTCCATTTTTGTTGCTCCATTTTTGTTGCTCCGTTTTTGTTGCTCCGTTTTTGTTGCTCCGTTTTTGTTGCTCCGTTTTCATTGCTCTGTTTTCATTGCTCCGTTTTTGTTGCTCCGTGTTTGTTGTTTCATTCCATTGAGTCGTTGTTTTGTTCCATTGTTTCATTGTTCCATTTTTGCTGTGAAAATAAAAATAACAGAAAGAACAATCAGAAAAAATAGAATCTCTAACAAATTGTTGTTGTTGTCACTCACTTGCGTTCCATTGTTGTTCTGTTGTTCTGTTGCTCCGTTTCACTTGCTATTCTGCTCTGTTGTTCCATTCAATAAAAAGAAAAGAAAAATCAGAAACAAACCAAATCTCCAACAAATTGCTGTCATTGTTTTCACTTACTTGTGTTCCATTGTTGCTCCGTTGTTCCATTTTGTTTGTTGTTTCGCTCTGTTGTTCCCTCTGATAAAAATAAAAGAAAGAAAGATCAGAAATAAATAGAATCTCCAACAAATTGCCGTCATTGTTGTCACTCACTTGCATTCGGTTGTTGTTGTTCCATTTTGTTGTTCCCTTGTTCCCCTGTTACACTCACTAGTGTTTCTTTGTTGTTCCATTGTTCTGTTGTCCGTGACTGTTGCACAACATTCATTTTCTGTGTTAAAAAAATATACCGTACCGACCAAGAAGTATGTGGCTTTTTTTTTGGTTTTGTGTGTGTGCAGTTTTGTGTGTGCTCAGTTTTTCTTGTTACTTCAGTTTTTCATGTGTGTGTGGTTTTGGGTGTGTTGTGTATGCTGTGTATCCTGGCTTCTTTCATGTGTCTGGCTTGTGTGTGGCCTTTATTTTCTATATAAGTAAAGCATGTATCAGTGCAAGCCACCCCTCCCGCGCCATAATTTTTTCAAAATGGAAATTTTGATTACACTGAAGGTTATGTACTACTTAAATTCCCTACTCATCTGTATAATCTGATAGCCAGTCGGTGGTTCGACACTATCCTGGGTCAGCACAGTACCTACCGGTACCTACGTACACTTTTTGCAAAGTACCCAATGGTGTACCTTTTTGCATGTAGTATCATCTACAACTAGTAATGCCTGCACACTTTTTTGTCTGAGAATAATCCAAAAACAGCACTTCCATTTTGATTAAACAACTTATGAATTAATTTTATTTGACACTCATTAAACTACATGTTTGGTGATTGGATTATAAGTGTTACTCCAATTATGGATAAGATGAAATGTGCCGGAAAAATAAATTGAATTGACCTGATACTTTGGGAGCCATTACCCACTCAGTCAGTGTGTGCCGGATTCGTACCAAAAATACTCTCTTGTCTGCAATTTGGAGAGACGAACCACAACATTTTCTGTATTGTGAGTTTAAATGTTGTTCCCAAATATGCATCAGATGAGTCATGAAAAAATTATTCATGGCCTGGACCTGATACTTTGGGAGTCATTACCTAATCAGTCATTTTATGCCCTGGATTTGCACCAAAAATACCCTCTTCTGTGCCATTTGGAGCATTAGATAGATCACAACATTTCCAACATTCTGTGCGGCAAAGTTGTTCCCAATATGCCTTTGATGAGTCATGAGAAATGTATTCATGGCTTGGACGGGATACTTTGGGAGTCATTACCCAATAACTCAGTTTGTGCCCTGGAATTGCACCAAAAATACCCTCATGTTTGCCATTTGGAGAGAAAAACCACAACATTTCTGGCATTTTGTGGGGCAAAGTTGTTCCCAATATGTATTTGATTAGTTGTGAGAAATGTATTCCTGGCTTGGACCGGATACTTTGGGAGTCATTACCCAATAAGTCAGTTTGTGCCCTGGAATTGAACCAAAAATACCCTCATGTTTGACATTTGGAGAGACAAACCACAACATTTCCAGCATTTTGTGTGACAAAGTTGCTATCACGCGCTACGTTTGTGATAGCTTCAGTAGCTAACGTACTTGTAGTAATCGTCCGATAACTGTCACGCGACCTTTTTTTTTGGTCGCGAGGTACTGTCGCAACCCCTTTTTGTGTGTAATTTTAACACGAGTCCCCATGTGATTCACTAGGTCAGTATCATGCATAATTTTCTAACTCTCAATACGTGGGTCGCGTTTATTTTTTTCCTTGGGTCATGAATAATTATTATTAATTTTTAATAAAACTTACCCGTACGCTCGCCAATCACATTTACTAAAATTAAATACGCAAGGTCATGACTCACAACCAACCCCCCCCTGTGATTCGGTTGCTTCGTATCATGCTCATTTTTCTAACTCTCAATCCCTGGTTCGCAATTATTTTTTTCCGTGGGTCATGAATAATTATTTTTAATTTTTAATATCACCTACCCGTACATTCGCGAATCACATCTACAAAAATGAATTACGCAAGGTCATGACTCACAACCAGTAAAATTTAACATTAGTGCTCGCAACACACAACCCTTAAAATGTATCTCCATTGCTTGCGACACACTACCCTTATAATTTAATATTTGTGCTCGCAACAAACAACCCTTAAAATTTAATATCATCACTTGCGACTACCTACCACTACAGTTGAATTATTCGGGTCAAGAATTTGCTTAGTAGTATCCTATGCAAAATATGTATGATATGTACGGCTACTTGTTTGTGTACAATTTAATCGTATTTGTCACACAATCTACTATTTGCAACCATGGTATGCAACAAATGTAAGATATGTACCTTTTACCCTACTAATCACTTTCCTCCAAGATTTACCCTGGTCGTAGGTGTGAACCAACCCTCGTCAAATTAGTGAATGGACTGACACAATGAACAGTATCAATTCTGAAAACAAGACCTAAACTTTCTCCATTTTGTCAAACAATTGCCTCCATGCCGGATCAATATAGTTGTCATCCTCACTTTCCTCTTCAGCAAGACTACTGGCAACAGTGCCACCATTTTTTGACACAGTACTGGTAGGATTGCTTTCTGAGTTGAATCTTTCCAGCATCATTTTCTCCAAATTTATACCCGTTTCAAGATTTTCTCTTAATGTTTGTATCTTCTTGCACAATTTATTGAACACTTTCCGTCCTTCTTTGTCCCATCCATTTGCACTTCCACTTTTTGAATCGCAATATTTTTTTTTCATGTATTTTGTTTTCTTTTGTGTCGTGTATGTTCCATCAAGTTTCATTTGCTTCTGTTTTTCCCAATTGCTGTACTTGTTGTCAATTATCATTAGGGCAAAAGCCTCATCCGTAACAGTAAAGATGGTACTAATAAGATTCTTTGTCTTCCTCAGCTTAAAGTTCGTCTTTCCCGGATTAATGGCAGACAGGATTCTTGTCACAAAATAATAAAATTCTTCATTAGCCGCATTTCCGTATCGCTGGTACTCTTTCGCCAGAATTTCCATCGAGTCCGTATTTAGAGCTACAGTACCAGGGAATGATGCCGGCACTTTTGCCATTTCACTATCAGCTGCGGTGATGACAACAAATGGCAGTATGATATCATAGTATGGTGGGGTTAGTTGTACGTCGGTCGTAGGCACATATGGAAGAGCGTCGAAAGTACCATAATTTCCAGATGATTCAACGATTACGCCGTCACTTACCAAACCAATTTTTTCTAGCCAATGTTTGATTATTGTGCCTCAATTTTGCCAGGGCTTTTGGTACTGCATTATCAAAGTAGGCACAGAATTTCTTAATGGGTATATTTTTTGGAACGGATATTACACACGCATCAATTCCTTGCACGATTATTTTATTGGAAAGTATGTTTGTTGTCATAAATTTCAGGCCACCATACCATTCCTTCTTCACATAGGCCCTCACCTGTCCTTCAATTGTATCTTTATATGTTTTCAATAGTTTCATAGTTTCCGTTTCCATACTATGTATAGTTCCACAACTCAACGTACTCACTTTATCAACGCTATTGCCGCCCCACACTGTTTTCAATGGAACCGTGTCAGTTTTTTTTGCAGTCTCCTCTTTAGAATTGATTCCCTTCTTACCAGCTCTCACCATTTTCAGGATATTCTCTATTAGATCTGGATTCTCATTTGCTATTTCTGTTAATGTTTTCACCGTTTTGTTCACGTTTTTCTTTTTGTGTTGTCCGCCCTCCGTAGTTTTTTGTTTTGTTGTCTCTTTGATATTTTCTCTAGTATCCTTATTCTTGTTGGAGCTCCCATCATTGTCTTCACTAACCGAATCAGTGTCACTGTCACTGTCAGTGTCACTTTCACTTTCACTGTCGCTGCTGTCCATCATGCTAATGTTTTCAGCTTTTCTTTTTAGTGGTGTTTGTCTTTCCGCCGTGGTGGTGCCTTCTTGTGTTGCTGCAATTGTTGTGTTCCTCTCGGTGGACATGGTGGTAATGCTTGTATTTTTGGTATTATCTCTAGTGTCTCCATCCCTGACTGCGTTTGCCATATCTGCTATTTTCTTTTCTTGGAGACGTGTTATTTTTGCCTTGGGTAGGTTGGACCATTTTTGTTTCGGCATCTTGTATTTATATTTTTTCAATCGTCGGTGTTTTTGGCAATTTTGTGAATTTTTATGCTGCCTTGTTTTTGCATCGATTGTACAAATTCAGCAATTTGCAATACATTTGTCTTTGTGGAAGTGGGCTTGTGAGCGCGGGCCAACCAAAAAGAACTGTCTGCCTAGCTGCGCCATTTTTTTTCTTCCCTACATTCGCTTCTTATTTCCAAACAAGTAGTACTAGTAACGGTACTAGATTGTACGATACCAATTTATTTTGATGTTCCCCATTCTACTGTATCACACCACTTCATATTGAAATCTGTAGAACCAAAAACAGGCACATTGTATGGAACGGTGTTGGAGATAACAATTCTCTGTTAGGGAAAATCCGCACAACGTATGTATTTTCGTTTTAGGGTTAAGTTTCTGTAACGGTGTTCCCGATTGAGTTGTCTGGAACGGCAATTCTGACTTCTTCATTTGTAAGGAACTAGTTGCATTGATGAGCCTGTAATGGAAAATAAGCACGATATCTGCAATGGCGTTTCCGTGTTATGTGTCTGGAACGGTGTTGTAGATAACAATTCACTGTTAGGGAAAATCCACAGAATGTCTTTATTTGCGTTTCAGGTTTAAATTTCTGGAACGGCGTTTCAGATTGAGTTTTCTGGAACGGCAATTCTGACTTTTTCATTTGTAACTAACGTTTTTCACAGTAGTTAATTTTTATATTTACGTATTTAACGAGGACAGGATAGTGCACGTATTCGTAAGTAGGGGTAAGTTTTGCCATAGTAAAGCTTGTCACTCGCCCTATTTCACACGTCCCCACGCACCACAAGGAACGGGATAGTTATTGTACTTCTCTAAATCTTCTGGTGAATTCAAACACTTTTTGTAAAGTTGTAGCCAGTGCACAATGTTTCTCTCCTTTCTATCCTCTTCCTCCCTTTTCTCTTTGTTTGCAAATTGTTTGAGTTTTCTTTTTTTTTTCTTAGACTGCTTTTTCGCTTTTTTCATGAATGAATTCCAATTGTTTTTATTCTTGTTGTTTTTCTCCGTTTCTTCGTTTCGTTCCTTTCCATCATCGGTTTCTTCGATGTACATTATACTGTACTTTTCAATGATTGCCTCTTCAGTCATTGTGCGCCACTTGTTGAACCAAAGGGTTGTCAGACAGGTACGGTTAACTGGGTGAAAATGTATGCATTGCTTTATGTGTTTTCTGGCTTCCGGCGTCAGGTTACACCATTTTTTTGGTGGAAATGTATGACCATTGAGTTCAAGCCTCTCTCGTTCTCCTGATTGTACTGGTCGTCCAATACCCACGTTGTTGTAGCACTGTATGTCCTCTGTTCCTTTCAATGCTGGATAACCGCATAAAATGTGTGCCACAATGATACCCAAAGCCCACACATGGTCAACGGCATCAGTGTCGCCTTCCTCGTAGAAAGGAAATATGTCCTCAGTTACATACTTCAAGCATTGTTCCCAAATTTCTAAAGCTTCTTCTTCATCAAAATGCCCTTTTGGGCTGTCGAGTCTATCTCTAACGTCATCTATCTTGTTGCATCCATTAAGTATTGTGAGTACCAAGTTGCCGTTTTCGGCACATAGCGCATCGAACCCAGTTTCAAAATGATATAAGAATGGATTTCGCTCGTTGTTTTCATCACCATCATTTAGCTCAGTCCTTCTTGCACAGTACTCCGCCGAATCCAAAAGATACCTAGGCTTCAAAACCTTCCTCTTGTACGCTGATTGTGGTGTTGTGTTCTCCATTTTGCTCTTCGTTGTAATAATGATTTACGTTGGGCAAATACTGAGGTATTTTCGTTCAATTACTCGTTGTAAACTGTTAAGGAATAATTTTTACCGCACTTATTTAAGTAATGTAAATTTCGTCATCTCGCAAGGATTCGGTTATATTGAAGTGATTGTGTCTTGTGATTCGACTCCTCCTTAGAACAGTCCATACGTAGTACTTTCCTCATTACTTTTTGTTCCTACTAGTAGTTCTATTTCTTTATTTTTGTATGAAGTAACCTAAATAGTGATTGCTACTAAGTTTTTGAGTGCAAAAGTGTGTTAGTTTCTGCAGTTTAAGGATGAATACTGTTCATTCTATGGATTGGTTAGAGTATGAAAGTATATTGTCAATTCTAAGGCTGCTACTTTAGTCTGTATGAATGTTTTAATAGTTTTGGTCACTGGTCATTTTTCCTCCAAAACCAGTACCCAAATGCACTAATTAGGTTGTGACACACAAACCACCATGACAGATAAGTCACTTCTGTTTCTTTCATGATTCATCTTATCCATTACATTAACATTATTCATTGTTCAATCACACCAAATATCTGATTTTGAAATTTTTAATTGCAAATTAGTGTGTATTTTTCTTCCCAATCCAGTCACCAAATGCAAAAATTAGGTGGTGATACCCAAATCACGACAGATAACTCACTTCTGTTTCTTTCATGATTCATGTCACCCATAACAGGAACAATATTCATTGTTCAATCACACGAAATATCTTTTTTCTTTTTTTACTTGCAAAGTGGTGTTTATTTTTCCTCCAAATCCTGTACCCAAATGCACTAATTAGGTGGTGACACACAATTCAAGACTGATAACTCACTTCTGTTTCTTTCATGATTCATCTTCCCCATAACAGCAACTTTATTCATGGTTCAATCACACAAAATATCTGATTTTTGAATTTTTAATTGCAAATTAGATAGTGTGTATTTTTCCTCCAAATCCAGGACCCAAATGCACTAATTAGGTGGTGACACACAAACCATGACAGATAACTCACTTCTGTTTCTTTCATGATTCATCTTACGCATAACGTGAACAATATTTATTGTTAAATCACACATAATATCTGTTTTTGGATTTTTTACTTGCAAAATAGTGTGTATTTTTCCTCCAAATCCTGTACCCAAATGCACTGATTAGTTGGTGACATACAATCCATGACAGATAACTACCTTCTGTTTCTTTCATGATTCATCATATCCATAAAAGGAACCATATTCATGGTTCAATCACACAAATTATCTGTTTTTGGAATTTTTAAATGCAAATTAGTGTGTATTTCTCCTCCAAATGCAGTACCCAAATGCACTAATTAGGTGGTCACACCCAAACTATCACCTATAACTCACTTCAGTTTCTTTCATGATTAATCTTATCAATAACAGTAACTTTTCATCATCAATGTTGTTAACACTATGTATGTGATATAATCTCAAAATGACTGTTTAAATTTCAACCTGATAGTGCTTAAGACAGTATGATTTTTGAAATACTTATTGTCCCTGGACATAATAAAATTACCAAAACTGTGAGTCATAATAATTTTTAGAGTGCAACTATGTGCCATTGCCATCAATTTCATCATGAATATTGCTAACACTTCTTGGTATGTGGATTACTATGAAACCGACAGTATTATTTTGAAGGTGGTTGTTACTCTTTTACACAGTAGTATGAATTTTGAAATACTACTTATTGTCCCACCAGGACATATTCCAATTACAAAAACTGTGATTCATAATAAGTTTTCAAATGCAACTATGTGTCATGGCCAGCAATTTTATCATCAATACTTCTCATGTTATGGACTGGGCTCAATTCATTGTTCACTGAAAATGCACCCTGTTGTCGTAAAACATGATGCTATCAGATTGGAATTCTGTATTGGTTCTAGTACTAATACTAGTACTAGTATTAGGTACAACCTTCTGAGAACTTTGAACTACTAACCACTATGAACATGCATGTACTACTACGACTACAGTATTACAAGAACATGTAATAGTAGACTAATATGAAAAAATTCAAATGATCTACTGCGTGTTGTAGTACTCCACTAGTACTAGGTACTCACCTAAAACTCACTTCTGTTTCTTTCATGATTCATCTTATCAATAACAGTAACATTTCATCATCAATGTTGCTAACACTATGGATGTGGTAGAATATGAAAATAACTGTTTAATTTTCAACCTGATAGTGCTTTAGACAGTACAAATTTTGAAATACTTATTGTCCCTGGACATAATAAAATTACCAAGACTGTGAGTCATAATAATTTTTCTAGTGCAATTGTGTGTCATTGACATCAATTTCATCATGAATATTGCTAACACTTCTTGGGATGTGGTACACTATGAAACCAACAGTATTATTTTCAAGGTGATTGCTCTTTTAGACAGTATGAATTTTGAAATACTACTCATTGTCCCAGGACATAATCCAATTACAAAAACTGTGATTCATAATAAGTTTTCAAATGCAACTATGTGTCATTGCCAGCAATTTCATCATCAATACTCCTCATATTATGGACGGGGTTGAATTCATTGTTCACTGAAAATGCATCCTTTTGTCGTAAATCATGATGCTATCAGATTGGACTTCTGTATTGGTTCTACTAATACTAGTACTAGTAGTAGGTAGAACATTCTGAGAACATTCAACTACTACTAACCACTATGAACACGCATGGAGGACTACAGTATTACAAGAACATGTAATAGTAGAGTAAAATAAAAAGCTTAAAATGATCTACTGTTTGTTGTAGTACTCTCCTAGTAAATCTTACTTATGATTATTTCTTACCTACACAATCATTTTTTGGTTAATCTGAATCCAATGTGGAGAAGAAGAACTACTAGTAGTGAGGATGTTGTACTACTATGATAACTTCTTTCCCGCTTAGGCCCTCTTTGCTCTTGTGTTCTATGGTGGTGCGTGGCAAAGGCTATGAACGTCTACCCAATACAGCATTGTTTCATTATTTGAAGACCTCCGACAACTTGGTGAACTGTGGTTTATTCGACCCCACACGGTCGTAAGGGAACCAGGTTGCACGTTTCACTGTTGTACCATCCAGTAGTTTCTTGTGCACCATGTATCCAGGGTATTGAGGATAATGCTCCTTCCTCTTTGATGCATAACTCTTCACAACACCAGTTCCAGGTGCTGGAATACCCGTGATTGTCACCTCACTACCAATTGCAAATTTAGGATATGAGATCACCGGATCAGGATCTGCGAACAACACCTTAACGTTTCCGGAGCGCTTCTGTCTTATTACGTTGGCTGGTTTTGGACGAGGAACTTGCAGAAGGTATCCAAGATCTTCAACATGGCCAAGGTTTGGAGAAACCTTCCTCTCCTTGTACTTCAGCTCTCCATTGGATTTGTCTGATGCAGTCTTGTTTCTTTTTTTTGTTTCCTAAGGAACGACTTCTTCTTTGACTTTGTGGATGCGTTCTCTTTAACTGCGTTTGGTTCTGTGGGAGGTACGTTGCTGTTTAATACTTCTACGTTGTCTTCTTCTTCATCATCATTGTTTGTGTTACCTCCATCAATTGAGGATTCACTAGAGTTGTTGGTCGATTTGTCTTCCCAAGGAAATCGAAAGAATGATTCCACTCCATTGAGCCCTTTGTTAGTGAACACTAGCCATCGGACGGAATATGTGTCATTGTCTTTGATGAATGTCTCAAAGTTTTTCAAGTGCTCCTTCATGAAGTCCCACTTTGCAACGTCAGTTGCTCTGTAACTCTGACTCATGGGTACCTTGATTTTTTCGAATAATTGGATCAACGAGTTGCCATCGGATTGTAAAGTCTTTTCATCCTCTCCTGAAACAAAAGTTACTTCCAAGTTTGCTTCCAACACGTATTTTTTGTTCTGGAAAACCGAACACAGAAGTTCCTTCGTCAAGGGGACGAACAATTGGCCCCCAACGGGTAGATAATTGTAAGTTGTCAGAAATTGCAAAGACCTCTCAAAACACTTAAAACCTTGGAGTAGTATTTCTGGTCGTGTGATGAAAATATCACGGAATACAAATCTCGTATGTTCCCAGAACAATCGATCGTCCACCGTGTACGTGCAATTCTCATCAAAATTAAGGAACCTTGTGACGGATAAGCTGTAGTCCTCTTTTGCGATAGGGTAAGTATGTCGACACTCCTTACCTCTCACAAGCTCAGGTGGAGTTTGTTCTTCAAATTGAACGGATTGAGGACCGTCATTGGTGAAAATGAATAACCGATCTTTGTGGTGAGGTTCACCTGGATTAGAGTTTGACGACAATGACTTTCGCTCTGCTTTCAAATATTCGTCCAGACACTCATGTGCGTTGTCAATGTTAAAAGAAGTTTTTTCTTCCTTGCCAAGTACAGCCTTCATTATTGCCTTTGAAACCATAACCCTAGAAACCGGAACACGTGTACCGTTAGGACCACGGGACAAACAAGATGTTAGAACATAGTCGAGCAATTCGTCGCAAACAAGATTCACCTGTTCAAGTTGGTCTGGCGTGGAAACAACATTGTCAACACAGGGTAAACTCAGGAGGTAATGTTGCAACAATGTCTTCACGTGAACTTTGTCGTCAGGATCGTAATCGTCCACAAATATGTCACGTTCGTCCGGTTTCTTTGCAGTAGAAAGAGTGACCAATTTTTTTGCAAAGTCAACGCCTACTCTGTAACACTTGTTAAGAGTTTTCCGGTGCTCCATAATCTTGCAAAAGTGAAGAGAAGATAACAGGTTGAATCGAATAATCCCCACCATATTGTCCACTCCTGGTATTTTGTATTTTACAACCAAAAACGAAGACTCATAGAGATTGGGCAATAGTTCGTTGTACAAATTGTCATGTAGTAATGACTCCTTGGCGAAGTGGTGAAGGCAGAGTTCTTCAAAAATTCGTGCCTTCTGTCGTTGGAAGCATACCCACAAATACATGAGGACCTTTTGAAACGCAAGGGGTATCTTGGACACATCGGATGGTCATTCCAACTTGAGGTATTTTGGGGAATCAGTCAAGGGCACTAACTCGACTGCTGCAACACCTTCTCTTGTTGGTGCACCAACAACTTCTTTACCCCTAATATGATTGATTCAATCCACCAACTGATCAAAGGAGTGACTAGATGAAAGAAAATGCCTCAATGCGTGGTGAAAGGAAAGACCTTCAAAGAACCAGACCATCTGCCGGACGTATAGCTTCCCTTTCTTTACATTGTCTTTAAATTGTTGATTGAAAAACGGTCCTTCTGTTTCCGGTGAAGGTGCAGGGGGGAATTGGACACAACGTACGTACCACCGCAGTAAGCTTAAATACACTTTCATGTACTTCAGTATGGTGTCGTAGTTAACCACATTCTTTGCCCAGACAGAATGCGACGTGCCTTCCGCTACTTCGTCTTGTCCTTCAACCCGGGTGAATTGTGTTTCACCTGCCGTGGTATTATCATCAATTTTGATAACGGAGTTGAGCGCTGACTGGAAGGCGCTCCATTTATCTTTCATTTTGTACTCCTTGAAACGAGTTGTCAGCCCCTTTGCATCCAAGATACAGACCTTCTTTGTCAACTGCGACCCGGAGTCACGTAGGAAAAGATTAACCATCACCTCAACAACCCTTGTTATAGGACCCGATGATGGTTTCTCTGACGTTTCTTGCTCACTGAAGTCAGGACAGGTTCCGGAAGAAGAAAGTTTAGTAACGATGAAAACCTTGTTCATGAGATGGCTGAAGACAGATTTGATGTCACGACTGACAGCAGTGATGAGTTCGTCAGTCAAAATATTCTCAGAGAATCCGTTAGGACCCTGTTGCTTCAGACAAGCTTTGACACGTCTTTTCATTGCATCCGTGTGAACCTTGTATTGGGAGTCATCATCAAATAATTCCAATGACAAACTTCAACCTGAAGAAAGTGTGTCGTAACAAACAACAAACGCAATCGGTCTTACGATCGATTGATTTAGTGAGTAATTGATACAGTCGATTGTCTTCATCGATCGATCAACGGGTTAATTACTCGTCGTATCGTGTAATTTCAAGCATACAAAACACATGTAAACCATCTTCGATTGGTCTTTCTTAGTATCGTATTACCGTGTAATTCACCGTGATATTCTCATTGGAATATCACAGTATTTGTACCTTATTACGTAGAATTAGTACTAGGTTGTACATAGATTTTAGGGCATGATAGTGTTTTAGAGTTGTTAATTCTTCGAAGAGTGAGCTGATGGGGAAATTTGGTAAAGAGACAAACCACATGAAACGCCGACGATTATTCACTCAAGTTAAATAACCTTACGAATAAGGTTATTTGCCCTTATGACTTTTCGTACAGTACGCGTTACACGGTGAATTCTTTTCAGTCCCCTTCAGTCATAAATCCTCCAACCGTTAAGCGGCTGGATTCTATGGCTTAATATGTTCATCGTGAGTTGAATACCAAACTGTATCCAGTCTACCATCAGAGGCCCTATCAAAAAGAAATGGGGTGGCGTTTTGCCTTTCATTCTGGCTCGCATCATGGCATTTTGCCCTGATCCTTGCCAGTTTGATATATTGTATTCATGGATCAAATTATCCATTTTCGAAATGCTCATTGCAGATCGATTTGTTTCCATGATCGAACTTAAATCAACTTGTTGCTTCGGTCGAACGATTGATCGAACGTTCCATTGAACGATTGATTTTTTTTACTTTACCACATGCAACGAGAACAATGTTCTCTGAAAACAGCGCCACTCATTAGCTTTGTTAACAAATCAGCAATATTTGTTGAACCTGGCTCCTTTGCAACTCTGATAATTCCTGCTGCAATAGATTCACGCGCTTTGTGGTATGCAATGCTGTTGTGCTTCTTCTTACATGGGCTTTCAGGTCGTGTAACATTTGTGACAACTGAATCATTATCACAATACACATTTGTGCTCCCATCAATTGGAACACCCATCATTCTCAACTTGTACCTTAGACCTTCAACCAATTCGATTGCAATTTTCAAAGCAATGATTTCAGATCCAAAAGTTGATGTCTCAACTGTTGTTTGTCTTTTGGAAAACCAAATGATCGGTGCATTATTAATGAAGATAATAACGCCGGTATGAGACCTTCTTGTTGCCTTGCATCCAGCATGGTCAGCATCAACAAAACAACTCATCGTCACATGTTTTCCCAAAGCTTCAGGCATATCTGCTGGTATGACTTCAGCGGCACCAGGATAAAATTCAGACCAGTCACATTTTTGAAATTTACTTTCATCAACACTTGGTACAGTATCATCAAAACCAGTTTTGACCTGTTGTACTTTTTCAAATATGCAAATATGTGAAACAACTGATTCAAATGCCCGATCCTTGCCTGTGCCAAGTACCTTGACATCAGTGAGACTGGCATTACTATGTCAAGTCTTCCTAGTTCACAAATCCACCTGAGAACTCCAATTAAACCTTGATAGTAATTTTGCAATTCAGGGTTCAATTCTTCTGATATATCAATTTCCGGTCGGTAATCATGTGACAGTGGACTGGTTGCTGATTTTGGTAGATACTTGTAGCCATATTTTTCTGTTCCTAACTCTTGTTCGACTGCTGAAACAGCTTTCGCTGTATACTTAGTGCTTGATAATGACCATCTTGGCTTTGAATCACCTTCAAAGTAGAATTTCCCAATATCAGCTCCCAAATACAGAGTTGGCTCTTCAATCGTATCATCCTTCAATTTGAACTTCCGTTCAATGTTTTCAAGCTGGAACTTTGGATCTTCGCCAGAACATAGAATATCATCTACGTATGCAATGAGCATTGCCCAGTATCTGGATCCATCTTTCCTGGTTTCAATCCTTAAGTGCACATCCGGATCTGCCTTGCAAGGTGAATATCCAAGATCTCTCAAATGCTGGGTGAGGTATGACCTGAAAGATGCACCAGCAACCGGCAGTCCATACAATGCGCGGACAATCTTGCAAGGTCTTCCTGCAAGGTGAGGTGGAAAACCATCTTCTTCTCTCGCTTTTAGGAAGTATTTCTCTTTAATCGGGGCTGTCAAATATGCATTTTGAATATCAGCTGAGAGAACCTTCAAATCATTCAGCGCTGCCAGCAGAAAGAATATTCTTACTGAGTCTCGACTGGGAACCGATGAATAAGTATTTTCTTTGGCCACTGCAGGGACTTTGTGACCGTCCCCTACCAACCTGGCCTTCCTTGTTAGGGACCCAAGCTTGATGTCAAAAATCATGTGGGTTGTTATCTGTTTATGGCCAACTGGAATAACATCATCATCAGAAAATTCAAACGCTGCCATATTATTTGTCATTTCCTTATGAATTGCTCTTTCCCAGTGGTCGGTCCCTGTTTTCTTATCAATAGCCAGCGCTTGTTTGATTGAATGTGGCAATTCAACTCCATATTTGTGAGTCTTCAACCAATACTTTGCTGTTTTGGCCGCTTTAAGGATTCGATCCTTCCTCCTCAAAATTTTGTGCACCCACCATCTGAAAGCTGGTGTTTTTTCAAGATTATTGTTGATAGCATATTCAGCCAATTGCACTGGAAATGACTCTTTCACATCACTTAGCTTACACCAAGATTCAGTGCCATCTTTCCAACTGGCTAAAATTCTCCAACCTCTAGTTGTAGGTTTATGGGTTTTCCTGCCATTTTTTGCTATGGTCGTGGCTTCATCATCAGTTAGTGCAGTGTTGTCGCATTCGTGGTCAATGAGCTCATCTAGTAGAGTGAACATCCTCCCGTCATCATCAACAGAGCTGTATAGACTTTCTGCAACAATATTTGCCGTGTATTCCTCCATGGTGCCATCAGGTAGTTGCAATTTATACAGCCTCGTGTCTAGTATGGGATTCTCATTTCTGATTCCTATTGGTCTGTTTTGCAAGTCGCGAACCCTGTCCTTGACAACGCACCTGAGTCTTTCATCACCTCTTTCAATGATTACTTCATTTCCCAGATATTCATCTGGTTCATCAACATCTTCTACCGATGCTTCTGGCTCAGCCATTTCAAGTTTCATATCCGGTGTTTTTATTGGTTGATTCTCAAATAGCTCTATTTGGGGCTCTGGGTAGTTTTCCTGGAAGAATGATGCGCTGTCCTTGACTTCATCTCCAATCTTGGATTCAATTGATTTGTCAATGGCTTCCATTCTTCTGAGGATATCTCTGTCCCGCCATTCAAATTCCTTGACGGGTCTTATTGAATTTGTAGATATTGGTATTGCTGATTCGGTCAGGAGCCAAAAACAATCCCCCCCACCTACCCTATTCCCACAGGGACCCAACCATCGCGCCAACCTTTCGACGCCTCGGGTGGAAGAATCGCCTTTATCATAATAAAACACAAAATCATACCATTCTGATGAAGTGTATAATGTAATATCGGGCCTATAGCCATGGACCAATTCAAATGGAGTTCGCCCCATTGAAGAAGGGTTGTTTGATGCTGTTCTCTGCCTTATGTTTGCACATAGTTCACCACAAAATGACCATAATCTTCTCGGTGACTTCTTCTTTGCAGACTTGGTTGTGATTGCGCTACCAAGATGACCAATTGCTTGTTCTGCTCGATTTTGGAATGGGCAATGTGGCTGGATGAATGTCTGATGGATATGGTTGCGCTTTACAATTGAATTCCAGTGTGTTTTGTAGGTTCTTGGGGATCCTTGTTCTGGCGCACCATCAGAAATCAAATGCTCTGGAATTCCAATTTCATGAATAAATGTCTTCAATCCTTGGTGGGCTTGTGATTTGTCCTGTATTGGTATAAATACTTCAAACCCATTTCCATTTGTAAAGATCTGTGCACATTTTTCTTGCCTCATAATACTCGTTGTTCTTGCATGCCATGTATCAGTGTACCAGGTTCCTTGTGCGACTCTTTTGTTCCTGAAGCGCTGAGTAGGCAGCCGCTTCATCAATGGTGATTGCAAATTCCTGAGTGCCTTCTGCGTCGTGACTTTCAATGTCTGCTCAGCTTTCTTAAAACTAATGTTCCAAGTTTTGGCTAAGCGTTCACAGTCAACCTTGTTTGGACCTTCAATTGTTATCACTGATGGCCCCCATTGATTTCTTCTGTCAAGAGACCTCCTTTCTAGTGTATTGTCAATTTCTTGCAAGCTAGGGGCCTGTTTTGATCTTGCTTCAGGAGCTTCCATAAAGTCAAATTCTGTATCATCAAACAAAAATTGGTCTACCCTTCGCGCGCTTGAAATATTCCTTACTGAAGAAATCCGATGAGCGATATTTCCATCTGTTGCAATCTGGCATTCAGTTAGCATTCTCCTTGTGGATACTTGATGGACCCTCATCAGTTTGCATTGTTGCATGACACTTGGATGCCGTTTTTCTCCTAAGCTGGTCTTGGGAAGTTTATTTGTGACATTACTAGCAGGTTCTGTTACAACAGAACTTTCCTCCATTGCTTGGTCCTCTTCGGTCGACATAGCTTGAAGGCTGAATTGGTCCCCTGAAATTGGGTCTCCATTGTCAATGGCTAGCTCGGCCATCCTGAACTTCAGTGAATGTGGATCCCAGGGGGTATCATTTGTTGCTATCAAATGTTGACATTCGTCAAGCTCAATTCTTGTGGGCTTTCTTGTGGGGAAATATGAGATCACATTTCTCATACTTAGTTTGATAAAAACTTCCTTCGGATCATCATCCTCCAGTGGAGTTTGAATTGTAATTCCATGCTTGGATCTTGGATCAAATTGGCGAGGTGTCTCTTCAACAGAGTTGAAATTGCAGTCCCTCACTTGATTTGGGCATATCAAGCTGTTTTTCAATTTGTCCCCAAAGTACAGTGCTTGATGGAACACTATGATATATACTTGGCCTGATGTTGGATTCGTCCATGCAGTCGCACAGCTTCCAATGGGGATTTTCTTGATGGGCTTGTATTCTTCAGAAAAAGGTGCAACATCAACGTGTGTTGTGATTTGATCAGGATTCAGCAATACCATATTGCTTCCTGCTGCGGTAGTATCTGCATGTGAGTCTAACTCACAATATCCTTCTTCATTTTCCCCATCATCAAAACCTACAGGGACATTCATCTGGTATAATGACCGGCTCACCATTTTTAACAATTTGTGTTCTAGTGATAGTGTCCGGTTATTATGTCATTTCTTAGATTTTGATCCAAAACTGTCACCCGCGCCTTCCTTTTCAGTTTCTTTCTTTTTAGTCTCAGCAGCCTTGAGATTTCTTTTCTTTTTAGCCTGTCTCATCTGGTAAAGCTCCTGGCGCTGTTCTTTTGACATTGTTTTATAAACACTTGTTGGGTAAGGCTTGCACTCAACTTTCCCTGTAAAAGTTCCAGTTGTCTTTTGCTTTTTGTTGCTGGTTGTGCCCATTGAATACAAACTTCTGGAACCTCTTTTACTCTTCCCGGTTGCAAGCTTTTTCAATCCAAGACGATTGGTGAAGAGAATCAAACATTCATTGAAGTTGTCCCGGTAATCTTTGCTCTCGTCAATTGCATCAGCTTTAGCAGCATCAAGTCGCTCATCACTGATTGAATTGATAAAATCCCAGACAAATCTTCTTTCATTATGATTCTTTTCAAATCTCAGAATTGTACCATGAAAAGCAGTCCAGTTCCGTTTGTGCTTGTTCCAGTCATAATTCTTAGAATCTCCAGTGTAGTGTGAATCTTTCATTTCCTGGTATGTCTTGTTTAGAACCATAGTGATATTGGTATCAGTGTAAGCATGTTGCATCAGCGAAATGAAAGCGTTTCTTGCATTTCCTGAGTTCAGCGCGGTGTTTTGGAAATGTGCCACATATTCCCACCCAGGACCCTTTCTTGTTGCATCACACAGCAACCTCCAGACAACATTGTTGTCCTCATCATACTGGGGACCTGACAGGACGCCACATCTTTCATTGTAATCACTCCAAGTTGGATAAGTATCTGTTGTAGTTTGCCCAACTGTTCCAGCCCTGGCTTCATCAGTAACTTCTTCCTTTTCTTGGGGTCTTATGACATACAAGATTGGAAAACCCTCAGAGTTGAATCTGTATCTCAAGTTTTGTCGGAAGCCTTCCTCCCATTCCCTGAATTTTGTGAGATCCTTCAGCTTGGGTGGAGTTGCTCTTTCCTGTGATTTCACACTTGATTCCATCATCTTGATTCTGAATTGCTGCAATTCCAGGTTGTTTGGGTTTGCGTTCCAGTCGATAGCCCTTGGCTCGACTCCAATCAGTGGTTGGTATCGAGCCCAACTTGCCCACGTGAGAAGCCTCGATGATAGTCTGTTACCATAGTGGATACTTTTTGGGTTAGGACATTCTGGACTGATAGCTTTCAATCCATGCATGAACGATTTAATGCTTTCCTTGTTGAGGTCTGTAATTTCACGAATATTAGACATCCCTCCCCTCATAATTTCTTCAGCTGATTCATAGTTGATACCAAAATCCATTAGGCTGCTCCTGAAAGCAAGCTGTTCTGGGTTCAGAAATCTACCATTGTTGAATCCCCTGATTTTTATCCTGGGTTGGGATGACCTTCTTCCCAGTCGTTCAGCCCTTAGGTCGACGTCTAGTTGGTTCTCATCTTCATCGCTGCTATCACTATCACTCTGATTAACGTCATCTGGATTTCTGTGTTGCTTCACCGCATCCTGTATGGCTCTAATCCTTCTCTTTACCTCCTTGTCGATGACTCTTTTCCAAGTTGAGTTCATTTCTGGATCGGTCATAGCCTTTTCCATTACGCGCATGATTGTTTTCTCATTCAATCTGCCTTCATCCATACTTTCGTCATCACTCTTACCATCCATGGTGATTCCTGGTAGATCTTGGTCCACTTCCATCTTTGTTTCCTCCTCGCTACTGCTGGAGTCATATTTGTCATCGTCCTTTGGCTTTGCTTTTGATCTCGTTTGTCTTCTTGCTGTTGCCATGTTGTAGACAAGATTTCAAATGATCGTTTCGAGATAATTTGGAGGATATTATTCGATGTAAGTTTGGATGGTCGTTTCGATGACGCAATCGATTATTTAATCGAAGGTGGTATGTGGTGGGAGAGTGTAATCGAATCGAGGGATTAGATGTGAGATATGGATATCAATCGTTGGTGACGGTTGAGTGTGATTTGCTTATCTGTTTTGTATTTATCCAGATCGAATTTTCGTTCCGGTTTGTATACTTTCTGACTATTCGGATCGAGTTTTCGTTCCGGTTAGTTTTGTGTGAGCTTTTGCTTTTACTGCAAATCAAGATTGTGAGCTTTCCTATCCTTCCTTGGGATTTTTGCTCATTCTGTATTTCTGTGGTGGATTTCAAAGATTGTTTCCTGAGAATTTAGTGTTCTCCTTTTAGTGTTCTCGACGATCTTTCGCAGTTCGGTGTTCTCATATCTTTATATTTTTCGTTTTTTTTTCGCTCGTAGCAGATGCTCTTTGCAATCTGTTCCTTGTTGCGAGCAGATGTTCTTCGCAATCCGTTTCACCACAGAATACTTCTGGCTCAATCTTCTGGCTCACGTCATTTGTTGTTTTCAGTGAAAGATCAGTGTTCTCGAATATTGATTCCTTTCAACTGATGCCAACCTGGGCGGCTCTTTCGGCTGAGCCGTCCAGCATCTTTTCCCTTGCTTGTTTTGCTGGATCTCGAAACCCGGTGGAGCCACCACCTTGGTTCGATTCTTTGGTCTCTTCTTTCAGGGAGACCGCCCTGGTGTTGGTCTGTTCCAGGGCTCCACAGGCAACTGCCTCTTTTACATCCTTGAGGGTTGATGCCGGTAGCTGATCAGGCTATTCCGGATTAGTCTTCGAGCTCAAACTGCGTTTCTCGGTGGGAAACGCCAATCGGTCCTCAGCATTGTAGGATGCTGGCCACAGCCCGTAGACGCTGTGGGTCTGATAAACTGAAGAAAGTGTGTCGTAACAAACAACAAACGCAATCGGTCTTACGATCGATTGATTTAGTGAGTAATTGATACAGTCGATTGTCTTCATCGATCGATCAACGGGTTAATTACTCGTCGTATCGTGTAATTTCAAGCATACAAAACACATGTAAACCATCTTCGATTGGTCTTTCTTAGTATCGTATTACCGTGTAATTCACCGTGATATTCTCATTGGAATATCACAGTATTTGTACCTTATTACGTAGAATTAGTACTAGGTTGTACATAGATTTTAGGGCATGATAGTGTTTTAGAGTTGTTAATTCTTCGAAGAGTGAGCTGATGGGGAAATTTGGTAAAGAGACAAACCACATGAAACGCCGACGATTATTCACTCAAGTTAAATAACCTTACGAATAAGGTTATTTGCCCTTATGACTTTTCGTACAGTACGCGTTACACGGTGAATTCTTTTCAAACCGGCTTCATTTCCCAAAGACGACGAAGGTCGTGCAGCACCTGTGACTCCTTGATGTGGTGTTGCGGGAACGACTGCTGGTGTTTGTCGCACATGACTTTTTTTTTTCTTTGATTTACTTTTCGATTTTTTGTGTTTCCTCGTCTTCCTCGGTTTATCGACTGCACACCCTTGACTGACCGGATGAGCTTTTGGATTGTTTGCAAACAACGTTGTTGGTTTATTACCTGAAGGTCTGTCTTGGTCTGCGGCTGCTCCTTCATCTCGTGGTGGAGTAGATGATGGAGTACCGTTGACTTCTGGCGCTGCATTTGCGCCGGCTACGTTGGTTGGGGTTGCGGCTGCAGCTGTGACTTCATCTGGTGGTGAATTAGCCGTACGTTTAGCGGTACTTCTTGTAACTCTCATTGTTTGATTGCTAATTTAGAGAACAAGAAAATAAAATTGTGTGAAAGCAATCTAAGTTGCTACAATTGTATAACTTGTCGCATATCAAGAGATTCTCAAATGAGGAAATGAAAAACAGGTTTGACTCAACTTCAAACCACAGCGCCTCTATTGACAAACTAACATCATTCAACAATGTACACATATTTCCACTTTAACGGTAAACAAATAGTACAACCTGCAACGCCGTTGCAAACGATAGGTGAAAACGTTACCAAAACAAACCACAACGATACGAAACACGGATCAACAATTTTGAGATACGGTGCTCTATGTTAAGATTTTCCGACAAATACATGAAAATCCAGTAATTTCGAGATTTGAAATTGAAACCTAATTTGAACACAAACTTTGAAACGCCGTTCCATGACTGTTGACATGAATTGTACAAGAAAACGTTTAACCACCCAACCGTACGTAGTACTTCATTTTGAGATTTCAAATTGAAACATGATTCGAAAACAACGTCTGAAAAGCAGTTCCGGTTACAGATTTCTGAAACGCCGTTCCATCACCGTTGACATGAATTGTACAATAAAATGTTTCACCAACACCCAACCTTACGTACTACTTCATTTTGAGATTTCAAATTGGAACATGCTGCAAACACAAAGCCTGAAACGTAGTTCCGGTTACTGAATTCTGAAACGCCGTTCCATGATTGTTGACATGAATTGTACAAAAAAAACTTTCACAACCCAAACAGAAGTCATTAGTATCATCATACCTACATTACTACTACTACTACTATCGTAATATACCTGGACACAACGGTTTCTGTGTACGTAGCTACTGTCATAGGATAGTGCTGGACAAAACTAGGCAAATTCATTACCAGTAAGATCACCGTCACACATGTGTTGGTACGTACAACCTCACCGGTACATAAAAGATCTCACTGTATCAAAAGTTGAGAACGTTAACAATAAAACTCAGGGCATTATTTTGTATTGTTCTCTATTCAAAATGAGCGCGGGGGAAGATTTATTTACTTAACGTTCTTATTTTTAATTAAGAAAATGATATTATTCTTCATTGTTCTAGATTTACTGCGGTAGATCTGACAGGTTAGTAAGTATCGATTCTTTTTTTTTGAACACACATGCACACACACACACACACACACACACAGCAAAAACAGTTTTTTTCGAACTGATTTTACAGTTTGATTTTACAGTGTGGTGATTTTACAGTGTTATTTTACAGTGTTATTTTACAGTGTGAATTTTTTTTCTTTTCGAGTCAAAAAATACTGTTTCCCTTCATAATCTTACCGAACTTATCTTGAGCAGAGTTGCTTTACCGTACTTGTATGACAAAGCACTCCGTCCGAGAACGCGGGATCCCACTGAACTGATCAGCAATGATCACTAGTAGGCAGGGAATTCAGGCTCGAGATATTTTTATCCGAAAAAACTGCCTTGGCTGGAAAAAGAATTGGACGGCATTGGACGGTAGCGAAATTGCTGGATAGATATTGTTTGGACTGCAGCCTTACATATACGTCTTGAAATCAATGAATCTGCATCCATTGCGTATATATATCAACAGGATCAAGATCCAGTTTTTCGTGAGAAAGGAGTAAGATTGAACAACGTATCGGCAACAACAATTCAACCGACGAATTTTCCCTGTAGTTGGAGAGAACGGATCGAAACAAAATATTGGAACAACGGACCAAGGTACGGGGAACAACTATTGTAGGAACAAGCAACGGTACGAATGGGAGAGATAGGCAATGATTATAATGCCACCTGCATTGCTGATAATGTATTTCCTCCTTTTTCTATTTTTCTATTTTCATAGGACCGTATTGGAAACAACGGATCGGAAGGCAACACTGGGTCGAAGGCAGCAAAAAGAACAACGTAAGATAGATGGACAATGATGGCTACATCCTGCATTGCTGATGATGTCTTCCTTACTTGTGTTTCCCTTCTTATTTTCATAGGTACGGATCGGTAGAAAGATCAATTGGAGAAAACGTACAACAAGGCGGACACAGGATCGTAACAATTTGATCGGACGAATTGAACGCAACAACAAAAGGAGGCCAATGGTGTAGGTTAGTGGCACCTAGATTATACTATTCTTTTGTTATTATTTACTCAATGTAGTACATCAATAGATACTCACCCATTTTGTTCAATTAACATATCATATACTCAAATACAATCGTAGACTACGGCAACGACAGAGAGCAACAACAGCAACCGGAAACCTTGCAACAGCGGCAGCAATAGCAAAAGCAGCAAGCAAGAACAATCAAAGCAGCCGCAACCGGGAACCATCGAACCAACAGCGGCAGCGATAGCAACAACAGCGGCAAGCGGCAGCAACAGCAGCAAGCGGCAACAACAATAGCAACAGCAGCAATCGGGAAGAATCGAACCGCCTGCAAAAGTCAGAATTGCGGTTCCAAACAACTCAATCTGAAACGCCGTTCCAGAATCTTGACCCGGAAACGCCAATACAGACAGAATTACCGTTCCAGAATACTAAATCCAAAACGCGGTTACAGAATCTTGACCCAGAAACGCCAATACAGCAGACGTTCAAATCAGAATTGCCGTTCAAGACAACTCAATCTGAAACGCCGTTCCAGAATCTTGACCCGGAAACGCCAATACAGCAAATGTTCAAGTCAGAATTGCCGTTCCAGAGAACTCAATCTGAAACGCCGTTCCAGTAACTTGACCCAGAAATGCCAATACAGCAGACGTTCAAGTCAGAATTGCCGTTCCAGACAACTCAATCTGAAACGGCGTTCCAGAAACTTGACCCAGAAACGCCAATACAGAGATTCTGCGGATTTCTAAGCAGACGGAACCGGGAACAATCTAACCAACAGCGGCAGCAATAGCAACAGGCGGGAACATTCGAAGCGGCCACAAAAGTCAGAATTGACGTTCCCAACAACTGAATCTGAAATGGCGTTCCACAAACTTGACCCGGAAATGCACTCCATGGGCAAATTGATTCATCCTCTTCCTCAAACAGCTAATCTGCACAGAGTCCGGCACTTGTCACACAAAAATGGCACCCGGTGCAATGGGATTGAATACAACAACAAAGCAATTGGCAACAAAAGCAATGAAGCAAAAATCAAAGAGGAAACGTGGGAAGACAGAGAGAAAGAGAATGAAATCAAAATTTCTCCAAAACGGAGCAACATCATCATCAACAATCCACCAGACTTACAAACACTTATCGGAGATAAAACCCAAGAAGCGTCAAAGTATGAAGGAAATTGTGCAACATGTCGAGCAAATAGCATTGAAAACAGTTCACAAGAATGGGTTTGGAGGTAAATTCATGGAAACACGATGGGGTTTTAAAACAGTTGGAGAAAGGAAATACACATCGGAAGAGGCGGTGTCTATTGATAGTTTCAAGATATTGGATAGTACCGATGAGAAGTGTGTTTTAGCATTCGCCAAATCAGAACCATCATTGAAAATCTTTGCAGAAGCTTCCACAAAATTCGCAAAACAACGCTTGGGTACTCCCAAAAATATAGAAATTACAAGAACATTTGCTGCGGAAATTGTTCAATCTAAACCCAAAATAGGCCGAGGAACCAAATGTGACAGTGTAAACAGTGGATATGGTATTATTGGGATGAGACCAAATCGATTGAAATCGGGAAATGGTGTGTATGTTTTCAAAAACAATGTGGAACCGACAACATAAGACCACCTTGAACAGAAAGCCCTACACATTGTGAAGGAAATGCAGCTTTGTTTAAGTCAAATGTCCAAATTTGTCAACCTTGAAACAACTGTGATGAATGAGGTTGTTAGTCGTACAACACTGAATGCAATGGGCCATCACGCTACGGCCTTTTCTATTGGAAAGGATTATCACTCAAAATGCCATATCGATGCCGATATGTTCTATACGAGACTGACGGCTATTGCTCCAAAACATGTAAGTGATGACGAGGTGATTTATTACTTTGTGTTCCCAACGTATAAAGTGAAAGTTCCATTGAGGTCAGGCGATACTCTATTGTTCAATCCATTAGTATTACATAGCTGTTCGAATCCAAAATACAAAGGCTGTTATATTATGAGCGCCTATGTATCCACAAAAACTGTGCTAAGAGCTGATCCTCTATAATATATTAAACAATAACTTAAAGTTAGACGTTCCATTCACTTTGTTTGTTTTCCTGCGACATTGTGCAATCATTTCAGAGTAGCTATCAATCGAAACGTAGGAGAAATATGTTACGATCAATATGGAGGAGCACTCGATTCAGTAATACTAACTTATTACTAATATTGTACTAGGTAAACAATTAAGTATTGGATGTGTCAGAGAGGACCTCACTATCATCATCTTCGTTCAATGTCATTGAACAATCATCACCTGAATTAGTAGCATCATCATTATTGTCGCTGTCCTCTTCAACAATGATAGTGCATTGGGAGTAGAGTGCCTCTTCATTAGGCAAAGAAGACGTTGTCTTTTGGAATTCATCCAGCCAAGCCCTTCGATTCGACACAACTAGATATGAGTTTGATTGCAACGTACCAATTGCATCAAGTTCGGGGACAACTGCTACGTCGGAAAGTATGCTGTCGACATGAAATAAGAACAGGGAATTTTTGTCTACTTCACCTCTGGTCACAAATGACGAAGCTGTTGGTAGTGGAGTGGATTTAAACTTGGTCACTACTGCATAAATGCCTTTGTCGGCAATTTGGTACTCAGAAACAAATGAGTAAGGCTGCTTCAGATTGTAGAGTTCAAGGAAACACATAATATGGCAGGGTATTTCACATGCGTCGACATCAAACAAGGCCCAATCATACCAGACAGAGTTGAGTTGGCCACCATCGGAACGATATGAAGGGTGGCTCCGAAACAAGTAATTTTGCTGTGTGCACTCGTCAAACCTGTTATGTTCAGTAAATCCTTTCACAAAGGTAGAGTCCTCCAAAAGTAGAAGCACATTCTGACATACAAAAGACAACACAATGGGAGAAATATAGGGTTTTGTTTTGTTCGATGACCTAACCCATCTCATAGTACTTGCCCCATCGTTGTTAATGAAAACGTGAAATTTTGAACCAGAAACTTTGGGAGGGACTCGATTACCAAAAACATCTTCTGCCGTCACTAAATTGAACTTGGAAGTAGCTACTCGTAGCAGCATTTTTTCTTCCTGTTGCTTTGCCGTTTGCATTATCAATCTCAAAGCATTCTGTTGAGTGTTCTTTGAGGGTGCTTTGATTTCAGTTTTGTGGTGTGATTCGGAATAAGAAGAATCCCATCCGCATGGAAGTCCCCAAAGTTTAATGTACTCAACAAGGTGAAAGTATAGATGGTTTTTGATCAGTTTCGTACCCATTCCCTCTCTGAGGCAGGTAGAATTAATACAATTGATAAAATGGATTATCATCTTGGGGAGATTTTCCAATCCAGAAATGGGTATATTCCCATGCTTCAAGAATTCTTCCATGGAGAGGATCAGTTGAATTACCTCTACTTGTTTCTGAATAAATGTTGCGTCCTTGATGATGTTTATTGCCACATTGGAACAAAGGGTGATCAGAATGGAAATGAGCATTCCCGAATAATCATTACCCTCCTTTTTGGTAATGGAGAGAAGCTGACTGGAAAACTTGGTTCTGGGGAAATCTCTGTCCGATTGCCTTGACAAAAGACCACCGTATAACTGCGCAAGTGAACCAATAGTAGCTGATGTGCCATTCGTGTTTAAATCAGGGGCATACCAGCACTTAGGACTACCTTTTAACAAAGAATCAAGTGATTCTACTGCCCGACGTGCTACACCCAGTTGATGCATATGCAAACACTCACCGGGAGTAGCAAAGTGAATGTTGTTGACGTTACTACCAAAATTGAGGCTGTGAAAAGCATTTTTTATGGGATGGTGTGAAATGCTTTTGAAGTACTCCTTGTAGTATTCCCTTGCAGAAATGTTTGGGGGGGATTCAAAATCTTCTGGAACCCAGAGCCGAGTCAGTTCCTCCACTTGGGCTTTTGGTTTATGGATGACACGTGTAGGACATGTACAATGTCGGCACAATTTCTTCACCTTTTCCGTGTAGGATCCATACTTTCCACATAGTTTGTCATGAAGTTCTGTATCACCAACAACATAGGCAATCGCAAATTTCATTTTCACTTTGAACACTTTTCCTGCATACGGAAGATAATCCCACTCCAACCCGCCCTGCATTTCACATACTTGCTTGAAAGATTGCAAAGCCGATGCCAGCGCAGTGTGTAGATTTTGAATATTATCTTTCGCCGTGGTTTTTTTCGTGTGTCTTATGCTCTCAATTTCAGTGTCGGGATGAAAATAAATTGTGGTCCAAGCGTCAGGTTGTTTTCTTGCTTCAGTATTGAAAATACCAAGAGTGATGTTGAGAGGAGTGAGTGACAGACGGCCATGTGCATCCAAGCTGATTCCATCCATGTAGAAAATGATCGGAACAAGGATTTCATCATTTTCATTGCAGATCTGCTTCCACGATTCCGTCCACCAAGAGCCGTGGTGTAGTTCTGTTATGTATGTTTCATTGGTGAGTGGTGGGTTGTTTTCAGGTGAAAGAGGAGTCTCGACATTCGGAAAAGACAAATTGGTTTCTTGCATCAATTCCTTATTGGTCAGAAGGGAATGAAGTGCATCTGGGAAGGATCAAACAAATATTTGGGTGGGTAAATTGCAAGGTAACCAGTTAATTATGTGTGGCTCGAACTTGGTCTCTGAAATACCCAAATTGGACTTGATTTCACTAAATATGAATTCTCGATGGCGGGGGTAGGTAGAGCTATAGTCAACACCATGAATAGTTTGACATTCGTTTGCCCATTGAAAAATAGATTTGAATGTGTTTAGAGGTAACTTGTGTTTCGCCATTAGATTCATGAGCTTTATTTCAGTAATGAGCCTATTGGTAGGTGAAAAAGAAAGATGAGATCGGATCAATTGCTCTCTTTCATTGATGTTTGGTTGGGATGCGGTGGGTTCCGAAGCATCCATACCATTATCGTTCTGAATAGGAAGGCAACGTGACATAGAAACAACACGGAAACATACTAGTACGAAGTAGCAAACAAACACTTCTGAAAATAATTTTATTTCATATCTTGGGTTAAGGTTAGGAAGTTGTTTGGCACCGAGATTTCAAATTTAAACATGATTCAAACACAAAAGCACGAAACGCCGTTCCGGTTACTGAATTCTGAAACACCGTTCCATGATTGTTGACATGAATTGTACAAAAAATCGTTTCACCACTCGATCAGAAATCGATACTATCATACCTACATTACTACTACTAGCACTATCATAATACACCCGGACACATATCTACGAAAAAAGCATTTTTGGAAACAAAACAAAAAGAAAGGATGGTGGTGAAATTGTGTAGGAGGAAGGTAGTGCTGTAGAGTTCTACGAAAATTTGTTAAAACAAGCATGATGCTATTGGAGCAAGCATTAAAAGGCACGATGGTATGAAAGAAGACACGATGTGACATACCATAGAAAACAACGCGGAAAGATAGCGAACTAACACTTCTGAAACTAATTTTATTTCATATCTTGGCTTAAGGTTAGAAAGTGTGGTAGTGAGAAATAGATTTTTTAAATCAATTTAGTCAAAATGGAGAGATCAATGGACATTTTGAGTCATCGGGGAGAATTTTGGTCGCAAGCTGAGGGGGGTCAAAAATCTTCACCACAAAAATTGTGAATTTAAAAAAATACCCTTGCGCATAACAAACACAGGGTCAATTTTCTGAAAATAGAGCTTGCGAGGGGTCGCGTGGGGTCGCGTGACAGTTATCGGACGATGGATGTGAAATGCTTGTAGTTCATTGGTGGGTTGGTGGGTTAAGCAGGGCTAGAGGGGGATCCGGAACTCTGGTGGTATTGCCCAGAGGCCGGTCCCTTAGTTTGCTTTGCCCACACACACCGACGTACAGTCGGGCTTAACAGCTTGGGCGGTTAAGCCTCTGGCTGTTAAGCCTTTTCTGCGGGCGGGCGTGGCGGGCTATTTATTTACTTATTCTACTACGAATCGGTTTAGGAGCAAAAGAGTGAGCTGTGGGCTTGTATTCTGCTGGGGGAATCCTCTACAGGCTTGTTAGCGCTTAGCCTGTATTTGCAGAGATTTGCTTGCAGAATTCGATGCTTGCAGAATTCGATGCTTACAGAATTCCCAGTAAGATTTGTACTGGTGTACCTACAGGGAATGTTCTGTACGCACCGATGTTGCTGATTGCTGATACAGTGAGATCTTTCTCGAAGTACGTGCGCTGTATACTCAAGGTGGTTCCCCGGCTGGTCTGTACTTCACTACCATTCCCCTCATCCGGTTTGCTACATCAATTCCCAATATGCATTTGATGAGTCATGATAAATGTATTCATGGCTTGGACCCAATTTTTTTTTAGTCATTACCCACTGAGTTAGTTTGCGCCCAGGAATTGAACCAAAAATACCCTCATTTGTGCCATTTGGAGAGTCAAACCACAACATTTCCAGCATTCTGTGTGACAAACTTAATCCCAATATGCATTTGATGAGTCATGATAAATGTATTCATGGCTTGGACCGGATACTTTTGGAGTCATTACCCAATATGTCAGTTTGCGCCCTGGAATTGCACCCAAAATACCCTCATTTGTGCCATTTGGAGAGTCAAACCACAACATTTCCAGCATTCTGTGTGACAAAGTTGTTCCCAATATGAATTTGATGAGTCAATAAGTCAGTTTGTGCCCTGGAATTGCACACAAAATATCCTCATGTTTGCCATTTGGATAGACAAGAAACCACCACATTTTGGGCATTCTGTGGGGCAAAGTTGTTCCCAATATGCATTTTATTAGTCATGATAAATGTATTCATGGCTTGGACCGGATACTTTCGGAGTCATTACCCAATAAGTCAGTTTGTGCCCTAGAATTGCACACAAAATACCCTCTGGTGGGCAAGGTGTAAAGAATTCGTAAGCATTGTGGACTCCTCACAAATACTTTACGGTACACACTACCAGAAATTATCTAGTCCAAAATTTGTGTAGAAATCTACTCTAGTAGTAGTAGGCTATATAAATAAAATATAAGAAAGTATCTAGAACAAAAAGCGTGTAGGAATCTACTCACGTAGAAACCTACACGGATTCAATACTAGGAACTATCTATTACAAAAAGCGTGTATGAATCAACTGGCGTAGAAACCTACAAGGATTCAATACTAGTATGTATCTAGTACAAAAAGCATGTAGGAATCTACTGGCGTAGAAACCTACGCGGATTCAATACTAGTATGTATCTAGTACAAAAAGCGTGTACGAATCTACCCACGTAGAAACCTACGCGGATTCAATACTAGTATGTATCTAGTACAAAAAGTGTGTACAAATCTACAGGCGTAGAAACCTACGCGGATTCAATAATAGTATGTATCCAGTACAAAAAACGTGTAGAAATCTACACTAGTACAAAATTGTGTAGAATTCTACAGAAGTTGAAGTATCCTCTCGTATTGATCAAAAATTCTCACACACATACACACACACAGTAATTGTTTTTCTACCTCACGACAAAAAAAATCACTTTTTCTACCTCGCGAAAAAAAATACTCTTTCCCTTCAGAATCTTACATCCAACTTATTTGAGTAGAGTGTTGTTTCTTGCAATCAACACTCCGTCTGAGAACGTGGGATCCAACCCTCTTCACCGAGCACAACGATCCGTTCTCAGATATTTCAGTCCAAAATAACAGCCTTGTACTGCATGACAATAGAAAGCATTGGATAAGAGGGGAATGGCTGGATAGATATTGTTGTTTGAATTGGCCCACAAACATATACGTCTTGAAAGCAACAAACCTCCCATTGCATCTATATCAACTGGAACAAGATACTGTTTTTCGTGACGTAGGAGTAAGAAGTAATCTACGGCAGCAGCAACAACAACAATTTCACCGGGTCGATGGTCGGAACAACGTCGGAACAACAAGCAAAGGAAAGAATGAGAGAGATAGGCAACGGCAATGGCAACGGCAACGGCAATTGATTGGTCTTCCACTCCACCGGCATTACTGGTAATGAATTTCCTCTCTGTTTTTCTTCTTATTTTCATAGGACTGGATCGGAAGCAATGAATCAAAACCAACGGATTGGAAGCAACCATCAAATCGGAAGCAACCATCGATTCTTCCCTGTAGGTGCGACGATTTTTCCCGGATTGGTGGTAATTACGAATCGATTGGCATGTACATTATCATATTATTCTGTTGTTATTATTTACTCTATGTAGTACATCAATAGATACTCACCCATTTTGTTCAATTATCATATCATATATTCGAATAGGATTGTCGGCAATGACAATGGCAACGACTCATCGATTCGGCAGCAAGCAACAGCAACAGCGAGAGCAACAGCAACAGCCACCGGGAAGGATGGAGCCGCAGAGTGAGAGCAACAACAGCAACCGGGCGGGGGCTTGGAGGCCCATTTTTTAGCCACATTTTGCCAATCATCTTTCCCATCCACGTTGAGTTGTTTTTTTCTGATTTGCTGGATCAATCAATTCGAAACTTGAGCAGCGTGTTTTAATATATGTAATGAAGAGGACCCTGCAATATCATTGCTGTTGGTGCCGTTGGTCCAGAGATATCTGCTGTGACTGTTATTTGGGTTGCTTCCTTGAAATATAGCCTAATTTTGCTCCTCTGCTTCACCGGTTCGATTCTTCTGATCCGCTGGATCAATTGATTCGAAACTTGGGCGGCGTGTTCTTATATATGTAATGAAGAGGACCCTGCAATATCATTGCTGTTGGTGCCGTTGGTCCAGAGATATCTGCTGTGACTGTTATTTGGATTGCTTCCTTGAAATAAAGCAGAATTTTCCCAATCTGCTTCACCGGTTTGATTCTTCTGATCCGCTGCATCAATCAATTCGAAACTTGGGCGGCGTGTTCTTGTATATGTAATGAAGAGGACCCTGCAATATCATTGCTGTCGGTGCCGTCAATATGGAAATATCTGCTGTGACTGTTATTTGGGGTGTTTCTTTGAAATACAACCAAATTTTCCCAATCTGCTTCACCGGTTCGATTCTTCTATTCCTCTCAATCAATCAATCCGAAACTTCGAGGACATCTCCTTATAGATGTAATGAAGAGGTCTGTGCAATATCGTTGGCAGCGGCGACCTCGGTATGGAGATATCTGCTGTCACCGTTATTTGGGTTGCTTCCTTGAAATACAACCAAATTTGTCACTCTGCTATGTTGAGTCTGTTCCTTCTAATCTGCTCAATGGATCAATACAAAACTTGCAGGCCTCGTCCTTCTTGATATAACAAAGAGGCCCCTGCAATATTGTTGCTGTTGGTGTCGTTGTTATAGAGATATCTGCTGTCGCCATTATTTGGGTTGCTTCCTTGAAATACAACCAAATTTGTCACTCTGCTATGTTGAGTCCGTTCCTTCTAATCCGCTCACTGGATCAATACAAAACTTGCAGGCCTCGTCCTTCTTGATATAATGAAGAGATCCCTGCAATATCATTGTCGTTGGTGACTCCAGTATGGAGATATCTGCTCGTTATTTGGAGTGTGTGTGTGTGTTTTCTGTGTTGAAAAAACGGATTTGGAGTTTCTGCTTAGCCCTCCCATCTGAATAGCCATCAGAATAGCAAATAGCCATTGGATAGTCCTTTGATTGCCATTCCCGGTCAGCAAATCAGTAAAGTAACATGCTGGTGCTCAAACCTGGTAGAGTTTGTACATGTCTGCCTCCATTCTCTCCTGTATCCAAGGGGGAAAAGATGGGTTGAATTTTTCTTATCTTTGTCATTCGGATTCATCTTTGCCGTTTGAATACCCTTCCCGACCAAAACGTGTAGGTATTTGAGCTGGTGTCCTTTTGTACTATTTGTATGGTGGTGAACCTTCATGGTCTGTTCTAGTGAAGGAGAAACAGAAGGGTCATTGCAGGGTCGTCAAAATGGAAGTTAATGACATTGGTGATTTTGATGATCGGAATTCCTATCAAAAATAAATCATGTCTTTGAGGGTTTTTCTGCTGTGTTTGCAGGGTCTTTTCACTTGTTCTTTTTTTGAAGAGATTTCAGTGTACGGAGCACACACATGTTCATTACCTGTAGACTTGTACATGGTTTTTGTACTGTGTATTTATTGTGGTATTTTGTACACAGTGTGTTACTAAGTGCAGTTAACAGCATGTTGCGAAGATGAGAGAAAATCATTTGTGCGTAAGAAGTTTGACACAAAATATTGTTCATCACGGCAACTTTATGATATCCCTAACCCTGAAAATGTTATTTAATTGATTATTTTTAATCTTCGTGGGTCAAATCACGGTGGATGTAATTCATGACATCATTGTATGCAATGATATCGTCAAGTTCGTCATCAGAGTGCTTGCACTTGAATTTGATGAAATCTTTGTTGCGTTCAAGACTGTCTTCTACATCAACAATGGTAAGGTGTTTCCGAGTATCATTGGGATTGGGTACAAGGAAAGATCTTCCTTGTAGGTTGGCAATTGGGATGGTTGGGATGGTAAGAGGTTTACCATTATCGTCAAATTGCGCATTCCCTTCTTCATCGGTAACAACTACCTGTGATGGGTCTACTGTAGGAGTAGCAGGGTTGGTGTGTGAAGTTGTGACGTCACTAACATCAAAGTATCCTAGCTCCGGGGGATCAAAATCAGCTTCAGTAAGGAGAACGCCATCGGATGTCTTGCTGAGGATGTGTGTCGTAGGAGGACCATCAAAACTCTCCCCATAGTTGTTAGGGAGTGGAGAAGGGGACCAGCTTGGGCTGTCATCGACCTTCTTATATAGAAAGCTCAGTAACGAGGGGTGGGAAGGTGGTTTGATAAGAACCTGATTGCCAGTTGCGGAAGGTTGGCTATTGTCAGGTATTGGAATAGGAGGTGACACAGCCTGTTGCTCGGTAGGGACTGGAGGTGTGGTGCCTTCAGGTGCCACAGGATTGTCGAGGCTTTGCTTGGTGTCAGAGTCCGTAGTGGATTTGGCAGTATGAGGAGTAGGTGGAACATCCTGTGGTTTGGGTGTTTCAGTCGGAGCATCTGTAGTGGTATGCTCCCCATGTTTCGTGAGTGTAGGGGCGTCACCGGTTGCGTACAAATGAGGTATTGAATCCTTTGCTTTACGCCATGCGATGAAGCCGTCGTCAGTAAAGAGGCCAGCTCGTTTGTTGCGTGACTCAGGCGTAAGAGCAGAGCGGACACCAGAACGGTCAAGTAATTTGTTAGTAACTGGATCCAAGATTTGGAAACATAGTCCATTGCCAACATGTTTGGCAATGCCAACGAAATGACCGAGGCGTTCGGTAGACTGGGTACCGAAAGGGGAGTCATTGGTCTTGAAATAAACAGGTTCAAACCAAAAGAAACTGGTATACGCACTTATATCACCAAGTGTACCAGTGGCAATGAAGACCGGTTGTTTATCCGATAGAGTAGGATCAGAAATAACATTGAGGAGACCGGCGACGTATGTCATGCACAACAACCATAGATGTGGTGGTGTGCCCGTGCGGTCCATGACACGATTGACAATACGCTTAAATGTTTGATAACGCCGTTCAAATTGGTTCTGGCGATGGTGATAGGGTTCACTCTGCCAAAGTCCAATCCATAACATCTTGAGATAATCGATGACCCTCTTGCTAGATTGGTAGTTTCCATGATCACATAAGAGGCGAAGAGGTCGACCCCATTTTTGAATGAAATTCTGAAAACATGATAGGAAATCACCAGTGGTGCGCATCTCTTCAACATGTATGATATGAGATTTACGACCAAAGAAAATCTGTGCAAGTTTGGAACTGCCATCAATTGCTGGGATGTCGGAGTACACCACATCAGACAAAATAACGTCATTGAATGGTCAAACATTCATTGCCGGTTGAGGGGAATGAAAACGCTTGAAGAGGTTACCATTGGGGCAAACCGCTCAGGATCCTTATTGCGTTGAATTTTCAAAAGTAGCTTTGAAGCGATCTGTAAAAACCCAACAAAAGAAGGGCTTCAGAGATAGGTAATCATGCTCATTGGGATAACAATCACGAGGTGTAGTTGCGACACAGGGTGTATCATCAACAGTACAGGCGGTGGGAAAGGCAAGGACCGTATCAGAAATTGGGGGCGGAATACATCAAGCGAGACGTTCCTGGTGGACATAATTGGTAGGGGTAAGCCAGAAGGAGCATTCATTGATTCAATTATCATCGATAGGGAGAAAGGGTGATCAAGTGCATTGACTGGAATACGAACTGAGGGACGTAACCGTGGACGAACCAGGGGATACAGAGATATCCAAGCCTTCAAGACAATGTGGGTTTCCGTATTTGTCATATTCCGGATAAGGAAGCTGCTGCGGTTGAGGTGGATACTTCTGAAGGAAGATTTCATCCTTAGCACTGATAATGGTATTGAGAACGGAGGGGTCCCAATGTTTATCCGATGTCATGATAACATGTGGGAGTGTGTCGAATTCATGAGTGGTATATTTTTGCATGGCGAGGTATGGTAAGCCTTGGCGAATGCTGAGGGGCAGTGCGTATCCATCGGAGGTGGTGATTACTTGTCCACCGCCTGCTTTGATGGATGTGCTTCCATCTGTCCAGAAGATAGGATAGAAGGGTGTCTTCCCGTGTACGCACATTTGTTGAAAATGAGGATAATGGGTCCTCTATTCGAGACGGAATACGCTCCACATGTTGCAATGGGAATATTCTGTACTTGGTGATTGTTGATGCCAGTGACATTGTCATACTGGGGCGGGATATCCTTGGAGATGAGACATGCATCATTACCGATGATACAACCATTGGCACCACGGTTGACCATAGCGAATCCGGGGTTGGAGACAGTAGCCTTATGGGCACGATAGGTGTATGAAGGTACTTGGTTATCGTGTTGGAAGGTCGAGTCATCCTCGGGGTTACACCATTGGTGAAAATTGACAGAATACGAAGATTTTCCCACGGGTACCAGAGTGTCACCATCCCTTTTGTATCGAATGTCAGGATTCTCAGAAAGGAATCTGGCGGGGTGAGCAGGCGACACGGAAGATTTAAGGGGTCGTTGATCCTTGGAGGAGGAAGTCTGAGACTTATAGACACCAAGTGATGCGTGAAAGATGCCTTTACAGTCATTTTCCACAGCCGGATGGAGGTCCTCTGAAGCATTGGTATGGTTATCACCGTTCGAGGTGTCATCTTCAAGGAACGTGACGGAATGTTCATGTGTATATGCCTTCCAGGTGATAGGTTTAACAGCGTTTGGGTCCGGCTGACCATCTGGAAGCAATTCAGACCGCAACAATGCGACCACTATTTTCTTGCCTTCGGGGGAAAAGTTCAGCCAATTTTTCATGTCTTGACGTGATAGTGCCTTCCATATCCCAGTAGGTAAGCGTGTGGTAGGGTCAGGTGAACGTCCAGCCTGGAATACCGCATAGTCTTGATAGTCACCTTTGAATTTGATAAGGAGAGCATAGTCACTAGAGTTGTGCCCTTGACCTGAGGAGAAGTCGTGAACATGTGCACGCTCTGTGGACTTCAGAGCAGACATTGCAGACTGAGAGTCTAGGTGAGTCGCCTCAAGTAAGAGCGTGATCTTGAGTTTATGGATAGCAGCGGCTTCAGCTACTATATCCGTGACGGTAATATTCGGGCCACCGGGGTCTTTGACCTTGGCAACCTGTTCGCTTAGTTGAAAGCTGGAATAGCAGGCTTGACATAATGCTGATTTTGCGGTATGGTACTCAAGGGGCTTGTTGGGAGGATGAAGCTTATTGAGGTGGCTCAACTCTTCAAACCAGTGCGTGATAAACTTCACCTTGGATTCCTTCCAATTGTCGAGGTTCAACTTAAGTAGCGCTTGCAATTGAGTCAAGTTGTCATACACCTTGGCCTTTGATTCAATATGTAAGTTCACAAAATCGAAATATGCTTGCCGTCCATTGCGTGTGAGGGAATGGCTGTGAACGCATGACGCAGATAGGTTGCTTTTGAAGACTTCCAACATAAGAACCCAGAAGAAAGCACATTGTTTGACGAAAAGGTCATGTGTGTAGCCTTGCAGTGCAGCAGGGGGCCAGGTTTCATCAAGGAATGTTTCGGTGTCAATGTTGTATGCCTCAAGTTTAGCCTTGAAACCCACGAGCCAATGTTTGAACCTTGAGTCATTCGTGAGGGGCGTGAACGACTTTTCATCACGTGATTTTTGGCACCAAGATTCGTACTTCACTTGTTGAGGGGACTTGTTCTTATTTGTTCCTCAAGGAGGAGCTGGAGGATTCAAGATGGGTTCGTTCTGAAGACGGCGCAGTGCATGTGTCATATGGAAGGCACGGAAGGTTTCGTATGAATATGATTCTACATCCCTCCAATCCTTTTTGCTCTTGCGTAATTCCTTTGTGAAGTCCACGAGTGCTTCAATGGTCCTTTGGATGGATCGGTGAAGTTGGGTTGGTAGTCCGCTACTAGTATCCATGTAGGTAAGGTCGCGTGCAAAACCATATTTGAGGAGTGCATCGAGGAAAGTCGACCACTCGTGTAATCCTCCTTCTTGGAGAGCTTCACACAGATAGCTATCTTCTTCTTTTGTGACGCGGAATATGGATACAAGTATCAACTTCATATGGTCATCAAAACTAGGGAGACTGATTTTGTTTGCGGTGCCGCCATCTCCAGCATTGTTCCCACCACCAGCGGGATTGGCAGGCATGTTTGATTGAGATGAGTCCGATCCGTCAGAGGAATTGAATGGTGAAAGGGAACGACTTCGTAGGCAATGTGCGATTGGCATATGCCAGCAGAGGTATTGTGTTCACTTTCTTTCCTGTTCTTTGTATGCAAGCCACCTTGGAGCTTGCGACTTTTAATCTATTATTTTCCTTCTGAATCCGGTCTGCTGAGAGCCTGATTCAAAGGCTTCTAAAGAACAGCAACGCTGTGTTAGTGTGTTAGTAGACAACCAATTGTACTCTACGCGTGACAATTGTGGTTGGATACTTTCGACAACAGATAACCGGACTACAGTCAAGACTATGGAAACGCCAGATCTCTTCTTAATGTGAACTTGTTCAGATACAGCGAGACAGACCTTAGTAATGTAGATTACAGGTAGTTGGTAGCAACTAGTGTGAATTTTGTGATATAAATCAGTTGAATGTTAAAAGTATGAGATAAAGTGAAATCTTGCCAAAACACAAGATATCTCTTTTATTGAGGTGAAATACGTTGCAACTGCTGTTGCGTAGTGATGAGATTACTCGCTGATTATTTCCGTACATGCATGGATCGTTGACTGTATATATATATATATTGTGTGAGAAGCTTCAAACAACGGTTTTCTTCTCTTGTTCCCTTAGGAAGATCCTATGATATTTTTATCAATGGAATGAGGAATTGCTCCCGTAGCTCGTGTGATACTTTCTGAAATCAAAGTTTGCTCACCAAAGAACAAGGGCAATATTAGAAAACAGAGATTGCTCACCGCTAATGCGCGATGGGAATCGATGCACCGTGGGAATCGATATGCCGTGGGAATCGATTACATGGTTGATACGGGACTCATTGATTCATACGAATAGAATAACTGGCGTCGTGTAGCTTTGGTACTTTTGGACACGAAAGGAATTTAATACTTTGCTCACAATTCCATACCGCGTAATCATGATCCACCAAGGCCGGTTTGACGGATGAAAATGTATATATAGTTTAATGTGTTTTTTACTGGCTGCATCAGCTGTCGCCATGTCTTTGCTGGAAAACTATGCCCATCCATTTCCATTTTCCTTTGTTCTTTCGAGTTTTCTGTTGGTTCGATGCCAATTGTGTCATAACAGTGTGTGCCTGCCTTCCTGATCAGTGGGGGATAACCACATAGAAGGTAGCACAGAATGATACCCAGACCCCAAATGTGGTTTGTTGCGTATGTGTTGCCTTTGTCATGGTCCAGGAATAATTTGCAGTGAATGTAGTCCAGTGTCTCTATCCAAACTGTGGCAGCTTTGGCTTCCTCGAATCTTTCTTTACTGCTGTTTAGCGTTGTTTGTGCAATATTCGTCATTTTGCATCCATCCAGGATTGTGAGTACAATATGTCCATTTTTGTCGCATAGACAGTCATACCCTGTTTCAAAATGGTACAAAAAAGGGTTGAGGTCTTTCCTTTGTACTTCATCCGTATGTTCCTTGTACTCATTGCCCATTACAGGAAACCTTTTGTCTGTGGAGTACGTGGCGTCTGTTGAGTAGCAATTGCATTGTAATTGGTTCTTTTCAATGATTGCCTCTTCAGTCGTTGTGCGCCACTCGTTGGACCGAAGGCATGTCAGACAGGGGCGGTTACCCGGATTAAAATATATGCATTGCTTGATGTGCTTTGTGACCTCAGTTGTCAGGTTACACCATTCATTTGCTGGGAAAGTTTGACCATTTCATTCTAGCCTCTCTCGTTCTCCGGATTGTACTTCTCGTCCAATACCCACATTGCTGTAGCACTGTATGTCCTCCGTTCCTTTCAATGCAGGATAGCTGCATAAAACGTATGCCAGAATGATACCCATAGCCCACACGTGGTCAATGCCATCAGTGTTGCCTTCCTCATAGAAGGGAAATACTACCTCCAACACGTACTTTAAGCATTGTTCCCAAATCTCCAACGTCCTAGAACTGTTTCTCTACCCCCCGCGGGCTATCCCGCGGTATTTTTACAATTCTCGGCCCTATTTTTTAAATTTCCTATCTTTTTAGGTTGCGTGTCTACTAAAAAACCTCGCGCGTCGCACACCTTTACTTTCGAGACAATATCTCGTCACTCCTCAAATAAAATAACTATTTTAGGGTTAAGGATATCATATTCGTTTCGTGACAAGCACTATTTTGTGTACAACTTGTGCACAAATGACTTATTTCATTTTCTCAACATGTTTCCACCATACCGGTATAATGGGCTCCTGACCCAAATCCTCCAACTCCAACTCAAATCCCAACTCCAACTCCAAGTCGAATCCACCCCTGGCGGGCTATTGCACTCAAGGTTTTTGTTCCTGTTTAATGGCAGGAAGATCTGCTGTATTTTCAGAAGCTACACTGTCGGAATCGCCATCAAAATCTGGTTCGCTCTTCAATAACCCGCTTGGTGGATTGATGCTGCTGGTTACATTCGGAACGACTTGATGATTGCTAGTAGGATCGACGCTTTCATTTTTAACATTTGGATGATTGCTTTTTCCTGCACGAATCTTACGCATCATTTTTTGGAGTCAAGCAGTCTCTTTCTTGTGATAAACAACCATTTTCCAGTGTTCTTGTTCGAGATTGGCTGGGTGTTCCTGAATCACCTTTTGTAGTTTGTAAATTCCCTCCATGGTTGGTTCGACTGTCGATTGGATGATTAGTATTAGTAGTATCAGTAGAGTAGATTATCTATTCGAAGATTAGGTAGTAGTAACACCTAACACGTTGGTATTTGTTTTCCTCGTCGGAAAGATAATGAAATAATCAATTATAATGATGAAGTACTAGCGAAAATAATGTATTACTAGTATCTACTAGTAATAACTCATGCAAAATAGCGTACGAGTTGGTTTTACCGGTACATGAAAGTCGGAATCAACTCGATCGTAATCAACAAAACAATTGTCCACGATTTCCATTTCGATAATCAACAACGCAATTGTCCACAATTTCCTACTAGTATCTACTAGTAATAACTCATGCAAAATAGCGTACTAGTTGGTTTTACCGGTACATGAAAGTCGGAATCAACTCGATCGCAATCAACAAAACAATTGTCCACGATTTCCATTTCGATAATCAACAACGCAATTGTCCAAGATTTCCATTTTGATTCACATTTCCGTGCACCTTATGGAAGAACTGACGCGCGTGCCAACGAATGTTTGGAAGAACTGAGATTTGACCCGTCCGGCGCTGTGTATTAACCCTCTTAAGGAGTTGACTGTACGTACTGTTCACTACATATTGTACAAGGAATGTTGCAATCATCACTAAGTAGTAATGCATTTACTTTACGGACCATTTTTGCAATCGAAATAGTAGTAAGGAAATCTACCGTACAAGAAAACACATCACACACAAAATTAATTCATGTAATTTTTTCCTTTCAACGATTCATCTTTCCGACCTCCGTTCTTTTTGACCCATTCTACTGATATTTTCCTTCAAACAACTCCGCAACATCATGCCTCCTGTTATCAAAACCCCTCTTCTATTCTACTGCCGTGGTTGCTGGGATAAGAAAGGGAAAAAATCCAAGAGTTTTAAAGGATACAAATCTGGGTCAAAAGAGTGCAATACCTTGAAATATGTCTCGTACGGCCTAAGAAAACATCTCAACTACAATATTCAATGCTACAACTTATACAAAAGTGATGGTCTAATTAAACGCAAGATCTCTAACTTCTCCACCTCTGTCAAAGTGCAGCTTACCTTGCCGTCTGTTCAACATTCCCCGTCAGATTTTGGGATGACTATGACACAAAACGGTCCATCTGTTCCCCCTTCCCATCTCTCCCAGCACCACACCTGTCACAAGTCAATCAGCCACGGGTCTTCATTCCGTTCTAAACCAACAGATTGTCCATGATGTCTTTTTACCGCCAATGAATCGGAACGCCATTGAATCTTACATGGCTGTTTCGCTGTTCAAGATGAAGATGCATTCCCGCTGAATAATGATATTGACAATTCCAATGACGAGGTTGACAAAGACGATGACGTAAATGAAAATAATGACAACAATTTTACCAACAACATAGATTGTGGAGACAACGAAGAAGATCACACTAATGGTTCTGATGTTAACGTCGCTACTGCTCAGCAAGCCCCTCCACCACCATCTTTTCATGAAATCATTAATCTGAATGAAAGAGAGGAGGCATTTCAAAGCCACACAAAACTACCGCCGCCCCATCATCTTCTTGCAGAATTGGAACTCATGAATTTAATGGCCCGACATAAATTGCCACTGAACACATTCAAATCCATTTTCCAGTGGGCAAAGAAAAGTCAAATGAGACCGGGTTTTGATTTTTGCGATGCCAAAATTAGATCTCGGAAAACAATTTTTGACAATCTCCAATCCAATCTTGGTCTCTCTGATATGAAATTTCATCCTCATATACTGAATTAGTTACCTGATAATAAGCCCACTCAGGTGTATGTCCGTTCTTTTAAGGATGCCATTTATTCTCTTCTTTCTGACCAGCAGCTAATGATAGAAGAAAACCTCTCGTTTCCCGACTATTCCACCCCTCTATCTCCCGACAATAATCCTGAGTTGAATCCTCATTCTGTAATCTCAGAATTGCATCACGGCTCGTGGTGGAAATCTTCTTGGAAAGAAATTTGCAATCCCAATTCGCAAGAAATTCTTGTTCCTATTATATTTTACATGGATGGCATCTCTTTGGATGCGCACGGACGACTTACGTTAACACCATTGAACATGACACTCGGTATTTTTAATGTGGAGACCCGTTCTCGACCTGAAGCATGGACAACTATTTACTTCCATCCCGACCCTGAATGGTGAATGGGAGTCAACCAGACACTCTCGTCCTGCCAATTCTAAGGAAAAAATTCAGAATCTTCACAATGGTTTGGAAGTAGCGTTTCGTTCCTTCAAAGCCGCGTGTAAAGAAGACGGTGGTATCGAATGGAATTATCTTCCGTACGCAAATCAACAGTGGAAGGTAAAAATGAAATTTGCCATTGCCTATGTTATTGGCGACACAGAACTTCACGATAAATTGTGTGGAAAATACGGCTCCTTCAATAAGGGTGTCATGCGGATGTGCCGTCACTGCAACTGTTATTATCCGAACATAAACATTCCTGTTCAACCTGCAACAAAGAAGTGGTCACCTGTTGATTTTCATTGTTTTCCTGGCACAGATCTAAACGATATCAATAAGAACTTCAAAAACAACTCTCATCACAACATAGGAATGTATTTCATGATTTATGCTTTGGTACAAATCAGAACAACATTCATTTTGCAACTCCCGGTGAATGTTTGCACATGCACCAGCTTGGCACTGCCAAACGGGCCGTCGAGTCAATTGCATTGTTGCTCCGCGGAAGTGTTCCATGTGTTTATGCACCCAATTTGAATCATGGCGTGGCTGTTGCTAACAGTATTGGCCATTTAGCACAACAGGTACGGTGGCTTGTTATCACGCCAGTCTGATAGAGATTTTCCTCGCACAAAATTTGGGACTCAGCTTTTATCAACCACGAAGAAAGAAGGGCATGATTTCTTTGGAATGCTTATTTCTCTTCTGATCGCTATTGTTTCCAAACCTGGATCTGACATTATTGGTGACCATTGTTTTGTAAAGAAACAGATAGAGGTAATTCAGCTAATTCTATCAATGGAAGAATTTCTTAAACACGGTCGGATGAAATATGGTTCCTTAAAGAATCTCCCAAAAACAATTGTTCACTTTATCAATTGTATAAACTCAACATGTCACAGGAAAGGGATGGGAACAAAACTAATCAAGAATCACCTGTACTTTCACCTACCAGATTATATCTCTTTATGGGGAAGCCCTGCAGGGTGGGATAGTGCTCCGAATGAATCTCACCACAAAACTGAGATTAAAGCTCCTTCCAAGAACACGCAAGGTAATGCTGCATCACTAATCAATCAAACAGCCAATCGAAAGTCCGAGAAAATGATGCTAAGCCAGGCAACATATCACTACAACTTGAATCCACCTGATCCTCCTCCAATTGAACGCCCTGATGGTGGCGGTTCTCATTTTCAAATAATGAGAACCGAAAATGGGGAATCAACAATGAAGTGGCTTCGTTCTACAAACAAAAGCAAACCATTTTTTCCTTCTGACATACTTGACTTTGTTTGTGATTCTGTGCTACCTTTATTGGAGAATCCTTTGCACATTTGTGGAGTTACAGAGCACAATCGTTTCGATGTTGCTTGTGGGTCTAATTTTATATTTTGCTCGCATCCTTCATATAGATCGGACAGTTCTCTGCTCAACTCCGTATGGATGGATTGGTGTTTGATGAAATTGGACTTTGATTAAAATAACAATCCCAAGCTCATACCGTGCCATCTGCTATGCTTTTTAACTGTACAGAATTTGAATCAACCATACAGTAGTATTGGTGGCTATCCAATTGATACAAACGGAATGTATGCTGTGGCTCGTCGGTTTCAAGATGAGCCAAAGAAAACAGCTTCTGAATTTGTCAAACGTGGGCGCCTGATGAATTCTCTGTATCTATTTCATGTCGACACTATCCATTCTGAGCTGGCAGTTGTTCCAGAGCAAAGACTAGATGGCTCCATAACCAATTGCGATTGGCTAGTGATATCGAATCGGATCTCCTGGCTACATTTTTTTGAAAGCAAAAATTCTGCTACACCACCGTCTTACAAATGTTTAGTACAACGCATGCACACTACAGGACGACATACAGTTGGAACCATTTGAGATAGCATTGAATGATAATGAATCCAGTGATTCTCTATCCAGTTCAGAGAGCGAAAGCTCGGACAGCAGTTCTGATTGAGTAGCAAGGGTTAATGTAACGGCTAACTTTAAACTATTGTTTAATATTACTATAGAGGGTTAGCTCTAAGCACAGTTTTGAGAGATACATATGCACTCATAATATAACACCCTTCGAATTTGGGATTCGAACAGCTATGTAATACTAATGGATTGAACAATAGAGTATCTCCCGATCTCAATGGAACTTTCACTCCATACGTGGGGAAGACAAAATAATAAATAACCTCGTCAGCAGACACTTCCGCCGGAGCAATGACTGTCAAACGAGTGTAGTACATGTCATCGTCCACATGGCATCTAGAATGGTAGTTGCGAACCGATCGAAAATGCTAATGCCTGCTGCCCAATTGCATTTAGCTTTGTACGAGACAGAATCTGAGACAACACATCCATTTCCTTTGCAACAAATGGTTCCACGTCAATTAAACTATGATGCATATGCTTCACAATTTCAACTGTTTTCTCTTCTAGCTCTAGTTTCATGCTTGGATCGACATGACTTTTGAAAACATACTCACCATTATTTGAATCCAATCTTTCTGGTCGAATTCCAATGATAGCATAATCATCATTGATACTTCCCCGCTTCACTCCTCTTCCAACGTTTGGTTTTGCTCCAACAATAGCAGGAGCAAATTCTTTCAACAAGTTGATATTATTCTTGGAAGCCAGGTGTCGTTCTGCTAAACCTCTTGAAACTTTGGCAAAAATGCGCAACGATGGTTTATAATCGTCAAATGCAAGAATATGCTCGTCTTTCGTACTATCCAACGTCTCGAAACTGTCGATAGACAATGCCAGTTCCGGTTCATACTTCTTCTTTCCCCCTATTTTGCCACCCCACCAATTGGTTTCCATGTATTTACCTGCCACCACAGTTGATTGGTATTTGTTTTTCAGCGCTATTGTCTTGACAGGTTTGTCAATGGGCTTATTTACCCTCTTCCTCTCCGGTTTTATCTGCGACAATTGTTTATAAGTCTCATGGCTCTTCGACACTGGTGCTGCAATGGTCAGAAAATTTGAAGACATTCTCTGTTTATGTCTTCTCTCATGTTTCCTATTTGCTTTTTGCCTCCTTCCTCGTGCTGACAATTGCTTTCCATTCGTTGTGGTTGGTTTCATTGTTGCCAAGACGAATTGCCATTGGAGGATGACGAGGACGAATCGATTTGCCGATGGAGTGGGAGTTCAATTGTTGTTGCCGTTGCCGGGACGAATTGCCGTTGGATGACGACGAATCGATTTGGCGTTGGAGTAGATCACCAATTGCCGTTGTTGTTGCTGTTGACGTTGCCGATTTGGAGGACGACGACAAATCGTTTTGGAAGACAAGAACGAATCAATTTGCTGTTGGAGTAGAAGACCAATAGCCGTTGCCGTTAGCGTTGGTGAAGCGCCAGTGGAGGAGGAGGAGGAGCGAGGTTGGTGGATCGCCGGTGGAGGAGGAGGAGCGTTTTGATGCCAACGATTCGTTGCCGCTTGCCGGTGGAGGAGAAGGAGCGATTTGATGCCAACGATTCGTTGCTGCTTGCCGGTGGAGGAGGAGGAGGAGCGATTTGATGCCAACAATTCGTTGCCGCTTGCCGGTGGAGGAGGAGCGTTTCGATGCCAACGATTCGTTGCCGCTTGCCGGTGGAGGAGAAGGAGCGATTCAATGCCAACGATTCGTTGCCGCTTGCCGGTGGAGGAGGAGCGTTTAGATGCCGACGATTCGTTGCCGAGCGCCGGTGGAGGAGTAGGAGGAGCGTTTCTATGCCGAAGATTCGTTGCTGAGCACCTATGGAGGAGGATCGATTTGATGCCGGATCATCGGTGGAGGAGGAGTACAATCGAGCCGATGCCGGATCGCCAGTGGAGGAGGAGCGTTTCTATGCCGACGATTGGTTGCCGAGCGCCGGTGGAGGAGGAGCGATTCGATGCCAAGCGCCGGTGGAGGAGGAGGAGGATCGATTTGATGCCGGATCGCCAGTGGAGGAGGTACGTTTCTATGCCGACGATTCGTTGCCGTTAGCGTTGGTGGAGGAGGAGCGATTCGATGCCTAGCGCCGGTGGATGCTCTCGCTGTTGCTCTCGCTTTGGCTCTCGCTGTGGCTCTCTCGGTTCGAACGTTCACGGTTGCTGTTGTGGCTCTCGCTGTTGCTCTTGGTTTCGCGGTTCGATCGTACCGGGTTGCGGTTGATTGTTCCCGGTTGCTGTGGTTGCTCTCGCTGTTGCTCTGTATGTTGCTGTCACTGTGGCTCTCTTGGTTCAGATCGATTGGTGTTTGATCGATTGGTGTTTGATCGATTGGTGTTGGATCGATTGGTGTTGCAGATCGATTGGTGTTGCAGATTGATTGGTGTTGGATCGATTGGATTTGGCGTTGGAGTAGATCACCAATTGCCGTTGTTGTTGCTAGGAGGAGGAGCGATTAGATGCCAACGATTCGTTGCCGCTTGCCGGTGGAGGAAGAGCGAGGTTGGTGGATCGCCGGTGGAGGAGGAGGAGCGATTCCCGGTGGAGGAGGAGGAGCGTTTCGCTGATTCGTTGTCGGAGGAGCGTTTCGCTGATTCGTTGTCGCTTGCCTGTGGAGGAGTAGCGTTTCGCTGAACAGCAACGACGAGTCGTTGCTGTTCTTGTTGCCGACGATCCTATTCAAATAGATCGATTTGCCGTTGCAGATCGATTTGCCGTTGCGGATCGATTTGCCGTTGCAGATCGATTGGTGTTGGATCAATTGGACGTTGCGGATCAATTTGCCGTTGCGGATTGATTGGTATGGTTCCTGCTTGCTCGGTTCCCGGTAGAGGTTCCTGGTGGCTTTTCCAACAATCCTATTCAAATAATATAGGATAATTGAACAAAATGGGTGAGTATCTATTGATCGATTTGCCGTTGCGGATTGATTGGTGTTGGATTGATTGGTGCCTCCTACTACTAGGGGTTGCGCCGGTGGAGGAGGAGGAGTGATTCGTGTGGAGCGCCAGTGGAGGATTGATTCGGGTGGAGTGCCGGTGGAGGAGCAAGCCCGCTTGGTTCGATGGTTCCCGCTTGCTTCTGGATCGATTGGTTCGTGTTGCGGATCGATTGGTGTTGGATCGATTGGTGTTGCAGATCGATTGGTGTTGGATCGATTGGTGTTGCAGATCGATTAGTGTTGGATCGATTGGATCGATTGGTGTTGGATCGATTCGTTTTGCAGATCGATTGGCGTTGGATCGATTGGATCGATTCGTGTTGGATCGATTCGTGTTGGATCGATTGGTGTTGGATCGATTTGTTTTGCAGATCGGTGGAGGAGGAGCGAGGTTGGTGGATTGCCGGTGGAGGAGGAGGAGCGATTCCCGGTGGAGGAGGAGGAGCGATTTGATACCAACAATTCGTTCCCGCGCGCCGGTGGAGGAGGAGCGAGTTTGGTGGATCCACGGTGGAGGAGGAGGAGCGATTACCGGTGGAGGAGGAGGAGCGATTACCGGTGGAGGAGGAGGAGCAATTCGATGCCAACGATTCGTTGCCGCGGAATTGGTGGAGGAGGAGCGAGGTTGGTGTATCGCTGATTCGTTGTCGCTTGCCGCTTGCTGGTGTAGGAGTAGCGTTTCCCTGATTCGTTGCCGCTTGCCGGTGGAGGAGGAGCGTTTCCCTGATTTGTTGCCGCTTGCCTGTGGAGGAGTAGCGTTTCGCCAAATAGATGATATGATAATTGAACAAAATGGGTGAGTATCTATTGATGTTCTACATAGAGTAAATAATAACAACAGAATAATATAATCTACATGCCGATCAATTCGATGCCACAAACCAAGACTGCACGCGCTGCCGCCGACGTCGACTCCTACTTTTGTTGTTTGCTTCAATTTGCCCAATCGATTCGATGCTTACAATTTCAAGGGAAGATTTGCCCCAATGGTTCCCGGTTGCTTCCCGGTTGCTTCTTCGATGGTTCCCGGTTGGTTCGATGGTTCCCGCTTGCTTCGATCGTTCCGGCTTGCTTTCGCTTCGATTGTTCCCGGTTGCGCTTTGATCGTTCCCGGTTGCGCTTCGATCGTTCCCGGTTGATTCGATGGTTCCCGGTTGATTCAATGGCTCCTGGTTGCGCTTTGATCGTTCCCGGTTGCTTCGATGGTTCCCGGTTGATTCGATGGTTCCCGGTTGCTTCGATCGTTCCAGCTTGCTTTCGCTTCGATCGTTCCCGGTTGCGCTTTGATCGTTCCCGGTTGCTTTGATGGTTCCCGGTTGATTTGATGGTTCCCGGTTGACTCGATGGTTCCCGGTTGACTCGATGGTTCCCGGTTGACTCGATTCCAATTCGATGGTTTGTTCTGATTCCGATTCGATGGTTTCTTTCGATCCGTTCCTATGAAAATAAAAAGAAACCGGAAGGGAGGAAATACATTATCAGTAATGCCGGAGGCAGTATAATCATTGTCTATCTCTCTCATTCTTACCTTTGCTTGTTCTGACGTCCCGACGTTCCGACAACCGTCCCGATGAAATTGTAGTTGCTGCCGTAGAATACTTCTTACTCCATGTCACGAAAAACAGTACCTTGTTCCTGTTGATATAATTGCAAGGGACAAAGCCAGTTCATTGATTTCAAGACGTATATGTAAGGCTGCAGTCCAAACAATATCTATCCAGCAAATCCCCTTCTCGTCAAATGCTAACTACTTCTTTTCCAGTACAAGGCTGTTATTTCGGACTAAAATATCTGACAACAGATCCTCCGGCTCAAATGAGGTTTTGGATCAAACGTTCTCGGACGGAGTGTTGATTACAAGAACCAACACCCTAGTCAAATAAGTCGGATGTAAGAAGGCAGATTATGAAGTGATTTTTTTTTGTTGCGAGGTAGAACAGATCATGAAGTGATTTTTTTTTTTTTGGTTGGTAGAAAAAGTGATCTTTTTTGTTTGTCACGAGGTAAGAAAAGTTTATTAGTGTTTGTGTGGGAAATTTATTTTTTTTTGTCGCGAGGTACAAAAAAATCATCGGTCGATCGAAGTAGGTACCTGTACAATTCTACAGGATTTGGTAGTAGTGAATATTTCTACACGTTTTTAGTACTAGATAAATTTTCAGTACTGAACCCGCGTACGTTTCTACACGAAAAGATGTTTACAACTTACTACATATTTTTTGGTATTGAATCCGTGTAGGTTTCTACGCGAGTAGATTTCTACACGTTTTTATTACTTCATAATATTCGTTACTCAATCCACGTAGGTTTCTACACGTGTACGTTTCTACGTGTTTTAAGTACTAGATATTTTGGGATATTGAATTCGTTAGGGTTTGGGTTAGGGTTTAGGGTTATGGTTAGGGTGTAGGATTCAACGCGAGATGATTACTACACATTTGTTCTACAAGACAAACTCTAGTAGTGTATCAACATGGTACAGGGGGGTAAAGAACTTGCGAGAAGTCCACATATGAGAACTAATAATTACTGAATTTGCCAACCGGTTGTAACCCTAACCATATTGGGAAAAACTTTGCCACACAGAATGCCCAAAATGATGTGGTTTGACTCTCCAAATGGCAAACATGAGGGTATTTTTGGTGCAATTCTAGGGCACAAACTAACTTATTGGGTAATGACTCAAATAGTATCGGGTCCAAGCCATGAATACATTCATCATGACTCATCCAATGCATATTGGAAACAACTTTGTCACATAGAATGCCCAAAATCTTAAGGTTTGACTCTACAAATGGCAAACATGGGGGTATTTTTGGTTCAATTCCAGGGCACAAAGTAACTTATTGGGTAAGGACTCAAAAAGTATCTGGTCCAAGCCATGAATACATTCATCATGACTCATCCAATGCATATTGGAAACAACTTTGTCACATAGAATGCCCCAAATCTTAAGGTTTGACTCTACAAATGGCAATCATGGGGGTATTGCTTTTGGTGCAATTCCATGGCACAAACTGAGTTATTGGGTAATGACTACAACAATATCTGGTCCAAGCCATGAATACATTCATCATGACTCATCAAATACATATTGGGAACAACTTTTTCACACAGAATGCTGGAAATGTTGTGGGTTGACTCTCCAAATGGCAAACATGAGGGTATTTTTGGTGCAATTCCCGGGCACAAAATAACTTATTGGATAGTAATGACTCCAAAAGTATCCGGTCCAAGCAATGAATACATTCATCATGACTCATTAAATGCATATTGGAAACAACTTTGTCACATAGAATGCCCAAAATCTTAAGGTTTGACTCTACAAATGGCAAACATGGGGGTATTTTTTGTGCAATTCCAGGGCACAAAGTAACTTATTGGGTAATGACTCAAAAAGTATCTGGTCCAAGCCATGAATACGTTCATCATGACTCATCCAATGCATATTGGAAACAACTTTGTCACATAGAATGCCCAAAATCTTAAGGTTTGACTCTACAAATGGCAATCATGGGGGTATTTTTGGTGCAGTTCTAGGGCACAAACTGAGTTATTGGGTAATGACTACAACAATATCTGGTCCAAGCAATGAATACATACATCATGACTCATCAAATGCATATTGGGAACAACTTTGTCACACAGAATGCCCAAAATGTTGTGGTTTGACTCTACAAATGGCAATCATGGGGGTATTTTTTGTGCAATTCCAGGGCACAAACTAACTTATTGGGTAATGACTCAAAAACTATCCGGTCCAAGCCATGAATACATTCATCATGACTCATCAAATGCATATTGGAAACAACTTTGTCACATAGAATGCCCAAAACCTTAAGGTTTGACTCTACAAATGGCAATCATAGGGGTATTTTTGGTGCAATTCTAGGGCACAAACTGACTAATTGGGTAATGACTCAAAAAGTATCGGGTCCAAGCCATGAATACGTTCATCATGACTCATCCAATGCATATTGGAAACAACTTTGTCACACAGAATGCCCAAAATGTTGTGGTTTGACTCTCCAAATTGCAATCATAGGGGTATTTTTGGTGCAATTCTAGGGCACAAACTGACTTATTGGGTAATGACTCAAAAACTATCCGGTCCAAGCCATGAATACATTCATCATGACTCATCTAATGCATATTGGAAACAACTATGTCACACAGAATGCCCAAAATGATGTGGTTTGACTCTACAAATAGCAATCATGGGGGTATTTTTGATGCAATTCCAGGACACAAACTTACTTATTGGGTAATGACTCAAAAAGTATCTGATCCAAGCCATGAATAAATTAATCATGACTCATCCAATGCATATTGGGAACAACTTTGTCACACAGAATGCTGGAAATGTTGTGGTTTGACTCTCCAAATGGCAAACATGGGGGTATTTTTGGTGCAATTCCAGCGCACAAACTAACTTATTGGGTAATGACTCAAAAAGTATCTGGTCCAAGCCATGAATACATTCATCATGACTCATCAAATGCATATTGCGAACAACTTTGTCACATAGAATGCCCAAAATGTTGTGGTTTGACTCTACAAATGGCAAACATGGGGGTATTTTTTGATGCAATTCCAGGGCACAAAGTAACTTATTGGGTAATGACACAAAAAGTATCTGGTCCAAGCCATGAATACATTCATCATGACTCATCAAATTCATATTGGGAACAACTTTGTCACACAGAATGCCCAAAATGTTGTGGTTTGACTCTACAAATGGCAAACATGGGGGTATTTTTGATGCAATTCCAGGACACAAACTTACTTATTGGGTAAGGACTCAGAAAGTATCGGATCCAAGTCATGAATACATTCATCATGACTCATCAAATGCATATTGGGAACAACTTTGTCACACAGAATGCCCAAAATGTTGTGGTTTGACTCTCCAACTGGCAAACATGAGGGTATTTTGGGTGCAATTCCAGGGCACAAACTAACTTATTGGGTAATGACTCACAAAGTAGCCGGTCCAAGCAATGAATACATTCCTCGTGACTCATCAAATGCATATTGGGAACAACTTTGTCACACAGAATGCTGGAAATGTTGTGGTTTGACTCTCGAAATGGCAAACATGATGAGGGTATTTTTCGTGCAATTCTAGGGCACAAACTGAGTTATTGGGTAATGACTCCAAAAGTATCCGGTCCAAACTATGAATACATTTATCATGACTCATCAAATGCATATTGGGAACAACTTTGTCACTCAGAATGCCCGAAATGTTGTGGTTTGACTATCCATATGGCAAACATGAGGGTATTTTTGGTGCAATTCCAGGGCACAAACAGTCTCATTTGGTAATGACTACCAAAGTTTTTGTACCAGGCCATGAATGCATATCACATGACTTACGAATTGCATGTTGGGAACAACTTTTAAATGCATATTGGGAACAACTTTGCCACACACAGTACAGACAATGTTGTGGTTTGTAGATACAAATGGCACACAAGACAGTACGGTATGTTAGGTGCAGTCTACGAGATTCTACATGTGACTAGAGGATTGAAATACATAACCTTAGTGTGATCAAAAGTTTCCCTTCTGAAAAAATTATGGCGCGGGAGGGCTGGCTGGCACAGGTACGTGATCTACTTCTACAAATATATAACAGCGCGCCCAAGCCAGACAACACACAGAAGAAGTTAGGGCAAACAACATAGTACAGAACACACGGAAAAACTCTACACACAAAACATCGTACACATACTACACGAAACAAAGTACACACACACACACACACACAACACACACAACACACACAACACAAAACACCGTACACAACCCAACAAAATTATTAGTACACACACAAAACCACACAAAAAGAAACACATGATTCTTGATCGGCACCGTATTCAGAAAATACAATAAAAAAATATGAATGCTATCGGAAAGACACGACGAAGCAAAAAATCCGAGGGGAAGACCCTTCGAAACAACAAAACCATCCGGCCCGGTGATCATCAAAATACAGGAGACAACAACGGTAAGAAAAAAAGAGTGAAAACAAACACCGCAATTACTAACAAAGTGAGTAACAGTAATACCACAACTATGAACGCATCAAAGGGCAACAGTAAAAAAATGGTACTGACAACACAATTTCTACTACTACAAACACGGAAGAACAAAACACCATCAACCAGAGTAACGAACCAGCACTGAGCATTACCAACACAACCACCCCTACAGTAACAAACCAACAGAAAGAAGGAACAAAAACCAATGTGGTAGAGAAAACATCTAACGGAGAATGCTACAATTTAGAGGATGTTGCGGAACTTGTCATGAAAAAATCCAATATGACAAATTGGCACAGGAAGTGGCAAAACACTTACGGCAACAAGAGAGGGAACCACATATAGGGGTGGGAAAGGTAGTAATGGTACCTAAACAAACGGAGGCAACCATGCAGGGAGAGGGGAGTTACAATGCCGGCGACACAAGAGAACGAGCAGTAAGTACAATTACAGACAAATATGGGCTTATAACAGACAACGATATGCTTAAGGCTTTGAGTGATATGACTGAAACAGTGGACAAGCAGCTAAGGGATTACGTCAAAAAACATTGGTACCCCAACATGAAGTTCCCTATCAATGACAAGGTAACGGCGCATGTAATAAAAAAAGCTGTTGGAGCAAGTGCGGTTATGAAGCCACCAAATATTCCACTTGCGTCATTCTGTTCCTTTTACAGGAAACGAGTAGGAACAGTACTGACTGCATTGAGGCACAGCTCACAAACATTAGCGAGAAAAAACTGGATAGGTAAATACAGGTGGGAGAATTGGTTGTTGAAATTAGGAATTTGGGAATCTATTTTTGGTCCGACAACACTAACATGCTGCCCGTTGATACTGATGATACTTCCGTACAGACGATTACAGAAAAGGTCGAGTCCCTATCACATTCCCTGGTACTGTTGCAGTTATTCAAGACACAGAATATGAGGACTCAGGTATTTTAAACCCTAAATACAGAACATACAAAGACGCGGAAGATGAAGATTTTTATTATTTTGTTACAAGAATCATGTCGGCAATCAATCCGACAAATTCCAATTTCAAACAACGGAAGGAGAGGCACTTGCTGAGTGATATATTTACTATAGCAGATGAAGCATTTGCATTGGTACTGATCTACAATGAGCATCATGTATGGGTGAACCAGCAGCGGCGAAAGGGTGATGCCACGATTCCGCGACAAAAAAAAAATTCTGCTGATTCAGACAGTGGAAGCAGAAATGGATGGATGGAGGAAGGACGTGAGTTGTTCAGTGACTTGTGCGACAAAATTGGCGAGATGCGAAAACACCCAGAAACAGGAAGGAAATTGGAAGAAATGATGAGGGACAGATTTAGGAACGAAAGTTCAACAGATTACACCAACAATAAGCATGGCGATGCAAATATTACTAGTAGCAGCTCCACTAATTGTAGTGGACCAAAAAAGAAAAAGAAAAGAAACATCTATATTGATCCGGCAATAACAGCATCGATGAATGAAAGTTTATCTATTGGTGAACTAATGTAGAAAATAACAGTACATACATAATACAAACCTACTACTAATCTTGAACTTAATTTTGAGAATATTAGAAATTATGGAGGATTCGTAATACGTTGCAATAGGAATAAATCAAGCATAATAGAATCTACATTTTAAAAAGGGAATATTGTAGTCGAGAAATAGAATTCACAATTAGGAGAGCAGAATCGAATTGTTGTTTGGTAGATTAATATTTTGGAATTAATACTGACTCAAGATTTCTTTTTTATTCGTGAATAGAAGTAAGTGTTGTTCGTACAGAATAATAATTCGGTTCTGCTAGAGACTGAAATAAATTATTTTTATTCAAGAGTAGAGTAATGTGCATCACGCGCACAGAATTGTTTCAATAACTGGGGGTGGGAATTTCAGGGTGTCCAGAAATATTGCCGTGTTAAAATCACGCACAAAATTTGTGCGCGAGAAGTAAATTCGAACCCCGTGAAACAGTTCTCGGACGAAACCTTCTTCTTTGTCGAAATGTCGTTTTGGGCTGTTGAGTCTTGCTCTGACATCCTCGATCTTGTTGCATCCATTAAGTATTTTGAGTACCAAGAACCCATTTTGGGCATCATAGCGCATCATCTACAGTTTCAAAATGATATAAGAATGGGTTCCCCTTGTTGTTCTGGTCGCAGTGATTGAGCTCATCAATTTGTTTATTGTACTCCGTGGAATCAAAATGAAAACGCGACTTCAAAATCTTCCTCTTGTACCTAAATACACTGATTATGGCGTTGTGTTCTCCCTTTACCTCTTATTTCTAAGCTCGGACGTTTGGCAAATACTCTGGTATGTTACAATTACACGTCGTAATCAGACCATGACTCATGATTTTTGTGGAGTCTGCGTACGCTGTTGACTTTTTGCATGTGTATTTTGAACATGAAATACACGTACACACCGGCATCTCCACTGGACACAGCAATTTTTTCATCAAAAAATGGACTAGCTATAAATAGAGTAGCTTTCATTGTCTGGTACGACTTGTTGACATCGATGACACCGTGGGCGGTGGATTGAGTCCCCCAACATGCTGGGTGCCAATGACCATTGAGAACAAAACACTCTATCCCCTACTCAGTGACTTTTGTTCACAGGTACACACACACAGGAACTCTTTTTTTCTTCCTGCCCTATTCATACTATCCAGGATCCTTCATGATGAATTAAAAAATAAGAACACATAGACTATCATATTATTTTCCTTCTGAATCTGGTCTGTTTTGACTTTGATTCAAAAGAAGAACAGCAAAGCTGCGTTAGTGTGCTAGTAATCGCACGATTGTACTTGACACGTATTCAATGTGTTTCGATACTTTGTGCAACGGACAATCTTACTACAAAGCGAGACTATGGAAATGCCAGATCTCTTCTCACTACCAATTCAATCGGCACAGTCAGATAGATCCAATGTGGTTGTAGATTTACAAGTAGTAGTTGATAGCAACTAGTGTAAAATTTTGGAGATATAATCAGTTGAATGTTAAAAGTATGAGATAAAGTGAAATCTTGCGGTCATACAAGATATCTCTTTTATTGTGATGAAAGACAGTGCGTCCGCTAATGCAGCACTGTGAAATTACTCGCATTGATCATGTATATATATGTATTGTGTGAGAAGCTTCTGGCAACATTTTTCTTCGCTCGTGAATCTAGGAAGGTTCTCATGTGATATTTATCATTGAAACCAAAGATTGCTCACCGTAGAATCAAGGGCGATATTAGAAACCAGGGATTGCTCACTGTTGATACGCAATGGGGTTGATATGCAATGTGGATCGGTACGCCGTGGGGTTCAAAACGCGGTGGGGTATGTTTGCATTTAGAACATAGGTTGTATTTGATCTCTTGACTTAATTGAACTCATCGACTCCTTCGAATAGAACAAATTGTTGCCGTATGAACACTGGCATTACTGGACACAAAAGGAATTTAATACAAAGGGATGAAACAAAATGAAGAAGCGAAATGACGAGTGAGTGACAATGACAGCAATTTGTTGGAGATTCTATTTGCTTCTGATATTTCTTTCTTTTATTTTTATTTTTCAGGAACAACAAACCAACAAAAGGACAAAGAAGGATGAAGGGATGAAGCAAAACGACAAAACACAATGACAAAACGGAACGGAACGGAACAACGGAGAGGAACAATGGATGAAACAACGAACGAAATGGAACAATGGATGAAACAATGAACGAAATGAAACAACGGAACAACAGCAGAACCCAAATGAGTGACACTGACTACAATTTGTTGGAGATTCTATTTTTCCGTATCTTTCTTTCTCTTATTTTTATTCTTCACAACAAAAAGAGAACAACCGAACAACAAAACAACAAAACAATTGAATGAAACAACACAAACGGAACAATGCAAACGGAACAACGAAACAACAGAAACGGAACAACGAAACAACAAAAACGGAGCAATGAAACGACAAAAACGGAGCAACAACGGAACACCGGAACAACAAAACAGAACAAGAAAACAAAGTAGCCACAGCAGCAAGCAACAAGAGCAACAGCATGGGCACAGTAGCAGGAGAGCAACAAAAGCTATCGTAATATACACCACTCCAACCCACGTCTCATGGCAATTATACAGCAAGGAACATGAGTGACGAATGTTGATCCGACAATAACAGCCTAGATGAATCCCAATTTAAAACTTGAATTGATTTAGGAATCAACAGTACATATACCGGTATAATACAAAATGTATTAGTAATTGAGAACTAAATATTGTGAATATTAGAAATATTGGAGGGATAATAATCCTTTGTGATAGAATTACATCAAACATACTAGAATCTACAATTTTAAAAAAGGAATAGCAGCCCAGAAAAATACTTCACAATAAAGAGCGCATAATCTAATTTGCTTTCCGTACCATAATAATTTGGTATTAATACTGAGTCCACAATTATTTTATAACTCATGAATAGAATTAATTGTTGCGGGTACGGTACGGGAATAATAATTTATAAATTATTTTTCATCATGATTTTGCATCACACGCAAAGAAATAATTTTATGTTTTGCGCGGGGGAGGGAAATTCACGAAGTTCTTGGACGAAGTGATTGGAAAAATAATATTCATTCCGTATTGGTCTGCGTCAACTCGCTCAAGACCTTGCTACACTCCCGCTCCAGTTTCAAATGTGTTCGGGTTCCTACTTCCAGAGCTGTCTGCACTACCGTTTTCGCTCCAAGCTCCTTGGCCTTGTCTCGTGCCTTATTCGAGGCTTTGCACAGCGATCTCAGACATTTCGCGGAAAGACAGGCATTATGCGGCTTCAATTGGGCTTTGCCGAGTTCGCTGATCAAAGTTTTCATAATCTCTTTTTTCTCAGAACCGTCGGGACAAGAGTTCACCGATTCTTCCAAAAATCGATCCGAAATGCTCTCCGAGGTGTCGAGACGACGACGGTTGATAGATTCGACTTCTTCAGGAGCTTCCGCCACCAAATTGTCATCATCAGAAATCACGCTAAGGGCGTTAGCAAGGACAGCAAGTGCCAAATTGTGCAGAACGGTAATGTGCTCTTGTTCGATGTCGTTTACTTCGAAGTCATCATCATCGCCACCTTCTTCGCCAATGCGACGAAATTGGATCAGAGACAAAACGATTTGTTGAATTTCTAGGAAGGGCGTTTCGTCCATCATCAACTCGTCTTCTTCGGGGTTGAGGTCGTCCTGTGCCGTACCAAGTAGGACTACACGACTGGCAATCAAGGCAGTATAAGTTCCTGTCTTTCGGGGATCGGTCAGCAAGCAGAGACTCTCGAGACCCAGCTGTCTTGCATCCATACGATCCTTCTTCAAAAGTCCATGGGCGATTTCGACGGCAACAATTGCGTTCTCTCTTTCTGTTTTCATGTCTCTCTTCTCTTCGAGACTCACCAACCGTTGAACACCATTTCTGTAGACCATGTCAAGGTCCTCGCCGTTCTCTTCGACGTGTTTTTTTATGTCCAACTCGCCAGCTGCGGTGTCTAGGATACACCTTGAATATCTGTGAAACGCAATGGAATCTCCCTTTCGTCGCTGAATTTCAATCAGAATGTTGTTCGGTTCCTTCTTCCACAAGCACAAGTACATCTCCACGTTATCAGAAGTGAATAGATCTGCCGAGGCGGTTTCGTTGCAAAATTTGGCGTAGATAGAAAGCAATCGCAGCGCCTCCAAGATACGGCTAACCACGGTAATCAGGTCATCGAAACTAAGTCGACTAGATCGCTCAAGTGGGTAAAAGGCTGGAACCTGCCGCGGTTCCTTCGGCGACCAAACGCCACGCTGGCTCAATTCATCGAATTTTGGTGTTTCCGGTTGAATCAGTGGTTGCGGTTCAATCGATGGTAGCGGTTGGACAACTGTAGCGAAATAATCTTCCTTCTTGATCTCTTGTGACCCTTTATGTTGTTTCACCTCACTCATCCAAATTTTACCACTCGCTTCTGATCCCTTCAACCTCCCCTCCGCAAGACTCAGTGGTCGTTCAGCTTTTAAGGACACGGACACGGATCTGAAACATAACCGGACATTTTGATAGTTTTGAAGGAAAAAGAGAACGAAAGAGGGAATGAGATGATTTTTTGAACAGAAACTTTTCTTCACACGGGACAACTTTTTTGATTCACGGGATCGGGTAGGGCAGTGGTCCATTAAAAACGGAAGAACCTACTGGATCACTGTCAGCATGTGGCACGCGCAGGTGCGATATTTTTAATAGTTAAGTAATAATATCAAAATGCGAGTGGGTCGGAACCCACATACAACACTCCAAGTCGTGCGGAACCAAATGTCTAAAAGGCTATCTGCATGCCGTCATTTTCGTCAGTTTACAAAGCACCTTAACGGCCAGCGATGTGAAGGAAATCCACGACGGCTGCTCTCTAGCTGGCAGAAGTGTAGATGAGTTCTCAGGGGCTCTGCCGATGAGAGACTTCGCCATGGTCGTTCTGGACCTCGATGAACTATGGAGACCAAATTCAGCCATTGAATAAACGAATCACCACGTGATGTATGCAAAAAGAGTCTCAGAAGAGCTCTTTTCCGGCTCCAGAAAACTCACCGAAATTCAGGCAGCGCGTCTTCCTCCATTTCCACGTCCATACCGGTACTCGTAGGCCGAGCGGCCATCTTTCTATCATCTCGATTTGCGTTCCTTGAACTATCCATCTTTTGCAGTTTTCTTTAGTCTGAGAATAGGCATCTACCAAATGATTTCGTTTTATTAATTTGCTTCTTCCTGGCGCCTCATGTGTTTGTTTTGGTCAGTTCCTTGTTGTTATGCGAGTTTTTGTGCGAGTCGGAACTGTCGAGAAACAAAACACGAGCAATATTACTTACGGAGTTTTGGTAAATTCGTTCGTGTTCTTACCGTACTCGTACGAGTACCCATAGTAAGCTTGTCTACAGAGATTTACGTACGAAAAATTTGATTTAAAAACTGGTGGAGTACCGGTATCCTTGTAATCATTACGCAGTATAATCGTCACACGATTAATTATGTCCCTATGTTTCGTATGTCCTGAAACCCGTGCTCGCGCGGTATTCGCGTTTTTTCTTCGCGCGTAAATTTCCGAACGCAACAAGGGTGCTGCGCCATTCCCAAAAAAACGCTTAATTGGTACGGTACCGTACGGTACGGTACGGTAACAGTAAGTTACATACACAGGCTAGAGCCTCAGAATAGGTTTTTCCAATCTTTGCCAGCCTTGTAGTACCTAAAACCCGCCAAATTCTTTGTACTGCACCTGACTGCATGTGTTTAACCTGCTTGTTTATGTTCCGCTGGACCTCAGTGTTGGTTAAAAAATTTAGTCTCTGCACCTTGTGAGCCTGGTGATAGGTTCCCTTGCCTACCTTCTTCTTACGCAATCATCTCCGTCATTTTTTTGGGCTTATATTTCTTGTTCCACCCATGTATTTTATTCTTGTAACATTTTTATCAGCTTTCATTATTTTGGGTCAAATCTATTTTATAATTCGGTAATTTTTCGTACTCCATATTTCTCACACACACCTCCCGATCCATCGGCTTGTTATGTACTTATTTCCCGATTCACATCCCATCATTAATCGTTCATTGGTTATTACTATTTTTCAATTTCCCGGTGTAGTCTATTTTGAAATGAGCAAAGTTTCCAATGATCAACTTGTCCACTTCAGACCATAAACCCGTTAAATCATGGTCACCCATGTCATTACAGAAATTCCGCTGTCGGCCTCCTGTTTTTTCCTCCTCCACGGACAATTTATTGGACTCTCTTGGAGCAGCATACTGCTTCAATCAGTGGGGATTTATGATCACCACCTTTCATAGAACAAACTACTGCTCCCACCATTGCAATCATTCTTTTTAGCGTGTGTGTTGCGATCTCGTGATCAGAGTCGTCTGTTTAAGTCATGATGCTCCTTTCCAGCCGGAAGAAACGGGCCAATTTGGAATCTACTTTTTGGTGGCTGGACAAAACTCTTTTCCCAATGTTCAATCAACAGTGTCTTCTCCATCAGACGTTACCCTCCATAAAGGAACAAATTTATTTAACTCATTTCCTTCCATTGCAGCAATTTATGTCCGAATGTATGATGAAGAGCCCATCTCCCGATGACACTTCCCAAAAAATTATGTATTTTTGGTTGCTAGTATCTGGTCTCACCTCAACTTCCAAACCAGGGCAGGTTAAAAAGATGCTAAGGCTATCTCAAAATGCGTGTTTCAAATACATGCTCAAATCTTTACCCAATCAACAGTCATGCACCCACTCAACATGGATGCAGGCTTTCGCCTTCAAGAATCCTGAAGCCACCGTTATTCTTGAGACCGACACTGATAATTGGTTCTATAGATGTTTTGTTGCTACCCCAATTGCTTCCAGGAAATATATCGGGAAATTTGTTGTAACTCTAAAAATTGACCGAAAGGTATAGGATAATTGAAATTTAAAGAGATGTGAGCTCAGAGAGAGGCTCTTATTTTTACTGTGTATTTTTACTGTATCGGGGCTCTCTGCTGTATTTTACATGGTAGAGATCTTCCCCAGTTATTTGGTCTTCATCGTACCAATACCATTGTTGCTGTTGCTGTATTAGCGTCGTGTTGGTCTTACTGTATCGGTCATTTGATGATATTGGTCATTTACGGGGTTAAGTGTTTTATCCGATGGGGCGTATGCTTGCTTGTGGTATTTGAGATAGATGAGGCCCATTTGGAATTGGTATTGATTTACTTGATTGCAATAAGTAGTTTCCTCACGGGATATCAAGTATATTCTTTTGAATATACTTAAGCGTTCCAAGTGTTTACTTATCGATCAGGTCTTTGGAAATGTCTTGTTTCTAACCGATTAACCTCTTTTTGTTTGTAGTCATAAGTGGAATCGTTTTTACCACTTAAGGATTTCCAAGTAGTAGAGGTGCGCTTGATTCAAAGCCAGATTTGACCTCGAAGGATTTGTGTTCGCACCTCTGCTTTGTTTACTGTAGCGTTTCTACAGTGTTTCTGTTGCCGTATTTTTTAACCGACAACACACCCCTTGATTCAACACTTAGTGAAGGAGTGTTGAATTACAAGTCGGTTCTCCATCTTGTAGAACTCTAAAAACTTAAGTATAGGCTTGGATATCAAATCGGAAGATTGTAATCGTAGAATCGAAAGATTGATACCGAAGATTGGAATCGTAAATCAATGAGGAAGGTTAATCGGAGATTGGTCTTAGAACCAGGTTTTAAACACGTTGAGTATCAATCAATCGTAAACCGTGGGGAAGAAGAGAAATCGAACGTTGATAGAGAGGAAATTGATGATTATCATAGGAGACAGCGATGGATTGATCGTATCGTAGAAACCGATTGAGTGTCGAATACACATGATAGATCATAGGAATCAATAATATCGTAGAATTGAATCGAAAAGAATCATATGAGTTGATTAGAGAGGAGACGGATCAATTGAACTGGAGTTGTTGATCATTGCGGATCTCAACTGAGGGGAGATCAATGAGGAGAAGGGATAGACAGTCGACAAAGGGATCAACCAGCATAGTATAAATCGAATTAACCTTGTCAAATCAAATTGGAGATAAGACGGAATGAGTTGTAAATCGTCGAGTAGAGTCAAAGGAGACGGATTGATTGAACTGGAGCGGAAGGCTCGGTTGAGGATCTCATTGGAGGGGAGATCAATGATCAAAATAGATACTGGATGTAATCGAGGTTTTGATTCGAGCTTGGAATAGAATCAAGTGGATCAAATAGAGACAAGATAGATCAATTCGTTGAGGGTCAATTGTTTCAAGCTGTATAATAGGATCGTCGTAGAGATCCTTGAACGCTTGAGTATTGTAGGAAAAATTAACTCAAATCCTTGGGAATTGATCGGATCGGTTGTCCGTGCTGTGGAGACAGTGCAGGGTATTGATTCCTATTGATAGTGTTGTCTCTCTAATTGATGGGCGCCATACTTAGCGTCAATGGATCGTAGAATTGAATCACGCGTCAAGATGCATCGAGTTGTTGAATCGATTGAGTATCATAGGAAAACAATGGCCCAAATTGTTGAGGAATAGAGTCAACTGTACCAATTGAATTGGAACAGGGGACTCAGAAAGGGAGGATCTCAATAGATGGGGGTTCATATCTTCGAAGATGAGATTGGAGGATCATGTAGAGAGAGGTCATATAGACAAAACGAATGTCTGTGGAGAAGAGAGTGACGATGCCCAAGGAATTGATTGTCTTGGGTACCAATTGAGTCAAAGGAATCGATCATAGTGGAATCCAAAAGCGGAGAAAAGAAGAGATGTGCATCATATGCGTGTCGGATATCACGGATGGGATGAATAATAGTCCGAGAGCAAGTATGGTGTTCGAACGAGAGACTGGGAAGTTTAATCCGTAGAATAGAATTGTACGTAGAGGTGAATTGGTGGATTGGGGAATCAATTGACTGTAATTAGTTCTGATTCAACCTTGGGATAAAATCAAACGAATCGAGTGTATTCGAATGTTGAAATCTATCGATGATGTGATTAGAAATCGATTGAGTGTCGAATTCGATTGATAGATTGTAGGAATCAATATGATCATATATCGGATCGTCGAATCGAATTGTAGAAGTTGATTGAGAAGAATTGGAGACGATTGATTGGTAGTGGACCGGAATGTGATGGTGCGAGAGTGATCGATCAGAGAAGAGGAGATTGACAGCTGACGAAGCGTCGTAGGAAGACAATGACGTGAGTGATTTGTTGAGAATCAGAATCAATTGCGTCAGCCCGTATCAAGTCGATGTATCCTTGAAAGGAGGTTGGATCCAACATAGTATGATAGATGGATCGGGACAGGGAAAGATGATTGAATCGAACGTCATACCACAGTTGTTAGAAGTTGTATTGGAGGAATGCAAGGAGACCTAGGGAAAGGAAGAATGATGCTGGAGTGATGTGTATTGGGGGATCAATCGTAGGATCGATGGGATGGGAGATCGAGATCAGAGCGATATCCGGAACCGGAGTAGTATCAAGACATAGATACTCATTTGAGCATCACGTTTGTAGTCAAAGCGATGACGATTGATCGTCAAATACGATTGCTAGATCGTAGGAATCGATATGATTGTAGAATCAAATTATAGAATGAAATCGTCTGTACGCGAATCGTAGATCAGAGAAGGAAGGATATTGAAACTCAAATTGTTGAGAATCGATCAATAAGAGAATTGATTGAACAAGAATGCTTGGTATCACGGATGAAGGGTTGCTTGAGGATGTAGCAGATTGTCGATCAAAGCAATCAATCGAGTTGGAAGCTTGACATGATCGCATATTGACTCAAAGGGAATCAACCAATCATTTGTAGAGGGAAGATCGACAATGGCGAATCATAGGTGGGGGTGTTAATGATTGGACGCTGCAGTCGGTAGAATGGAATAGTATCGAGCATCAACCAAGCGTAGGATCTAGTCAATCCGATCATTATCCAAGATTAGATTGGGGAATTAGAATTGTCAAAGGATGACATCACAAAAAGCAAAATCGCGTGAACGGAAGGTCTTGCGCTGATGGAACAATACCCTTGGGTCCAGTTGAGTGCCATTATAATCAAATCCCATGGTTGTGGATTATACGGAGAAGCCTTAGGGCGTAGGACATACACCCCTTGATCCACAAGCAGGGAGGAAGGGTGGTAGGATTAAAAAAAGGCGAAAAGGAGGGAAGGCGGTAACCTCAGAGTGTATGGAAGGTACTAGTGAGTGCTGCAATTGGGTGTGCACCCCTGAAGCTGCCGTCGAGCGAATTGCAGGACGCGATATAAGCATGGAGGTGGATATACCAGATAGCGAAGCGTTGGATGATAGGAGCGGATTGGGCGTGGATACCAGTCAATGAGAGAGGTTTAAACGTAGAAGCAAATACAAGGCGTAAAGACATATGCATATCAATTCGTCGAGCGTAGAAATTGATATAATTGAAGAAGTGGATCAAGCATTTGATTCGTGGAAACATAACATTGGATGAAATGGATGTCGCAGAATTGCGCAAGTAGTACCCCATGAGTTTGTAAGGAAGATGTGGTGTACACCCCCTGAACCAGAGCTTATGGTAGCGGCCGGAATGGAGGATACAAAGCCAAATATGGGAGGAACGGCAATCGGTATCATTGGAATGTGCCGAGAGGGGTGAAGGAATAACCCAAAAGTGGGTCGGAACGATCAAATGTGCGTCGATGGTTGGAGTTTCGAAGGGATGACAAAAAAATGGCAAATTCCTGAAGGAATACCCGTGGTGGAATAGACCGAGGAGTAGGCCAGACACCATAGATGCAGAACCAAATGTCGGTGGAGAGGAGACTGACAATGTATCGATTTGTGGACCTAGAGCCAAAGCACCAAGTCATTCTTAATCGAAGCTGATACGATTGATTGATTGTAGAGGTCGAATCATAGGAATCAATTCAAAACAACGTGATATCAATATGTAGGTGCGTAGCGGAAGATGGATAGTAGAACTTCTTGCTCGATACATAGTTCAAGTAGAGGTTGGATGGCTAACCAGACATCATCAAGTTGTACAAGATGATGGGTTCTCGAATGGAAGAGTTGTAGACATTGGTTGAGCGTAGAGCAAGTCGCACAAGGCGATTGATGATACGGACTGATTGAATGTAGATTTGATCTTGGAAATCGACTTGAGTATTGATTGTGAGGTGGGGTTAAAAGGGACCAAACATACCTATGTCCAATTGTAACATCAAGCCGTAGAAGATGTTTGGGTATCTAGGTTTGTAGCATCGTTCTTAACGTAATGCGTAGGGTGATATTTGGATTCATACGGTGTGTATCGACTTCGTAGTTGCATGGGGATCAATTGTAACAGACCAAGGAGGATGACAAACCAGTTGAATCATACGGAACTTGACCTGGATCGGAGAGTGAATCGATCGTGTGATCGTGGAATTGATGTCATAATCAAAGTGATGATGATTGATTGAAGGTAGAACGAATCGTGATTTGATACGCTGGATAGGAGAATCGATCGTAGTGTGAGGATCGATTGGATGGCTAACAAAATCAAATTGTAGCAGACAACGGTGGGTTGTCAACATCGATGGAGTGTCAAATACGACTGATAGAGCGTAGGAATCTGATCACAGGTGTGATTGATTAACCGTGGAATGCAACGTAGAAGTCGGTGGAGATCGAATCGGAGACGGTTGATAAAGGGAAGACGGAAATGCTCTTGCAAGAGGCCCGGAAGCATCGAGCTGACGAATACAATGGAAAGAGCACGCCCGGACTGCAGGGAGGCATGTCACAACGGCATTTTGTACGATTGAGCATTGAGTTTCATAGAACAAGCCATTGGAATAGAAGCTGTGTGAGCGGAGATCGAAATAGCAGGGATCAATCGTAGATCTTGGACCGACTGTGTGAGTATTGGTACGAGGTCGTAGATATTTGTTTGAACATCGATCTTGTAATCCAAGCAAAGGAATAACCAAGGTTTGTAGTGCTTGGGGCTTCAAAACCAAAGTATCAAGTCGTTCAAGAGTGAGGCAAATACGATTGAGTGAGCGCTCGTAGTACTTCGTAACAAACATAGGTCTTGGAATGACTAGGTGTTTGCTGGTGGGAGAGCAGGGAACGTCGAAGCGCTCGGAGAATTGAATGGGTTAAGGCAACTAACTATTGATGGGGAAGTTGCAGTCGGTTGCAATGTTCAGTCAAAAGTATCGTAAAACCAATTCATCGACAAGATGTTAGCATACAAATGATACATCTTTATCTTCAGGGCATTGCGATGTCGTTTGGAGATTCGTAGGACAGGCTGGTTACGGCATGGGGATTGCAATGATCGTATATATGCAGGAGCGGCGTTTGGAAGGTCAGTGTCCTCAGTAAGTGTCTCAGATGGTAGCAGTTGATTGCACATTGGAGACTGTGGTGGTGAGGGAACAGATTTTGGTACACGTCGGAATGATGCAATTTCATTCTGGGGATTGAAGGTCCATCCGAAGTTAGTTGGTCCCAAAAGTGGGGCAGAATGATGATCCGAATTGGGCATTGTAAATGGGGTTTCATGTGACGCAGTCACAGTGGACTTGTCCTGGCATTGGATTGGAGTCATATTGGACTTGTCCTGACATCGTACACGAGAACTTGAAAAGGAAGTGGAGCGTCGGAAGTAGATGGAGTTGGATCGGACTCGGTGGAAGGAGACAGAGTCACTGTTGGGGGAGTATTTCCATGTCCATGTGTAACTGGGAGGAAAGGCCATGAGGTAAGTTTGTTCAAACGCAACATACTCAAAATGGGGATCTGGTAAGTCAAAGCAAAATTCATTTTCACAGGAAATGATTCTCCTGGAGAATTTTAGGATATTTGCCACTCGAGTGTTGTATGACATGGCCGTAGGCATTGGCTCCAGAGACATAGATTTCTCAGACGCTGTTGCTCCACCGCTTTTGTCATAGACCTAGGCAAATTCATATGGGTACCATCCTCTTCGGAATCCCCAATGTTGGATGCAGAGTTCCAATTGGATGGTAGGATCTCTATTCCCATCATAGCTGTATGTTGCCTCGTTTGCTGCAATAGCCAGTACTTGATCGTCATGAACCAGTTGTCTCGTGTTCTGGTTGTCAATGTACCAAATGGTAGTGTTTTCAAGAAGCAGGTTAATGTGTTCTTTGTATTTGGCAGATACTTCTGATTCAGGGAGATTCTTTGTGATGGATTCAGCGACGAGGGATTTGATGTTGGAAATTGCGCCTGGCCTGAGGGTCGCGGCACCGTATATGTAGGTTAGAAGGCTGGTAATGTCAGTCAATTTTTGGGCGTACGCCGCATTCAGGAAATTTTCAGGTGACAGCCTTGTCAGCTCCCACAAATGAGAACTGTATGGCTTGGGCAAAGTTCCAGTCGGTGAGTTGTAGCCTCATGGCGGAATGGAAAGAACGGAGGAGGCAAAGGAAAGGGCCAAAGAATCGTTTGTCTGGGAAAGAGAAAAGAAAGAACCGGCGTCATCGGCAGAAAGGGCGATGATCAGAAAGAGATTGGTAGTGAGGCGCTTAACAGCGGGCTCACAACAATCTGGAGGAAGATCTGAGGGAGATTGCTTTAGTGGATGTTTTGTTTGGGTAATCTGCGTCAGAAGAAGATAATCGGCGGGGCCAACGAAATGACCAAGCGTAGGTGCGTGGGATGACCGAAAGAATGTTCCGAAGAAGGAATGTTCCAAAGAAATAACCGGAGACGGGAATTGGTGGAATGGGAGGAGCAAGAAATTCGTAGTCGCGCTCAATCCAAGTTGTTGGATGAACGGGGAACGACAATTTGCAGTGTTGTTTTCTGTGTTCCGATTGGTACTTCGACGCCGGTGTTCTATTTTTGTTGATGGTTAGACCGGCGCTAGAGAAAGAGCCGGCAAAGAGATAACCGATTGGCGGAGAAGCAATTGGAGTAGATCGGAGGGATTAACCCGAAGAGATATCGACCGCCGGAGACGACAGTCGAATTGATGCGTCAGGTCGGGGATTGAAATATTGAAGTGTCGAGTGATTGTTGGAACGATCCTCGGAGGTGCAGGAATAACCGAAAAGACCGCCGGAATGTTCGCCGGGGAAATAATCGTATTGTCCGGAGAAAAGAGCAAGGGAACGTCCCGTGGAGAAATAATTGTCGGTTGGGTCACAATTGCAAGGCGTTGCGCTAAGCAATTGGTGTAGGAGTTGTTGGGCAGGCCGTGGAGGTAAAAGGGATAGTGATGAAAGATTAGAAGGGGGTCGCTCAACAGCAAGCTCACAACAATCTGGATTAGATCTGAGGGAGATGGGAAGGGAGTCGCTCAACAGCAGGCTCACAACGATCTCGAATCGGAAGGGGAGAATTGTCGGCGTCGAAGTTGGCGTCGGCGTTATCAGTGATTGAAGCAACGATCGTAGGATGAGTTGTAGTCTGTTGTATTGTTGTATAAAGAAGTGCTTAGCACAATCAAGTGGGCGTCGATGGTCCAGTATGTGGGCGATGGACGCGGAAGAAAAAGTTGGTTGGGTGATTGCAATCGGCGTGTCCGGTGCAATGGGCTTTCATTAAAGACGGCCTTGGTCTTTAGTTTGTAATTGTAACTGTGCTAATCCAGAGAGCTGGTTGTGGGTTACAAGGCTTGTGATAGCGAGTACACTCCCTGAACCACAAGCGGGGAACAGAAGGACGAGGTACGTCCAGGGTGCGGCCCTCAGAAGGGAGGCGCCGCAAGAAACGAAACCTGGAGTGGAGGCCGATAAGCAGTTTGCATAGGGAGCAACCTGCAAATTTCCTCTGGTGTTAAACGTCAGTTGAGGTGCTGATTGGGTAGAGATAGAGGGCTCTATAACCTGTTGTAACTCTAAAAATTGACTGAAAGGTATAGGATAATTGAAATTTAAAGAGATGTGAGCTCAGAGAGAGGCTCTTATTTTTACTGTGTATTTTTACTGTATTGGGGCTCTCTGCTGTATTTTACATGGTAGAGATCTTCCCCAGTTATTTGGTCTTCATCGTACCAATACCATTGTTGCTGTTGCTGTATTAGCGTCGTGTTGGTCTTACTGTATCGGTCATTTGATGGTATTGGTCATTTACGGGGTTAAGTGTTTTATCCGATGGGGCGTATGCTTGTTTGTGGTATTTGAGATAGATGAGGCCCATTTGGAATCGGTATTGATTTACTTGATTGCAATAAGTAATTTCCCCACGGGATATCAAGTAGATTCTTCTGAATTTACTTAAGCGTTCCAAGTGTTTACTTATCGATCAGGTCTTTGGAAATGTCTTGTTTCTAACCGATTAACCTCTTTTTGTTTGTAGTCATAAGTGGAATCGTTTTTACCACTTAAGGATTTCCAAGTAGTGGAGGTGCGCTTGATTCAAAGCCAGATTTGACCTCGAAGGATTTGTGTTCGCACCTCTGCTTTGTTTACTGTAGCGTTTCTACGGTGGATCTGTTGCCGTATTTTTTAACCGACAACAAAATTAACTACTCCCGTTTTTGTCAGTGATTGCTTCCATTAGAACGAACATAATTATTCTTGTAACCAAGGCTAGCTACGGCGACACAATAACTCTTGCGTGGGCTATCATTCCTGCCAAAAAAACCTCCAAATTATCTTGGGTCACACAGTGTTATTGGAAACATGGCACCCCCATTGACTTGTATTTTTTCACCCACCAATGTCCATTAGTAGCTACACCTTCTTTCATCAATATGGGATCTCCTTTTTGGTGTCATTGTGCCTTCAACATCTCACAAGGTCTGTTAGATCAGAAAATGACTTTTTATTTACAAACTACAAATCTGGTGGTAGTGAAAGCACAGAATCCTACAACAGTTGGGTTGCATCCTCTCAACAAACAATTACTCAGTACATTCTTGCTTTGTCCGATTCAATGTCAAGCGATTCCTTCTTTCAAAACCTTCTCAGTCTATATTCTGCCCTACTCGTCGATCTCAACAATAGTCCTCTTACTAAGCATTGTGCCAATGTAATTTTGTACCTATTGAAGTATGATCCAAAGCTTTGGACTGATTTTGCCAACAGCAAGGGCTTCAACAAAAATATACACCAAGCCAATTCATGTATTCTTGCCGGGCAATTCTTTTTCTTAAAAGAGCTTCATTCTCTTTTCCAATCCAATCCCCATGTCAAACAATCAATGATCAACAACGCTTCTTCAATTGCTAAAGATGTAGCTGTCAAGTTTCATTATCAGAAATTTTCTCCATCGGAACCAAGTAAAAGATTGCTCCGTATGGGGTTCAAACACACCAGTTTAGCCGAAACTGTTGCCGGCCAACTCTTATCCTCCAACAAATGTAGAAAACCCCTCACTGGACCAATGTCGCCTTTGCTTCTCTGTATAACGATTGTGTTTCCAAGCTTATGTCAAAGGTTTGTATTCAATGTGCCACTAAATTTACTCAACCATCATCTACCTTATCCTCCATTAGACAAATGCTTAATCATTTCAACAGCATAGAATCAGATGTGGTTACATATGTTCCCAATGGCCAACATTCGTTTGTTGAAAATCATTATGGAGTGGATGGTGTTTCTGTTGTATTGAAGCGCGAAGACAGCTCGACAACCCATCGAATTTTTTCAAATGGAATCATTGTTCCAATTACAAATATCCTGGATAGAAACAGTCTTGCTCAAAGACCCTAAACTCGTGAAAATCAAAGAGTTGAGAGCACTACTTTTTGTTCTAGATATCTGCTACAAATTGACCATGAACAAGTTTTGTCCGGGGGAGCTACTGAGTGATACCTTGTCCCAAAAGTGGTTTTCTGAGGTTGTTCATGGGTCGGAATCCAATGTCACTTGTGGCAAGTTCAAAATATCTGATAATCCTTCCTATGTCAGAGAAGCCATCCTGGGATCCAAAGTTAAGAATCCATCTGACTATATCAACCTATACTGCAAAGCTGCAAATTCAGATTTTAATAACTGCAGTTCAGGTGCGCTGCTATGTGCTAGCGGGTCTTGCTTCTATTTTGGCGATCAAACTATTTGGTCAAACGATGTAAAAAGAAAGTGCTGAAAAAAGGATTACAAAACCTATTACCATGGGTGTATTGGTCAATTTTGCTCAAACAAATTTAGATTTTGTTTCCTGTGCGCGGACAAGATGAATCACCACCCTTCATCACCATGTGTACTTTGCTATCGGTATATTGCCAAATCCCCAGGTTTTTGGGTCTACCTATTTCTCAGTTCTTGATTGAAAAGGTTGCCAAAAAGTCGTGGCCAATGTTTGTTGGTATATTCAAGGAAGGTACTGCCAAAAATTACCAAACACTATACGATAGATCTTGTGGTCGTGGACTGCCAAAAACGTTGTGGGATAGCTATGAAACTTTTGTTGATGACTATCGGGCTTTAGAATTTTTGGCACCTGGAGATATGCCTAATGCATGATTGAGGGACTACACCATTTCTCTTTGGTGCTTCATGATATCTATGTCAGCCTCACAGACAGTACATATATTCTATCCTATGTTCTATGAGTATTTATCCAGTGACAAGGAAGAATATAGAAAATCAATTAATTTTGACTTCACCATGACTCCCAAAAGAAGATTGTACATTATTCCTCTTAATTTGGGTGGATTGCACTGGGCAGTGAATCTGGTGTTCAATGCATCCAATGGACATTATGCCGCTATCCAATTAGATCCCATGATTCCAAAGAGCAAGTTTCCATCTGAGAAGGAATCACTGCTTTTAGCCAAGCTCTTCTGTACCAATGCCAACAAAAAGAATCCAATAATACACAAGAATCGATATATTGAGATGTGTTTTTCTTCTTTTCCAATACAAAAAGACTCATTCAACTGCGGAGTATTTGTCTGCTTCTATATCTCAACAAGGCAGTAAACTCATATACAAACTAGACAAAGAACATGATGAAACACCAGCAGCTATTTCTGCAACAGCAATCAAAAATGAATTTGGTTCATTTGTTTCTGGTATTACTTCTTTCACAGTACTCCACAGAATCCAATTGAAACCTTGGCTTCAAAACCTTCATCTTGTACGCTGATTGCGGTGTTGCAGCTTGTTTCCAAAACAAATTCCAGGCCTCCTTATTCTTACGGTTGGAGACATTGTTTTTCAAATTCTTTTTCAAGTGTGCCATGTCCTCTTTGCGGATCTTTATTACTTCTGCAAAGGAGGCGGGATCCATGTAATGCCGTGTTGAATTGTTTCGTTTCTTATTAGACAACACACGCTTGCTTAAGCTTCTTGTATGACACTTAACAAAAGCTGCTTTTGTGTTTGAGACAAGACCGGTCCCACTGTTAGATGCGATATTTTGTTTTTGTTGTGATATAATGCTCCGCAGAAGATTGCTGACGTCGTTAGTTTTGGAGGATGACATGATTTGACCCGGCATTCATTGAATAGGATTAGGATAAAACCCGATATGTGATATGTGAGTAGATAAATAGAAAAAACATGATAATGATTGCCATCCATACGTTTGCATACTACGTAAAAAGAACAGCGAAGTACTACATTACCTTTAACGACTAGCACGAAAGATAGAAATGGATCTGACAATATGTTCCAAATAGCAAGATTGACAGAAATTGACCTGACAATAGGTTCTGAATACCACGACGGACAGAAATGGACCTGATAATAGGTTCCAAATAGCAAGACTGAAAGTTATGTCGACAAAAAAGAAGTATCCGACAAAATGTTGGTTATGGACATGCCATCCATACATATTGCGTCATACGTAATACTACAATACTACATTACCTTTAACGAGTAGCGCAATGGACAGAAAGGGACCTGAAAATAGGTTGTGAATAGCACGACTGAAAGAAATGGACCTGATAATAGGTTCTGAATACCACGACGGACAGAAATGGACCTGATAATAGGTTCCAAATACCACAACAAACAGAAATGGACCTGACAATAGGTTCCGAATACCATGACAGACAGAAATGGACATGATAATTGGTTCCAAATACCACAACGGACAGAAATGGACCAGACAATAGGTGATGAATAACACGCGGTACACAAATTGTGCGACTTATTTTCTCAACATAGTTTTAGGGTTAGGCTTAGGGTTTCAGATGATCACAGTGCACAGCAGAAATTAATTGTTACGAAGTAATAGTGTTATGTTACTAAGATTACTGAAAACCTCCAAATCACATTCATTGGCTAGAGAGTATGGTATTAAATTCCTTTCGTGTCAGGGATATGAATCGTACGAGTCATACGATTGCTTTTATGTTTCTAAGTGCATTTTTTGTGTTGGAAATAATGAGACGTGATAGGTTATGTAGTTCTGTATGTGGGATCGGAATATTCTCTTCGGAACATCTATTTCTCCACAATGACCAAAAAGACTCATTCTTTTGGTCTTCCAAGACCGGAAGCAAGATTCCTTTTGTTTTCATGCTCTAGAATGACCGGAAGCAAGATTCCTTTTGTTTTCATGATCTAGAATGACCGGAAGCAAGATTCCTTTTGTTTTCATGACCAAACCAAGATCAATCTTATCTATTAAGAACAGCGTTTCAATATTCCGAATCATGTGGTTTGATACTTAAGATTAATCTTCTTTTTTCGGGACAGCCATTTTGATACTCCGTATCGGTGTTTTGATACTCAAGACCCCTTTCATGTTTTTAGAGAAACACAGTGGAGGTTCGCATATCTCGTATGCAATCTTTTATCTAAGCTGTGTTGTTTTCAAGAAAAGACAGCAGAGGTTCACACATGGTGAATTCTTCATCCAAGACTGAATGAATTCTTCATCCAAGATTGAACCTGTTCTCTGCTTCATTTACATAGTAAACAGTGATCCTACAGTGCTGTATTAGCGGCAGCGCTGTCTTTTACTGTATTTAAAAGAGATATCTTGCTCTCCGGCAATTTACTCTCTTTATCTTATACTTTTAAAATCCAAGTGATTATATCTCCAAAATTCTACACTAGTTGCTCCCAACTACTTGTAAATCTACAACCACATAAGATCTATCTGACTATGCCGATTGAATTGGTACTAGTGAGAAGAGATCCGGCATTTCCATAGTCTTGCCTTGTAGTAAGATTATCTGTTGCCAAAAGTACACCAACACGTTCATACTATAACTGATTGTTCCAACTCAATCTACTAACATGGTGCTGCTGTTCTTCTTCCAAGCCATTGGATCAGCTTCAGCTCTAACTTGATTCAGAAAGGAAATTGACAGTATGGTATGGTCCGTATGGTCAGTGTATCCATTCATATCAGGACAATAACTAGGTCATTGTGTAACAAAAAATTACAACAAATAACACAAGTTTTGTCAGTCAATGTCTGGGAAGATATCATCTTTTAATCTCTTGATAACACAGAGAGGAGGCTCTGGACAAGAACCACAAAACCATCTGTTTGATTGAATTGCAAATTTTGACAAGGTAGCACCAAATTTCCTGGGTTGCCTATTTGTATGAAAACCCTTCCAGGAACCTCCAAAGACATGATCAATGTTTTCCAAAATAATATGACCGTTCACAGACCATAGACAATAATCTTGGTAACAGAGACATCACTCTACTATTTTTGCTTCACGAACAACTGTTGTTGACGAAAAATACGGTTGTTGCCGGGGGCAAATATGGTCGAAAAACGCGGCAACGAAACGACAAAATCAACGACTAATAGAGGTACAAATATTCGGATTAGAATCAAACACACCTCCACTACTTGGAAACCCTTAAGTGGCAATAACGATTCCACTGAAAGCTACAAACGAAACAGGTTATACGATTTGGAACGAGACATCTTTAAAGACCAGATTGATAAGTAAACACTTGGAATTGATGCAGCTAACCGGATGAAAGGAATGGTACTAGTGAAGTACAGACCGGGGAACACCCTTGAGTAAACAGCGCACGTACTACAAGAAAGATCTCACTGTATCAGCAATCAGCAACATCGGTACGATACCATCAGGAACGTACCCCGTAGGTACAGTACAAATCATCGAATTCTGCAAGCATCAAATTCTGCAAGCATAAAAATCTCTGCAAATACAGGCTAAGCGCTAACAAGCCTGCAGAGGATTCCCCCAGCAGAATACAAGCCCACAGCTCACTCTTTTTGCTCCTAACCGATTAGTAGTAGAATAAGTAAATAAATAGGTAACGCGTCCTGGTCCAATAGTTATCCTATTGTACCCGTACAGGCAAGCCTATCTGTCCTGGTCTCCTAGCCTTGCCTAGTGTACCCGTACAGCAGTCTACCTGTCCTGGTCCCCTAGCCTGGCCTAGTGTACCCGTACAGCAGTTAATTTAACCACTCACACATCACTGGCTCCCTATTGTCATACAGCAGGCCCGGCCTTGATTACCTGAGATACCGACTTCTCTGATAGTCCGCCGAGCATCCGCGAATCGATTTTGGTTACTGGTCTGCACCTCCAGTTGATTCCTTGTGACACACTGTACTGGTTCAGGCCCAGCCTTGATTACCTAAGATACTGGCTTCTTGGATAGTTCGCACCTCCAAGCATCCGCGAATCAATTTGGTTACCGGTTTGCACCTCCAGTGATTCCTTGTGACCGCACCTCTTCAATCGGGCACCTCCGACCATCCCCAAGCCACTCCGAATGACCCCGACCTCCAGTGGATTCCCTAGCTTCAGCTCCAAAGATACGGACAACTCCAACCCCGACTGATCTGCACCTCTTCCATCCAAGCTTGCAGTTGATCCTACTCCGACCAGTGAGATTCCAAGCTTCCAATCTGTAATCCTTCCAGCTCCAAAGATACGGATGACTCCAACTCCAAGTGATCTGCACCTCTTTGATCCAAGCTTGCAGTGGATCCCACTCCGTCCAGTGACATTCCAAGCTTCAGATCTGTAATCCTTCCCAGCACCCGCTTCGACCAGCCCCAGCCACAACATGCTGACCTACAATGAGTATTACCAGACCACCACCAGCCCCCTTGGAGTGGGACCTGCCCGGGACCTGGCCTACCAAACCATCTGTGACTACTTTGCGGAGGAAACGGCCACTCCCATACTCCTAGGCCGGCTCTTGGACCTCTTTGAACCAGAAGCTGTGGGGGCCCTAGGGATATTCCTGACCGACACCTTTGGGAGGGCTTGACTCTGACTTGTGCATGGCCTCAGGAAGTACCCGGGCCCTTTAACAGCACGGAGTACCAACAAGGGCAAGGCCTTTGGCTACCTGGATGACATCAAAGGCAATGCCGGGGAGCTAGTGCTCGTGCATGCTGCCCTGCTTGAGCAGGCGCCCAAGACCCTGGTGCTGTCCCTTGACCGCCACCTCGACATCATCAAGCATGCCCACCATTCCCACATGATCCCCATGGTACTAGGTGATGATCCGCACATGGAGGTCATCACCCCCTACAAGGCCTGCTTCATCCCCTTCCAATTGGTGCCCCTACTCCTAGGCAAGGGCCTTAGTCCAATCCAAGCCTTGAACATCATCTACCCCTACCTCGACACACTCAACCTGGCTCTTACCTGCACCCCCTTGCTGAATACCCTCCGAGCTGCAGGCACCGACCCCACCATAGCAGATGGAGGTGTCCACTTTGCCACACCCGGCACCCCCTTTCGAGGGGAACCCGGCCTGACCTTGTACATGCCCAACCAGGCACTATACCGGGACCTCCCGGGCTTGAAGCACCCCTCCCATCCGGGGCAGCAGCCGGCACCCGGGCAGCCAGCAGGAGTAGATCCGTCGCTGGCAGCTACTACCCTTACTGCCCTTGCCAATCAACAGCTCAAGCTCAGTGAGGGCCTTAGACCAACGTCGCCCCCCATCCACTGTCAAGAACACCTGGGGCCCCTTGTACCTCCAGCGCTTGCTGCTGCTATGTGGCAAACTTGAGGAAGCCAACCTGCCCCCCATCTACCAAGCCTGGGCCCAGAAAGGCAAGCAGGAGAAGACCCACATGATCTTCCAGAGCCAAGTGGCCACATGTGCCGCCGAGTTCCTCATCCAAGCACCCTTGGTCACCACGGCTGCACTCAAGAAATTCCAGGATGGCAACTTTCATGGCACTGACCCGTTTGATTGGCGGATGGCATCCTCCCCTTGGCCTTCACTCCCCCCCCCGTGGATCTGCAGCCTCCTTAAAGCGCAAACAAGAAGCAGCAGCCACGGTGGCTGCCTACGACACCATGATCTCCACCAAAGGCAACTCCCTCACCTTGAAAGATTCCCTGGAGCTCCAGAAGACCAAGGCCTACCTACCAATTGACTGGACTGAAGCTACCACCCAACTGGAAAGCTATCTGGCCGTCCTGGCCACCATTCTGGGCATGCACCACCCAGTCGTGCAGGGCTACCAGAATGGGCTCGCCAAGCTCAAGCTCCAGCAAATGCCCCTTTGCAGAGCAATTACAGATGAATTGGGAGAACTCATCACCCCATCCATTGATGCATACTACTTCCAGATCCGGGTGCGAGGATGGCTAGAGGAACAATGGGGATCAACCTTCACTGTCCCTTCCCCCGGCTTTGGGAAGGACTTCCAAGCCTTCAGAATCACCCAGAACCTCCACTGGCTCCCCAATGTCACCAATGTGGCAGCCCTGTGGCACCTCCGCCGCGCAGTTGCAGTAGCTGCCCCTGCCGCAAGCCCTACTCCCCCTGCAGCAGGCCCCACCAAGCCAGGCAAAACTCCCCCTGGCCCCAACCAGGGCTCCTCAGGGGGGGGGCGGGGTGTCCAACCCAAGCCTGGATCCCCGGCTACTCCCGGCTGAGGGAGGTCATAGATACCATGAGAGACAAAGGCACCAATCCCTTGTCTCGCCCAGATGGCCAAGAAAGGTGCCATGCCTGGCACCTCCGGGGTAACTGCTTCCCCAACTGCAACAAGAACATCCATGACCATGGGGCCATCACTAGCAGTGAACAGGACCAAGTCTGAACTTGGTGCCAAGCCGCCTATGGAGTCTGACAGAATGGCAAGCGCCCTCTCGGCACCTTGACCCTACCCTCTCCACCACCGAGGGGGGCCCTGCCTAAACGACGCCTTTCTAATTCCTTCCCTCACCACTCTTCTACTCTATCACCATCACCTACTCCATCACCATCACCCTTACAAATCACCCCTGAACTAGGTAAGCCCAAACGCATGCGTTTCGATTTGCCCTCTATGTCCGCATTGATGCCTAGACCCCGGTCCGAGCCCCAAGTTCCTTCCCTTTCCCTCTCCCTCTCTATCCCCACCAGGACTCGGTCGGTGCCCTCCCCTCCCCTTTCTACCCCCGCACGGCCTCGGTCCCAGCCCCACGTCCTTCCCCATTCCCCTACCATAAGGCCTCAGTCCCAGCCCTGCGTCCCTACCCATTCCACGTCCGAGAACTGTTTCGCGGGGTTCGAATTTACTTCTCGCGCACAAATTTTGTGCGTGATTTTAACACGGCAATATTTCTGGACACCCTGAAATTCGCGACGATCGTATAAGGGTATATGTAAACTCAGCACTATTTCTGTGCGCGTGATGCACATTACTCTACTCTCAAATAAAAATAATTTATTTCAGTCTCTAGCAGAACCGAATTATTATTCTGTACGAACAACACTTACTTCTATTCACGAATAAAAAAGAAATCTTGAGTCAGTATTAATTCCAAAATATTAATCTACCAAACAACAATTCGATTCTGCTCCCCTAGTTGTGAATTATATTTCTTGACTACAATATTCCCTTTTTAAAATGTAGATTCTATTATGCTTGATTTATTCCTATTGCGACGTATTACGAATCCTCCATTATTTCTAATATTCTCAAAATTAAGTTCAAGATTAGTAGTAGTTTTGTATTATGTATGTACTGTTATTTTCTACATTAGTTCACCCATAGATAAACTTTCATTCATCAATGCTGTTATTGCCGGATCAATATAGACGTTTCTTTTCTTTTTCTTTTTTGGTCCACTACAATTAGTGGAGCTGCTACTAGTAATATTTGCATCGCCCTGCTTATTGTTGGTGTAATTTGTCGAACTTTCGTTCCTAAATCTGTCCCTCATCATTTCTTCCAATTTCCTTCCTGTTTCTGGGTGTTTTCGCATCTCGCCAATTTTGTCGCACAAGTCACTGAACAACTCGCGACCTTCCTCCATCCATCCATTTCTGCTTCCACTGTCTGAATCGCAGAATTTTTTTTTGTCGCGGAATCGTGGCATCACCCTTTCGCCGCTGCTGGTTCACCCATACATGATGCTCATTGTAGATTAGTACCAATGCAAATGCTTCATCTGCTATAGTAAATATATCACTCAGCAAGTGCCTCTCCTTCCGTTGTTTGAAATTGGAATTTGTCGGATTGATTGCCGACATGATTCTTGTAACAAAATAATAAAAATCTTCATCTTCCGCGTCTTTGTATGTTCTGTATTGAGGGTTTAAAATACCTGTGTTTTCATATTCTGTGTCTTGAATAACTGCAACAGTACCAGGGAATGTGATAGGGACTCGACCTTTTCTGTAATCGTCTGTACGGAAGTATCATAAGTATCAACGGGCAGCATGTTAGTGTTGTCGGACCAAAAATAGATTCTCAAAATCCTAATTTCAACAACCAATTCTCCCACCTGTATTTACCTATCCAGTTTTTTCTCGCTAATGTTTGTGAGTTGTGCCTCAATGCAGTCAGTACTGTCCCTACTCGTTTCCTGTAAAAGGAACAGAATGCCGCAAGTGGAATATTTGGTGGCTTCATAACCGCACTTTCTCCAACAGCTTTATTTATTACAAGCGCCGTTACCTTGTCATTGATAGGAAACTTCATGTTGGGGTACCAATGTTTTTTGACGTAATCCCTTAGCTGCTTCTCCACTCTTTCAGTCATATCACTCAAAGCCTTAAGCATATCGTTGTCTTTTATAAGTCCATATTCGTCTGTAATTGTACTTACTGCTCGTTCTCTTGTGTCGCCGGCATTGTAACTCCCCTCTCCCTGCATGGTTGCCTCCGTTTGTTTAGGTACCATTACTACCTTTCCCACCCCTATATGTGGTTCCCTCTCTTGTTTCCGTAAGCGTTTTGCCACTTCCTCTGCCAATTTGTCATATTGGATATTTTTCATGACATGTTCGGCAACATCCTCTAAATTGTAGCATTCTCCGTTAGATGTTTTCTCTACCACATTGGTTTTTGTTCCTTCTTTCTGTTGGTTCGTTACTGTAGTGGTGGTTGTGTTGGTAATGGTCAGCGCTGGTTCGTTACTCTGGTTGATGGTGTTTTGTTCTTCCGTGTTTGTAGTAGTAGAAATTGTGTTGTCAGAACCATTTTTTTTACTGTTGCCCTTTGATGCGTTCATAGTTGTGGTATTACTGTTACACACTTTGTTAGTAATTGCGGTGTTTGTTTTAACTCTTCTTTTCTTACCGTTGTTGTCCCCTGTATTTTGATGATCACCGGGCCGGATGGTTTTGTTGTTTCGAAGGGTCTTCCCCTCGGATTTTTTGCTTCGTCGTGTCTTTCCGATAGCATTCATATTTTTTTATTTTATTTTCTGAATACGGTGTCGATCAAGAATCATGTGTTTCTTTTTGTGTGGTTTTGTGTGTGTACTAATAATTTGTCGGGTTGTGTACGGTGTTTTGTGTTGTGTGTGTTGTGTGTGTCGTGTGTGTGTGTGTGTGTACGGTGTTTCGTGTAGTATGTGTACGATGTTTTGTGTGTAGAATTTTTCCGTGGGTTCTGTACTATGTTGTTTGCCCGAACATCTTCTGTGTGTTGTCTGGTTTTGGGCGCGCTGTTATATTTGTAGCAGTAGAGCACGTACCTGTGCCAGCCACCCCTCCCGCGCCATAATTTTTTCAGAAGGGAAACATTTGATCACACTAAGGTTATGTATTTCAATCCTCTAGTCACATGTAGAATCTCGTAGACTGCTGCACCTAACATACCGTACTGTCTTGTGTGCCATTTGTATCTACAAACCACATCATTGTCTGTACTGTGTGTGTCAAAGTTGTTCCCAATATGCATTTAAAAGTTGTTCCCAACATGCATTTCGTAAGTCATGTGATACGCATTCATGGCCTGGTACAAAAACTTTGGTAGTCATTACCAAATGAGACTGTTTGTGCCCTGGAATTGCACCAAAAATACCCTCATCATGTTTGCCATTTTGAGAGTCAAACCACAACATTTTGGGCATTCTGAGTGGCAAAGTTGTTCCCAATATGCATTTGATGAGTCATGATAAATGTATTCATAGTTTTGACCGGATACTTTTGGAGTCATTACCCAATCAGTTAGTTTGTGCCCTAGAATTGCACCAAAAATACCCTCATGTTTGCCATTTCGAGAGTCAAACCACAACATTTACAGCATTCTGTGTGACAAAGTTGTTCCCAATATGTATTTGATGAGTCATGAGGAATGTATTCATTGCTTGGACCAGATACTTTTTGAGTCATTACCCAATAAGTTAGTTTGTGCCCTGGAATTGCACCAAAAATACCCTCATGTTTGTCAGTTGGAGAGTGAAACCTTAAGATTTTGGGCATTCTATGTGTCATAGTTGTTTCCAATATGCATTGGATGAGTCATGATGAATGCATTCATGGCTTGGACCCGATACTATTTGAGTCATTACCCAATCAGTTAGTTTTTGCCCTAGAATTGCACCAAACATACCCCCATGTTTGCCATTTGTAGAGTCAAACCTTAAGATTTTGGGAATTCTATGTGACAAAGTTGTTTCGAATATGCATTGGATGAGTCATGATGAATGCATTCATGGCTTGGACCCGATACTATTTGAGTCATTACCCAATAAGTTAGTTTGTGCCCTGGAATTGCACCACAAATACCCCCATGTTTGCCATTTGTAGAGTCAAACCTTAAGATTTTGGTCATTCTATGTGCCACAGTTGTTCCCAATATGCATTGGATGAGTCATGATGAATGTATTCATGGCTTGGACCAGATACTTTTTGAGTCATTACCGAATAAGTTACTAGTTTGTGCCCTGGAATTGCACCAAAAATACACCCATGTTTGCCATTTGGAGAGTCAAACCACAACATTTACAGCATTCTGTGTGACAAAGTTGTTCCCAATATGTATTTGATGAGTCATGAGGAATGTATTCATTGCTTGGACCGGATACTTTTTGAGTCATTACCCAATAAGTTAGTTTGTGCCCTGGAATTGCACCAAAAATACCCTCATGTTTGTCAGTTGGAGAGTCAAACCTTAAGATTTTGGGCATTCTATGTGACAAAGTTGTTTGCACTATGCATTTGATGAGTCATGATGAATATATTCATGGCTTGGACCAGATACTTTTTGAGTCATTACCCAATAAGTTAGTTTGTGCCCTGGAATTGCACCAAAAATACCCCCATGATTGCCATTTGTAGAGTCGAACCACAACATTTTGGGCATTCTATGTAACAAAGTTGTTTCCAATATGCATTGGATGAGTCATGATGAATGTATTCATGGCTTGGACCCGATACTTTTTGAGTCATTACCCAATAAGTTAGTTTGTGCCCTGGAATTGCACCAAAAATACCCCCATGATTGCCATTTGGAGAGTCAAACCACAACATTTTGGGCATTCTGTGTTACAAAGTTGTTCTCAATATGCATTTGAAGAGTCATGATGAATGTATTCATGGCTTGGACCAGATAATTTTTGAGTCATTACCGAATAAGTTAGTTTGTGCCCTGGAATTGCACACAAAATACCCCCGTGTTTGCCATTTGTAGAGTCAAACCACAACATTTTGGGCATTCTATGTGACAAAGTTGTTTCGAATATGCATTGGATGAGTCATGATGAATGTATTCATGGCTTGGACCCGATACTTTTTGAGTCATTACCCAATAAGTTAGTTTGTGCCCTGGAATTGCACCAAACATACCCCCATGTTTGCCATTTGTAGAGTCAAACCACAACATTTTGGGCATTCTATGTGACAAAGTTGTTCCCAATATGCATTTGATGAGTCATGATGAATGTATTCATTGCTTGGACCGGATACTTTTTGAGTCATTACCGAATAAGTTAGTTTGTGCCCTGGAATTGCACACAAAATACCCCCGTGTTTGCCATTTGTAGAGTCAAACCACAACATTTTGGGCATTCTATGTGACAAAGTTGTTTCGAATATGCATTGGATGAGTCATGATGAATGTATTCATGGCTTGGACCCGATACTTTTTGAGTCATTACCCAATAAGTTAGTTTGTGCCCTGGAATTGCACCAAACATACCCCCATGTTTGCCATTTGTAGAGTCAAACCACAACATTTTGGGCATTCTATGTGACAAAGTTGTTCTCAATATGCATTTGATGAGTCATGATGAATGTATTCATTGCTTGGACCGGATACTTTTTGAGTCATTACCGAATAAGTTAGTTTGTGCCCTGGAATTGCACACAAAATACCCCCGTGTTTGCCATTTGGAGACTCAAACCACAACATTTTGGGCATTCTATGTGACAAAGTTGTTTCGAATATGCATTGGATGAGTCATGATGAATGTATTCATGGCTTTGACCCGATACTTTTTGAGTCATTACCCAATAAGTTAGTTTGTGCCCTGGAATTGCACCAAACATACCCCCATGTTTGCCATTTGTAGAGTCAAACCACAACATTTTGGGCATTCTGAGTGACAAAGTTGTTCTCAATATGCATTTGATGAGTCATGATGAATGTATTCATTGCTTGGACCGGATACTTTTTGAGTCATTACCGAATAAGTTAGTTTGTGCCCTGGAATTGCACACAAAATACCCCCGTGTTTGCCATTTGTAGAGTCAAACCACAACATTTTGGGCATTCTATGTGACAAAGTTGTTTCGAATATGCATTGGATGAGTCATGATGAATGTATTCATGGCTTTGACCCGATACTTTTTGAGTCATTACCCAATAAGTTAGTTTGTGCCCTGGAATTGCACCAAACATACCCCCATGTTTGCCATTTGTAGAGTCAAACCACAACATTTTGGGCATTCTATGTGACAAAGTTGTTCCCAATATGCATTTGATGAGTCATGATGAATGTATTCATTGCTTGGACCGGATACTTTTTGAGTCCTTACCCAATAAGTTAGTTTGTGCCCTGGAACTGCACCAAAAATACCCCCATGTTTGCCATTTGTAGAGTCAAACCTTAAGATTTTGTTAATTCTATGTGACAAAGTTGTTTCCAATATGAATTGGATGAGTCATGATCAATGTATTCATGGCTTTGACCCGATACTATTTTAGTCATTACCCAATAAGTTAGTTTGTGCTGCCCTGGAATTGCACCAAAAATACCCCCATGTTTGCCATTTGTAGAGTCAAACCACGACATTTTGGGCATTATATGTGGCAAAGTTTTTCCCAATATGGTTAGGGTTACATCCGGTTCGCAAATTCAGTAATTATTTGTTCTTATATGTGGACTTCGCGCAAGCTCTTTCCCCCTCTGTACCATGTTGATACACTACTAGTGTGTATCTTGGACAACAAGCTTGTATTAATCCTCTCGCGTCGAATCCTACACCCTAACCCTAACCCTAAAGCCTAACCCTCAACCCTAACCCAAACCCAAACCCCAACGAATTCAATATCCCAAAATATCTAGTACTTAAAACACGTACAAACGTACACGTGTAGAAACCTACGTGGATTGAGTAATGAAAATTATGAAGTACTAAAAACGTGTAGAAATCTACTCGCGTAGAAACCTACACGGATTCAATGCCAAAAATTATGTAGTAAGAAGTAAACATCTTTTCGTGTAGAAACCTACGCGGATTCAGTAGTGAGAATTTATCTAGTACTAAAAACGTGTAGGATTCATGTAGAATTCTACATGACGTACCGTACCGGTACGGTACGCGATTGATCGATCGATCGATCGATCCATCGATCGATCGAAAATCTTACCCGACGCGAAAAAAAAAAAACAATCTCTCTCACACAAACACACAGTAATTTTCTTTTCTACCTCGCGACAAAAAAAATCACTTTTTTTACCTCGCAACAAAAAAAAACAATCACTTCATAATCTGCCTTCTTACATCCGACTTATTTGAGTAGAGTGTTGGTTCTTGCAATCAACACTCCGTCCGAGAACGTGGGATCCGACCCTCTTCACCGAGCACAACGATCCGTTCTCAGATATTTTAGTCCGAAATAACAGCCTTGTACTGGAAAAGAAGTAGTTAGCATTTGACGAGAAGGGGATTTGCTGGATAGATATTGTTTGGACTGCAGCCTTACATATACGTCTTGAAATCAATGAACTGGCTTTGTCCCTTGCAATTATATCAACAGGAACAAGGTATTGTTTTTCGTGACATGGAGTAAGAAGTAATCTACGGCAGCAACTACAATTTCATCGGGTCGATTGTCAGAACGACGGTACGACGGTACGAATAAACGGTAAGAATGAGAGAGATAGGCATCGGCAACAGCAACAGCAATTGATTGGTCTTCCATTCCACCGGCATTACTGATTCCCTTCTGTTTTCTTCTTATTTTCACAGGAACGGATCGGAAGCAACCATCGAATCAGAAGCGGAAGCAACCATCGAATTGGAAGCAACGGATTGGGAGCAACCATCCAATCGAAACCAACGGATTGGAAGCAACCATCGAATCGGAAGTAACGAATCTTCCCCGTGCGAATCGGAAGCGACTACTAATCGAAACCATCAAAGCAACCATTGAATCGGAAGCAACGAATCTTCCCCTGTAGGTGTTTACGAATCGATCGGCATGTACATTATCATATTATTCTGTTGTTATTATTTACTCTATGTAGTACATCAATAGATACTCACCCATTTTGTTCAATTATCATATCATCTATTTGAATAGGCTCGTTGGCAACAACAAGCCTAACGACTCGTCGAATAGACAGCAAGCGGCAGCGAGAGCAACAGCAGCAAGCGGCAGCAACGAGAGATAGATCTGCAACCCTAATCAATCCAACACCAACACCAATCGACCCAACACCAATCGCGGCAAAACGCTCCTCCTCCTCCTTTACCGGCGCTCGGCAACAAATCATCGAAACGTTCCTCCACCGGCGCTCGGCTGCAAATCACGGAAACGCTCCTCCTCCACCAGCGCTCGGCAACGAATCACGGAAACGCTCCTCCACCGGCGAAACGCTCCTCCTCCACCGGCGCTCGGCAACGAATCACGGAAACGCTCCTCCACCGGCGAAACGCTCCTCCTCCTCCACCGGCGCTCAGCTGCGAATCACGGAAACGCTCCTCCTCCACCGGCGCTCGGCAACGAATCACGGAAACGCTCCTCCACCGGCGCTCTGCAACAAATCATCGAAACGCTCCTAATCCTCCACCGGCGCTGGGCAGCGAATCACGGAAACGCTCCTCCTCCACCGGCGCTTGGCAATGAATCACGGAAACGCTCCTCCACCGGCGCTCTGCAACGAATCATCGAAACGCTCCTCCTCCTCCACCGGCGCTCCACCAACGTCGGCAATTCCTGGATGCTGGATGGAGGAGACAAATCGCCGTTGTTGTTGGAGGAGGAGACAAACCCCCATTGTTGTTGGAGGAGGAGACAAATCCCCGTTGTTGTTGTTGTTGGAGGAGACGAATTGCTGTTGTTGTTGGAGGAGGAAACGAATCCCCGTTGTTGTTGTTGTTGGAGGAGACGAATTGCTGTTGTTGTTGTTGGAGGATGAGACAAATCCCCGTTGTTGTTGTTGGAGGAGGAGGAGACAAATCGCTGCTCTGTTGGATGAGGGGAGCGGATTCGCTGCTGGATGGAGGAGACGAATTGCTGCTCTGTTGGATGAGGGGAGCGGATTTGCTGCTGGATGGAGGAGACGAATTGCTGTTGTTGTTGTTGGAGGAGGAGACGAATCCCCGTTGTTGTTGTTGCTGTTGCTGTTGCTGCTGGAGGAGGAGGAGACAAATCGCTGCTCTGTTGGATGAGGGGGGCGGATTCGGATTCGCTGCTGGATGGAGGAGACGAATCGTTGTTGTTGCTGGAGGAGGAGACGAATCCCCGTTGTTGTTGTTGTTGTTGCTGTTGGCGGAGGAGGAGACAAATCGCTGCTCTGTTGGATGAGGGGGGCGGATTCGGATTTGCTGCTGGATGGAGGAGACGAATCGTCGTTGTTGTTGGAGGAGGAGACGAATCCCTGTTGTTGTTGGAGGAGGAGACGAATCGACGTTGTTGTTGTTGTTGTTGTTGTTGTTGGAGGAGGAGGAGGAGGAGGAGACAAATCGCCGCTGTTGCTTTTGTTGGAGGAGAAGGAGATGAATCCTGCTCTTGGGGGAGGAGACAAATCGCTGCTCTGTTGGATGAGGGGAGCGGATTTGGATTCGCTGCTAGATGGAGGAGACGAATCGCCGTTGTTGTTGGAGAAGGAGAAGGAAACGAATCCCTGTTGTTGTTGTTGGAGGAAGAGACGAATCGCCGCTGTTGTTGTTGTTGTAGGAGGAGGAGGAGACGAATCCCTGTTGTTGTTGTTGTTGTTGTTGTTGTTGGAGGAAGAGGAGACGAACCCTGCTCTTGGGGGAGGAGACGAATCGCTGCTCTGTTGGATGAGGGGAGCGGATTCGGATTCGCTGCTGGATGGAGGAGACGAATCCCTGTTGTTGTTGTTGTTGGAGGAGGAGGAGGAGGAGGCGAATCGCCGTTGTTGTTGTTGGAGGAGGAGGAGACGAATCCCTGTTGTTGTTGTTGTTGTTGGAGGAGGAGAAGGAGACGAATCCCTGTTGTTGTTGTTGTTGTTGTTGGAGGAGGAGGAGACGAATCCTGCTATGGGGGGGGGGAGACGAATCCTCGCTGCTCTGTTGGATGAGGGGAGCGGATTCGGATTCGCTACTGGATGGAGGAGACGAATCGCCGTTGTTGTTGCTGTTGTTGTTGTTGTTGTTGTTGTTGGAGGAGGAGGAGGAGGAGATGAATCCTGCTCTTGGAGGAGGAGACAAATCGCTGCTCTGTTGGATGAGGGGAGCGGATTCGCTGCTGGATAGAGGAGACGAATCGCCGTTGTTGTTGGAGGAGGAGACGAGTCCCCGTTGTTGTTGTTGGAGGAGGAGACGAATCCCCCTTGTTGTTGTTGGAGGAGGAGACGAATCCCCGTTGTTGTTGTTGTTGTTGTTGGAGGAGGAGGAGGAGGAGGAGGAGGAGGAGACGAATCCCCGTTGTTGTTGTTGTTGTTGTTGGAGGAGGAGGAGACGAATCCCCGTTGTTGTTGTTGTTGTTGTTGTTGTTGGAGGAGGAGGAGACAAATCTGTTGGATGAGTAGGAGCGGATTCGCTGTTGCTCTCGCTAGTCGCTGGTGTTGATCTCGCTAGTCGCTCTCGCTCTCGCTGCTGCTGCTGCTGCTGTTGCTTTCGCTAGTCGCTAGTCGCTAGTCGCTAGTCGCTATTGCTGTTGCTGTTGCTGTTGCTGTTGCTGTTGCTCTCGCTGTTGCTGTTGCTGTTGCTGTTGCTCTCGCTAGCCGCCGTTGCTGTTGTTCTCGCTAGTTGTTGTTGCTGTTGCTGTTGCTCTCGCTAGTTGTTGTTGCTGCTGCTGTTGCTCTCGCTAGTTGTTGTTGCTGTTGCTCTCGCTCTTTGCTGTTGCTGTTGCTTTTGCAAAAATTGTCCGTGAAGTAAATGCATTACTACTTAGTGATGATTGCAACATTCCTCGTACAATATGTTTAGTACCGGTAGTGCACAGTACAGTCAACAGAAAAGTTGAGAAGATAAAAATAGTCATTCGTGCATAAGTTGTACACAAAATAGTGCTTGACACGAAAAGAATATAATATCCTTAACCCTAAAATAGCTATTTTGTTTGAGGAGTGACGAGATATTGTCTCGAAAGTAAAGGTGTGCGACGCGCGAGGTTTTTTAGTAGACACGCGACCTAAAAAGATAGGAAATTTCAAAAATAGGGTCGAGAATTTTAAAAATACCGCGCGATAGCCCGCGGGGGGTAGAGAAACAGTTCTCGGACGCAGGCCGCGGTCCAAACCCCGAGCCCCCCCCCCCCCCACACAAGGCCTCGGTCCCAGCCCTGCGTTCCTTCCCCTTCTCCTACATCAAGGCCCCTCTATCCTCCTGACCAGCTGGATGCACACGTCTCCCATGCCGTCACTGCCTACCATCACAGTATGAGCTGGGGGGACTTCATCCGGACCATCCGAGGCCCGGGTGACATCTGTCCTGATGTCGCCACCATCCCCCATCCAGCAGGGAGCCTCCTTGACCGCTATGGCAAGGACGGCACCCCCGCCGCCATGTCCGGGCCCCCTTGGGATCAACCTCAGATTGCAGCTGCCATCCAACGGGGTCCTCACCAATCCTCCCACCACGGCATTGCCTTCCTCTGCAAGGAGTATGCCGACATGATGGACAAGCAACAATGGACTGTTCTCCCAGCCAGCCTCATCCACGACCTTCCCGGACTCCGACTGATCCCCCTTGGCCTGGTCCCCCAACAAGGCCGGCGACCCCGCATGATCTCTGACTACACCTACTCTGAAGTGAACCAAGACACTCTCCCCCTCGCCCCTGCCAAAGCCATGCAGTTTGGCCGCACGCTCCCCCGGCTCTCACCAAGCTGCACCATGCCAACACCCGGTTTGGCCCCCTGTATATGTCCAAAATTGACCTCGCCGATGGCTTCTACCGCGTCAATTTGCACCCAGAGGACACCATGAAGCTTGGGGTCCTGTTCCCCTCTCGCCCCGGCAAAGCTCCTCTCATTGGCATCCCCCTCACCAACCCTATGGGGTGGAAATCCAGCCCCCCAAACTTCTGCGCCTTCACAGAAACCATTACCAACCTAGCCAATGACACTCTCTCCACCGGGCTGGCAGAAGCCAGGCTCACACCCCATCGCCTGGATCTCCCTTCTGAAGCCACTCCCGGCGCGCCTCCCTCTCCCCCGGACACGCCTCCCGCTCCAACAGCCCCACCGGCCATGCCTCCAGCCACTGCCCCCCCCCCCCACGACGCCTCATCTGCCCCCTCCTAGTAGTACCACTCCCAGCAAGTCACCGGTTCGCTACTGGGATGTCTATGTGGATGAGTTCTGTGGCCTTGCCCAAGGCAGCCAAAGGACCTGCTGTGCCATCAAAAGGGTTCTCTTCCAATCCCTGGACAAAGTCTTCTGGCCCCTGGATGCCACGGACACCCCCTTCCGACAGGAGCCGGCTTCCCTGAAGAAGATGCTCAAAGGGGACGCCACTTGGACAACCCAGAAGGTCATCCTTGGCTGGCTCATCAATTCCATCACCAAAACCATCAGCCTTCCACCCCATCAAGTGGCCTGACTACACAAGATTCTTCATTCCATTACACCCACCCAGCGCCATGTCCCTCTCAAACACTGGCACCAGGTCCTTGGAGAACTCCGGCCGATGGCGCTTGCCATCCCTGGCTCCCTTGGCCTCTTCTCCATCCTCCAAGAAGCCTTTCGGCACCAAGACCCAGGCAGGCAGCGCCTCCGGCTCACCAAGCGAGTCCACAGCTTCCTTCAGGACTTCCAATGGCTTGCCGCGGATCTATCCAACCGCCCCACGGCCATTGCTGAGTTGGTCCCTGACACCTTTCCCGCCACTCTCGGCGCCTGCGATGCCTCGGGGACCGGTATGGGCGGCGTCCACTTTGTGCCTCTCCCGGATGGCACAGTCCAGCCCCTCATGTGGCGGCATCCCTTCCCCCCATGGGTCTCCACCCAGCTCGTCTCCTTTGACAACCCTGATGGCACCATCAACAACAGCGACCTTGAACTGGCTGGATCCATTGCCCACAATGACATCCTTGTCCAAGCTGCATGTGTTGCTGCCCGCACCACTCACAGCTGCTAGGACAACACAGCAGCTGTCTATTGGCAAAGGAAAGGCGCCACCACCACCACGGGGCCTGCTGCCTACCTCCTCTGCATCCAGTCCCTGCACCAACGGCTCTTCCAATATGTCCCACTCCAGGATTACATCCCAGGCCCAGTCAATCACCTGGCTGACCTCCTCTCTCAATCTGACCTCTCTTACACTGCCTTGCTCCATCACTTTAACACAACCTATCCACAGGACTTGACCTGGACCTTATGCCACCTTTGGCCTCCCATGCAATCCGCGCTTACCTTGGAACTATCCAGGCGACCATGCGAGCTTCAGTCACTGAGCTCTATGCCAAGCGCAAGGATGCCCATTGGGACCAATGGGTTCAATTCTGTTTGTCTCAAGGCTTTGACCCGCGCCTCCAGTCCATTCAGGATCCAATCCCCATCCTCCAAGTCTTTGGCAAACAACTCCATGATGGCCAACTCTCCCGTAGCCACAAGCCCATCCGATCTTGCACAGTATCGGACACCCTCCGGTCAGTGGGACAGACGCTTGCCCGCTTGGGGGCCAAAGACCCCCGAACCAACTCCACAGGCCGTCTTGACTTCCGGCTAACCTGCTCCGTTCAAGGCCTATGCCAAGCTGGACCCAGCCCCCTCCAGGGTCAAGCCGGTCCCCATCACCCTGGTCATGCATGCCCTCCACTTTGTATACCATGAATCCCTTTCCCCCAACAGACAGGCCATTGCAAACATGATCTGCATAGCCTGTTTTTTCTGTCTCCGCCCTGGTGAGTACACCGGTACTACCACGGATGACCAAGCCTTCCACCTACAGGAAGTCTCCTTCTACCTTGGCTCCAAAATCGTCCACCACGATGGCCCTGCGCATGAGCTTCAGGCTGCTACCTCTGTCACCCTCACCTTCACCACACAGAAGAATGGGGATGAAGGAGAAATTGTGGCTCATGCCAGGAGTGGTGACTCACTATGCTGCCTGGTTGCAGCCTGTGTGCGCCAAGTCCTTCATCTCCGAAGCTGCTGCTCTCCCGGCTCTACCTTTGGTCCCTCCCTCAAGCTTGCCAGTTACTTCGTCCGACGTTCGACAATGGGGTGCTCACCCTTGTTCAAGCAGCAACTGTCACTTCCTCCATGAAAGTCTATGCCCAGACCCTCTTTCATACTACCGGCATCTCCCCTGCAGCAATCTCTGCTCGCTCCCTTCGCGCGGGTGGGGCTATGGCCCTGCTCCAGGGCAAATGTGACTCTAATGTCATCAAGCTCCTTGCGAGATGGCACAGTGACTGCATGATGCGGTACTTACATCAGCAGTCCCTCCCCATCTTCAAGAATCTTGCATCTGTCATGTTCAACAATGGAACATACTCTGTCCTGCCAGAGGAATGGGTACCGGCCGCAGACCCCACCCCTGCTGGCAGCTCTCTTTGAGGCATCCCTGACGCCTCTTCCCTCCCTCACTCTGCTCCACGCTCAAGCTCTGTCCCTCGCTCAAGCTCTCCACGCCGTTCCCACCCGGTGGCTTCTGGCCCAATGGCAAAAAAGGCTTAACAGCCAGCGGCTTAACAGCCCAAAGCTGTTAAGCCGGACTGTACGCCGGTGTGTGTGGGCACAGCAAACTAAGGGACCGGCCTCTGGGCAATACACCAGAGTTCCGGATCCCCCTCTAGCACTGCTTAACCCACCAACACACAAATGAACTACAAGCTTTTCACATCTAGTACTACAAGTAGGTTGGCTACTGAAGCTATCACAAACGTAGTGCGTGATAGCTTTTATGTGCATTGAAACAAATACACTTACGCGTGAGGAAATTCCTTATTGAAATCATGAAAACCAACACCAAATCCCAATGGACCTCATTTAAAAAGACCGATATCATCAAATGACCGATACAGTAAGACCGACAGGACACTAACATTCACTCCGAGTGAATATGAAATTTGGAATCCCTAAAATACGAAACAGTTCGTACCTGTCTGTTTAAAAAAGCATGCCCGGCAAAAGAGGTGCAAGAGGTGCACACGATTGCTGATTCGTGCGTTGGGTGACTGTGGTATTCCAACAGGGGTCAACTTTACACTTTTAAAAGGTACATCCGTACACTTTTGAAAATTAGGTATTATGGTACAATCAATATATATATAGAGAGTATGAACACAAAAATATCAATGGCATCCACAGCGCGGAACGCAGTGCCCTACTAGTGCCCTCTTCTTATAAGCCCCCAACCCTACTACTGCCCTCTTCTTATAAGCTCCCAACCCCCAACCCCTGCCCCAGTACTGTGTTCATCAGCAAGCGCAACCCCAACCAAGTTGGCACCAAGTTGGCTCGGTTATATACTGGGTTCACCATACAGGGTGGAGGTTAGGGTGGAGGTTGGGGTGGAGGTTCGGGTGGTGGCTGAGCAAATGAGGTCACAGGATCGAATTGTACTTATGATCATACCTTTCGTGGGTATTGTTGTAGTTGAAAAGTGTATGGCAAAAGTGTATGAATGTACCAAAAAAAGTGTGAGATTGACCCGGTACCGTGGTATTCAAACGCTCACGATTGAATTCCCATGATTCAAGAAAATCTGAAATCTGACATCAGCAGCAATGCCTTACCAGCCGGGCTTCAATATTGAAGTCTGGATGATTTACATATCTAGTGTCGTACGCCTCTAAAATAAGGAGGTACTAAAATAAGGTTTATGTATTGGTTAGAAACTAAGATTGTGAGCTAGCGCTTGTCAACTACTCCGAGGAGCCGTTGAGAAAGCTTGCAACAGTAAAAAGGGTTGTAACAGTAAACAGCCGTTGAATCGAAATTCAACGTACAGTTTTACATAGAAGATTTGGATATGTTCTTCATCCAGTCTTCAATATTGAAGACCGGCTTGCTTTTCAGATTTTCTTGAATCGTGGATAATTTCAATCGTGAGCGTTGGAATACCACACTCTTCTCCTTCTCGTAAAAGTTGGATTGGTGGCACAGAATTTTGTTAGTCGTGTGCGACCAGTATTCCTTAGATAAGAAATTTTTAGTTGGTGTGATACGGTTTGAGGTTCCGAATGTTCATGCGTTGAATTACTTGATTTCGTAAGAGAAAGGAAACTGTACCATTTGTGTGAATTTGCTGTATGGTGTAGGGGCCTTTGCTTCTTGCTTCAAAAGCTCCAGGAATTTGCTTTTCATTTTTCACCATAACTTGATCTCCTACACTGTAATCATGAAGCTTCCTGTGGCTGTTCTCTTTCAAAGCATTCTTGTCGATTTGAGCTTGTCTTTTGTTTCTGACCATGGCCAAGTCAGTAATTACTGGAATTGGTAGAAACATATCTCTGTGGAATACAAGGGCGCCGGGTGTCATTCCAAACGTTTTGTTGATGGTTGATCTAACGGCAAACTGAGCAGAAGAAAAGATGCTGTCAATGATATCAGTCGCTTCTTGGAGAGTCTGTGGAGGGTTGGTATTGAGTTCGGTTCTCATTGCAGACTTCATGGTATCATGGACCCGTTCGAGTACTGCATTGGATTGAGGGTTGCGGACGGAGCAAACCTTGGCTTTGATTCCTAGGTTGGCAAGGTGGAGTTGGAAGTCGTTGCTCATGAAGTTGGTTCCTTGGTCGATAATACAATTTACTGGTTTTGGGTATCTGGAGAGCCAGCCGTTGTCGAGGGCATGGACTGCCATGAGGCCGGTTGGATTTACTTGTGGAGCTCGGATGATCTCGAGGAGGTTGGTGCACATGTCCATGATGGTAAAGCCGTTGAAGGAGACTGTTCCATGGCCAGGGATCTTGATTTTCCAAGGGCCTACTCCATCGATTGCAATGGTGTCCCAAGGAACATACTGGTGTTCTTTGGTGGGGAGCTGTCCGTGGTTTTGGTGGCTATTCTTGTACCGTTGGCACGTGTCACACGTTTTGCAGAAGGCATTGATTTGGTCCTTCAGGTTTGCGGCATATACAAATTGGTTGATGGTTCGATACAGTCTTTCTGCACCGGCATGGCCAAGTACGTGGTGGTAGTATTTGATGGTGGCTTGCACTCTGTTTGGAGGGAGTACAATTTTCTGGCGACCGTTGGAGTCTACAACTTTCAAGTCGGTGCCATTGAAGTTTTCAGTTGTGTACCGGGGATTGGTAGCAATATCGTCGTTGGCTGCTTGATCTTGGGCGAGTTGGTCGAAGGCTAAGGGATACATGGGAATGTCTTCTGGGTAGTTAAGAAACAAATCAGAAAGAGAGAGAAGGTCGTCGGAGTCCGTTGAGTCAGCAGTTGCAAGGTCCGAATCATCCGTTGGATCGGGAGGTGGAGGACCGAAGAACTCCTTCTTCTTCTCGGGAGGGTCTTGCTGGAGTGGAAGCCTGGAGAGAGCATCAGCAAGCTCGTTGTCTTTGCCTTTGATATACTTGAATACTGGGGAAAATTCTTCAAGGAGCATGCGCCAAGTCATAATTCTGTGGCTGGTAAGATTTTGCCTGGTTAAGTTCATGTGGTCAGTCCATACTATGATTTCAGCACCCCAAAGAATGGTTCAAAATTCTTTGAAGACTTCGACAATACAGAGCATTTCTTTATCGATTGTTGGGTATTTCCTTTGGGCTGAGTTGAGTTTGCGGGAGAAGCAAAGGATGATTCTGCCATCTTGGCGAACAATAGCTCCGAGTTGGTAGTCAGAAGCATCAGTGTAGACATGGAATGGCTTGTTTGGATCAGGAAAGGCAAGGAGGATGTCATTGGCGATGAGGGACTTGGCTTTGTTGAAAGCTTCAAGTAGTTCTGGAGTCGGAGTGATTTTGCCTTTGGCTCTTCCAGAGAGGTCTGTAAGGGGTGCAAGGACTTCAGCACGTTTGGGGTAGAAGTTCCGGTAGAAGTTAATCATCCCAACAAAGGATCGAAGTTGGGTTGTTGTTGAGGGAAAAGCAAGTTTCAGGATGGGAGCAATCTTGTTTGGATTGGGCCTAATACCATCTCGGGAGATGATGTGGCCGAGCCACGGAGCTTGGGATTGGAACCAGTGGCATTTGGAGGGCTTGACAGAGAAGTTGTGACACTTCAGTAAGGACAGGACAGAGGAGACTGATTTGCAATGGGATTCGAGAGTATCTGAGAAGATACCAATATCATCGATGTATACTTCAATGTCCTTCAGATGGGAGAGCATCTGTTCCATACAGCCTTGGGCCCAACTTGGAGAGTTGAGGAAGCCCATTGGCAATCGAAGTAGTCGAAACTTTCCGAATGGAGTAACAAGGACGCAAAGCCAAGTGGAGGCCTCGTCAAGTTTGAACGTGTGGAATTGCATGCTCACATCGATAAGGGTGACATATTTGAAGCCTCTTCTTCTGTGGAAGATATCTTGGAGCTTTGGGAGTGGATAGTGAAGTTTCTTGGTTACTTTGTTGAGTTCCCGGAAGTCACTGATGAGTCGGCAGGAGCCATCTGGTTTGGGCACTACGAAGGTTGGCATTCCCCATTCAGTTGCGTAGCACCTTTCTAGGATGCCAAGTTTTACTTGTCGATCGATTTCCTTCTTTACTGCTTCTTGTTGGTGCAATGGAATGGAATATGATTGTTTTATATGATATGGCGTTGCGCCTTGCTGCAGATTCGATGTGGAACGTTTGATTAGGGAAAATACCTAATTCTTTGTCAGTTCAAGCCTTCGAAAAGTTCTTCATTTTGGAGGAGTATTGGTAACAAGGCTTGTTTCTCTTGGTAGGAGAGATGAGTTTTGGTCGGTGACAAGCTTGTGGAGGTCAGTTTTCTCATACTTGGTGGTTCCATCTACATAAGACTGTTGGATTGATTGGTTGGAGTAACTTTCCGCAATTGCATGTGGTTCTGCAGACATGACTTTGTGGAGCAAGGACTTGTTGTCAAAGTAATTGCGAGGATGGAAGTCCATTGTCTTCTCATACCATTCTATGGTACAAGTCTCGAAGTCCATTTTCATTCCAAGGTCTCTCATTGTCTTTCTTCCGATGAGGAGATGGTAGTTGATATTCTGCGACACAACGAAGCACTTGATTTGTAGGACTTTCATGGAATAGGATAGTTCTGGGAATATGGTGTTCTCCAAGGTTACATAGTGGTTGCAACTGGTTTTGCCATTTGTCGTTTGCATTTGAATCGGTTGGTCTAGGGGGTTCTTCTTGATTCCAGAAGGAATTGCTGATTCCACGATGAGATTGTCGGTTGATCCGGAATCGAAGAGGGTTTTCAAGTAATACTTCCCGAGGGATCCATTGATGGAATTGCAGACGCTTACTGTGGTTGGAGCAAGATCGATGTCGACATTGTCCTTGCTAGGAACAACATCTTGCTTATTGTTGTCGGAATTGGTCTTTTCAGAGGGAAATCTTTGAAGATCCGAGTTGTAGTATTCTTCATCGATATCCATATCGACATGGAAGAGATCCGGCCAAGGAGTAGCAGGAATGGTTTCTTCTGGTTCATTGATGAAGACACACATGTGCTGTTCTGGTTCGTTGAAGTTACTGTTATGGGAAGAGGTAGTGGATCGATTGCTGTTGTTGGAGTTACTGCGATCATTCACATGCGAGTCGTTGTCTCTATTGTTGTTATTGGACTGATTGGAATTGGTGCCATACTTGTTGGTGTAGCATTGACCCCAGGTGTGATTGGTACCAGGGTGGATAGGACATGGTGAGTCGTTCGAGATCCTAGTTGATCCTTTGTTGTTGTTGTTGCTTTGGTTGTTGCTGCGTTGATTGTTGTTGTTGTTGCGTTGGTTATTGTTATTGTTGTTGTTGTTGCGATTCCGATTGTTTCGATTGTTTCGGTTGTTGCGGTTGTTGTTGTTTCCATTTCGGTTGTTACGATTGTTGTTGGCATTGTTGTTGCTGTTGTTGTTGTTTTGAGACTGGTTGTCTAATTTCTTGTTCTTGTTTTTATTCTGTACAGATTGGAATCTTTCGAATTTTATCATCATTTCAGAGAGAGAATCTCTATGGGGAGAATGGTGTTAGTTGATAGATATCTTTCCAGTCCTCAGGCATCGATTCAAAGACTAGATTCTTGAAGTCTCTTTCGTTGATCTCTGCATCTTGTGGCGGGTGTCCCGGTAGTAATGGGAGGATAACATGGTTGTGGAAGTTGACTTGCGCTACAAATTGGTGTACAGTCATGGAGGTTGTCTTCTTAATGTTGGTGAGGAATCTTTTATGATTCTGATAGGCATCGAGGTTGCTGTTGAACTTGAAGTTGATGAATGCTTCCACTGTCGTCTGGAAGTTGTCCACAGTTCTCTGTGGAACAGTTGGCTGTACACATAGCTGTTCCACCAGCTACAGTCGGTGTAGTCTCTGAGGAGATCTACAAACTTGTCATAGATTCTTGGTCCTGTGGTTAGGTTGAGGGTCTTCTTAGATCTAATGAACTCATTGATGGTGAAAAGAATTTGTAATTTGGTTGATCCTGCAGTAATCACAGGGATTTTGATCTTGGTAACTTCTTGAGATCCATTGACTTCTTGGGTGTTCTTGTATTCAATTTTGTCAATAGAATCTTGATCAAAGTCATACTTGAAGGGAATGACTGAGTAAGACATACTGGTCGATTTCTTATTGTTACTGGACAATCTTCAGGATCGGTTGTTCGTTTGTTAGCTGTGTAGTAGTGGTAATTTTTATTCGTGTAGTAGTTAAAGTAGTCTTTACCAGTAGTAAAAAGGTCGAAGGTCGAAGCGGTTATTCGACTGTTTAAACAGTGTCGTACGCCTCTAAAAAGGTACTAAAATAAGGTTTATGTATTTGTTAAAAACTAAGATTGAGATTGTGAGCTAGCTCTGTCAACTACTCCGAGGAGCGGTTGAAAGGCTTGTAACAGTAAACAGCCGTTGAATCGAAATTCAACGTACAGTTTACATAGAAGATTTGGATATGTTCTTCATCCAGTCTTCAATATTGAAGACCGGCTTGCTTTTCAGATTTTCTTGAATCGTGGATAATTTCAATCGTGAGCGTTGGAATACCACAGTGACTGTGGTATTCCAACAGGGGTCAACTTTACACTTTTAAAAGGTACATCCGTACACTTTTGAAAATTAGGTATTATGGTACAATCAATATATATATAGAGAGTATGAACACAAAAATATCAATGGCATCCACAGCGCGGAACGCAGTGCCCTACTAGTGCCCTCTTCTTATAAGCCCCCAACCCTACTACTGCCCTCTTCTTATAAGCTCCCAACCCCCAACCCCTGCCCCAGTACTGTGTTCATCAGCAAGCGCAACCCCAACCAAGTTGGCACCAAGTTGGCTCGGTTATATACTGGGTTCACCATACAGGGTGGAGGTTAGGGTGGAGGTTGGGGTGGAGGTTCGGGTGGTGGCTGAGCAAATGAGGTCACAGGATCGAATTGTACTTATGATCATACCTTTCGTGGGTATTGTTGTAGTTGAAAAGTGTATGGCAAAAGTGTATGAATGTACCAAAAAAAGTGTGAGATTGACCCGGTACCGTGGTATTCAAACGCTCACGATTGAATTCCCATGATTCAAGAAAATCTGAAATCTGACATCAGCAGCAATGCCTTACCAGCCGGGCTTCAATATTGAAGTCTGGATGATTTACATATCTTAATTCCTCTATGTGCAATGTACGTTGAATTCCAGTTCAATGCCTTTTTATTGTTAGCAAAAAAAGACAAGCTTTCCAACGTCTCCTTGGAGTAGTCGGCAGAGCTTGCTTATAATCTTAGTTTCAATCTATTTATATATACACACTACTATGACACTACGTTACTACCTTCTACTAGAGGCATACGGCAGTGACGAAAATATTTGATTTTAGTATGATTTTAAGATTCCGTTGGAGTTTATTTTGTGTTTATTCAGTTAATAAAATCTGGCAGTCGATGCAGTCTTGGCTGCCAAATTATATTCAATATTTTATAAATCTATGTACTATGTGAATAGATTTATTAACTTTGGTCGCAAACTTTTATTAACTTTATACTGGTGGTAATCACTTAAGTGCAATAACCCCCTTCCATTGAGTGATTCCCACCACCGTTTAGTGAATAAAAGACCAAAGTGATAAAAAATATTCACCAGTGAATAGATTGAATAGCACCCACCAATAGATGAATATTTTTTTTAACTTTTCACTCCGAGTGAATATGGAAGTCGGAATATCTAAACAAGGAACAGTACCTGTCTGTTTAATCACTAGTACCCGTGCCACCTATCTGCCTCTTTTGGCAAGCAAGGCTGGCTGGCGAAGTAAAGTATTTTGCTCATTGGGCCTTTTGCTTGATCGTGATATATGGAATAAATGAGGCCCATTTTGATCCGGTATTGATTTTCATTATTACAATAAGTAATTTCCCCACGGACTGTATATGTACTCTTTTGAATGCACATATGGGTTCCAAGTGTTTACTTATCGATCCGGTCTTTAATGATGCCTTGGTTCAAATCGTTTAACCTGTTTCTTTTGTAGCCTTAAGTGGAATCGTTTTTACCACTTAACGACAACAGAGGTGCACACGATTCAGCATGTGTTGGGTGATTGAAATATTTGATTTTAGTAAGATTTTAAGATTCCATTGGAGTTTATTCGGTTTTAATTCAGTTAATAAAGTTTTGAAAGTCAAGACAGTTTCAACTGCCAAATTATATTCGATACTTAATAAATCTATGTACTTTGTGAATAGATATATTACTTTGGTCGCAAACTTTTATTACTTTATCGGTGGTGAGAGTCACTCATTTTCATTGAGAATGAAATCTCAACGAAAGTGGAACAAGGATTTGTTGCGATTTGATTCTCAACTAAAAACAGATGAACGAAACGAGCACGCGTATATTTAATCATCCAATCACATGAATCAAATATTGGTCACGCGAATATTTAATTATCCAATCACATTCAAGCAAAATGAGACTAAATTGAGTGTATCAACTATCGGTACGGTTTGAGAAAGTGATAAAAGAAAATAAGAAAGTTAAACTGATGTATAAAATGTAAATGTAATGGTCATCAGATCAGGCTCTGATGTCAATGGCAATGACATCTGTAGGCAAATAATGTCCTTCCGGTCATCATGAATCTTCTTTCAGTCATTGGAATCTGACATCTGACCGTCTCACGATTAGATCAGTCAGTCACGAGGATTATTGTTACACTATTCCCCACAGTGATTGATCGATCAATCGTTACTTGTTGTTGTTGTGATGTTCTTGTTATTGCGGTTGTTGCTGTTGGGCTGGCCCCTGATAGCGTACGATCTTCCAAATATTGTATATCTTGTCAACTGTTTCTGACCATTGTACCTTAACTGTTCCATTGGTGACTACTTGAACAATTGGGTATAGTCCATGAAATCTTTCCTGTAGCTTGGTCGGGTCACACATCCTTACCATGACTTGGTCCCCTATCTGGTAGTTGTGTCTCACTCTGCTCCTGTTTGTTCTCACCAAATTTTGATCAATAAGTTGTTGTCACCTATTGCAAATTGCAACCAGATTGGCTATCAGTGGCACATCCATCATGCATCAGTTTGGTCTGGGATATCTGGCTAACCAGCTGTTTGCCAATTGGTCCGCTACGTGTTGGCTCGATTTGTTGTTTGTTTTGATCATCTCTACTAGATTGGTGACTGGGTCTATTGTTGTCAAGGCTTTGAATTCATACTGTCAATCCCTTGCTTGAATCTTCCATGGGCCTATGAGATCCACCCATATTTTGTTCCACAGTGCTATGGCTGCTTCTCTGGGTGGTAATAACCCATATCTTCTGCCTCCTTCTTTGTATTGGTGGCAATTCGCTGGACAGATATATTGCTTGCATAATTGCTGTAGATTTGTTGAATAGAATCTTGCTGATATGGTGTCATATAGGCGTTGAATGCCACAGTGTCCTAATACAATGTGGTACCAGTCAATCACTTGCTGGATGAGTGTTGCTGGAGTGACGATCTTCCAATTCTGATTGTCGGCTTTGCTGACTCGTGCGGCTATTCGTTGTCCATTGATAACAATGATTGAACACTTTGCTGGGTCTACTTGGTGTGCTGTGCGAAGGTGGATGTCCTGATTCTGGTGATTCTGTATGTTGGTGATGGTTATTGGATTTGGCATTTTTTGCAGTGGTGGTAGATTGAGTAGGCATTCAATTCATTTGTTGTTTTCATTGATGTTGGTGAATGTCTCACCGCTTATAACGATGTCATCCTTTGGTACTTGAATCATGTGGGAATCTACTAGTGTGTCATTCCTTTTGTTTTGCCAACTATCCCCCACAGAGGGTGACTCCATGCAAGGCAGCCTTGAAAAACAATTGGCAATGACATTCTTTTTCCTTCAATATGAGTGAGATTGATATCGAATTCGGACGTGAAAAGCTGCCATCTGAGCACCCGTTGTATGGAGAAGGTCTTGAAGATCAGATTTTTGTGGTCAGTGTAGACGTGTAGGACTCCTCCAAGGAGATTTTTCATGTATTCGGTGAGTGTGAGGATGATTGCTAGAAGCTCCTTTTCTGTGGTTGTGTATTTCTGTTGTGCCTTGGAGAGTTTCCTGCTGAGGTAGGCTACGACTTGTCCCTCTTGGAAGATCACTGCTCCGAGCTGATAGTCTGAAGAATCTGTGTAGATATGGAAAGGTTTGGTGTAGTCGGGATAGGCATTCATTGCATCTGCTACCAGAATGGCTTTCATCTCCTCAAAGGCCTTCTTGTTAATTTCCTTTTGAAACTGGCTGTTGAGCTGATTCAATCCAAAGGCAAAGAAGAGCAACAGAAGCTGTAGCTGCAGGCCGGTTGAGGTGCCGGTCTGTTGTGTTCTATTATTTCTCTGATATCCACTACGATTGAGTTTGTGTGCTCAACCGGATCTATTCTGACTACCGATGGCTCAGTCAGTTAGGTCCTAGGCTTGTAGTTCTACAATAGGTCCCATTAGGGAGCCAAAGCAAGGTTTAAGGTTGAATAATCAAATAATCTAAAAGTATAAGCGCATCTGCTTGCTGGAGAGCAAGCGACCGCTTTAAAGATCACGCTGCCGCTAATACAGTGTGATATTGATACGAATATCAATACGAGTATTTTATACGGTAAAATACCGTGTTGCCGCTAATACAACATGTAATTTGCACAACAGAGAAGCAAGTTTGTGAGCAGCGCTTCGAACCTCTGCTGTCTTTTCTTGAAAACAGAACACTTAACGAGATAGCTAGCGTATGCTAGATTCTGGCATGTGTTCTCCCTTCAATCTCTAAGTATCGAATATTTCGATCATACGGAGTGACAATCTTTGGCTCACAAGATTGAGCCATTTGGTCAATAATGAGATACTTGGCTCACAAGATTGAGCCATTTGGTCAATAATGAGATACTTGGCTCACAAGATTGAGCCATTTGGTCCATAATTTTAACCAAAATGATTTGAAGTGCGACTAAACGAGACGCGTGCAAGACGCGTGCAAGTAAAGAGGACGCGCGCGGCTGAAAGAATGAGATACCATCGTACCTCTACCATGCATTACTACACCGGACGTGAAAGGAATTTAATACTCCCCATGTGTCCATGCGAAAGCATCTTCTAAGATCCGATGCAATCGTCCTGCAACAAATCACCCGTGTTTCCACAGTAGTGAAAGAGAGGCTTGAGCAACGGATACACTACTGAGTGTCCCCAATGCTTGGTGAGAATATCAGCGCAGTTATCCTTGCCTGCAAGGTGTTGCATGAGGATGAAACCTCTTGCGATCATGCTTCTAACATAGTGATATGAGAGAATGTGATGCCTCTTGTGGAGCCTTGCATATGGGAATGTAGATGTTTGGATCATCTTCTCATTGTCTCCCCATGTGTAGGATGTGTCGTGTACTCTAGTACCAAGATATCTGAATGACTGTCGAATGTCAACAATTTGCTCAATGCAGGTTCTAGCAGATACAAATTCAGCGCCAAAGGTGGCTGTTTCAGATGTTGCTTGCTTCTTGGAGAACCACATGATGGGGGTCTTGTTGGCAAAATGCAGAATACCAGTTACAGCTTTGCCGCTTAGAATGTCATGCATTAAGTTGGCATCGTAGAAATGGGACAGCACAACTACCTTGCCTAGGGGGTTAGGAGCATCACTTGGTAGATCTTCAGAGTGCTCTCCATATATGGTATTGGACCAGTCTGTATTGGTACCTTCAGTGAGTACAAAATCGGGTACGCCCACTCTGAATCTGATTTTGAAGTGCCGGAACTTGGAAATTTAGCCGTAGATTCTTTTGGCCCTATTGAGATGTCCTTCCCTAGGTTGCACTCGAAAGCTTGATAATGTCATGACAGCAGTCTGCACATCAAAACGTTCAATAGCTATGACCCATTGAAGTGAGCCAATCATGCTTTGATACTTTTGGATATCAGTATCACCTAGGAATGATGATGAATCTAGCTCTGGGTGATCATTCTCAGCAAGGGGCGAATGGAATCTGGTGGTAGGTTTGCAGCCAAACATTTGTTTCGTATGAAGCTTCCATCTTCTCAATAAACTTGATAGGGTTCATGCAGAGCACACCATGTTCATCCCTTTCAAAACCATATCCCAAATGAAAGTTCATTGGTCCAGAACCTTTAATTTGAAATTATAAGGTTCAGACTGTAGGATGACCAGAAATGTTTCAGGGTTGGCCATACATAAGCAGAGGTCGTCAACATATGTGCATATGAGCTCATACACTGACTCCCCATACTTGTTGTTGCCAGGCTTGATGAAGATTTCAGGCTCTGCCTTGGATCTTTCAAAACCTAGTTTCGACGAGGCAGGCAGCAAGTAGATCACCAAAACACTTTCCAGATGATCGAAGTCCATATAGAGCCTTGTAAATCACTAGAAGGTGTCCTTCGAGTGATCCAGATTCAGCACCAGCCTTGATACATACTTTCTCACAGGTGACAGCTTCGAGGTATGCATTACCAATGTCAGTTCCCCATGCTTCTAAGCTATTCAGCTCAGCAAGGAATAGGCACATTCGCAGGCCACAAAGGGAAACAACTCCGGCATACACACTGTGAACAGGAGCTTCAGTGAGATTGCCATTTGCAACTATTCAGGCTTTGTGTCGACCATCATGCTTGACTGCATAAATCATGTGGACCTTGATCTGTTGAAAACCAGTTGGTATATTGCTAGCCTTGTAGATACCCTTGTCAATAAAGGTGTCACATTCTTGGACCTGTGACATCTCAAGAGCTATGGCATCCTGCCATTTGGTGTTGCCATTGGCTACATCAAACTGGATGGCTTCTTCATGGTTGCGAGGTACCTTGAATCCATACTGGTATTGAAGAGCAGTGTGAAAGGATCGAAGCTTGGCTTGGTGGATTAGCCTGTCTAGCTTCTTGGTTCTTCGAGCAAGGGAAACAATGCGTTTGAGATGTTTTCAACCAGGTTTGTCGAGCATGTCATTGTCCTTGGCATATTTGGCCACAGTAACAGGATCGTCTGCAGCTACATTGGATAGTGGTTCATAGGTACATTCCATCTTTTCCCATTCAATCCATAGGTTGTATTTGGAACCTTTGTATTGAGGATGCTTGTTGTCAAGAGGGCCTTGGTGACCAATGATGCGTCAAAATGACCAAAGTTTGCCATCTTCTTGAGTGACATCCCTGTGGATATAATTCATTACATCATTGTAGGCAATGATATCTTCAAGCTCATCATCTGTATGCTTGCACTTGAACTTGATGAAGTCCTTGTTTTGCTCAAGGCTGTCTTTGACGTCAACAACTGTCATTCGTTTCTGGGTGCCATCAGGTAGGACCATTAGAAAGGAACGACCTTGCAAGTTGTCAACAGGGATGGCAGGAATGGTGATGGGTTTGCCATCAGCGTCAAATTGTGCATTGCCTTCTTCATCAGTAACAACTACTTTGGATGGGCCAACAGATGGAGTAGCAGGATTGGTGGTGGAGGCGTGGCTTCACTAACATCAAAATATGCTAGCTCAGGGGGACCAAAATTGTCTTCAGTGACAGGGACACCGGCAGGGGTTTTGCTGAAGATATGATAGGTTGGAGGGCCATCAAGAATCTCCCCATAGTTGTTAGGGATTAAAGAAGGTACGTAGCTTTGTGTATTAGGAACCTTGGAATAAAGAAAGTTAGGCAAAGATGGCTGTGGAAGACGCATAGATAATGGGGGCAAAGGATCAGCCGTTGCAGGAGGGCGAGAGGAGGGACTGTCACCAAAGGACTTGGGGGTGTGAGAAGCATCTTTGGCCTTGCGCCATGCAAGAAAGCCATCATCAGTGAACAAGCCAGCACGCTTGTTGCGATGCTCAGGGTTTAAAGCAGTGCGGACACCAGAGCGGTCAAGGAGCTTATTGGTGATGGGATCCCAGATCTTAAAACAGAGACTATTGCCAACGTGCTCAGCAATACCGACAAAATGGCCAAGGCATTCAGTAGTCTGGGAGCCAAACTGGGTGTCGGGAGTCTTGTAATAGACAGGTTCAAACCAAAAGAAACTGAGGTAGGGGCTGACGTCACCGAGGGTACCAGTGGCAATGTAGAAGGGCTGTTTGTCTGAGAGAGTGGGGTCAGACAAGTGGTTCAAGAGACGTGCAATGTAGGTCATGCACAAGAGCCAGAGGTGAGGTGGTGGTGTTCCCGTACCGGTCCATAATCCTGTTGACAACTCGTTTGAAGGTCTGGTAGCGCCGTTCAAAGAGGTTTTGGTGCTGGTGATAGGGTTCACTTTGCCATAAGCCAATCCACAGCATCTTGAGGTAATCGAGAACACTCTTGCTAGATTGGTAGGAGCCATGATCACAAAGGAGTCTGAGGGGTCTACCCCATTGTTGAACAAAATTTTGGAGACAGGGTAAGAAATCAGCAGTACTGCTTCTCATTTCTTCCACATGGATGATATGAGATTTTCAACCGAAGAAAACTTGGGCTAGCTTGGAACCACCGTTGATGGTAGGGGTATCTGAGTATACGACATCAGATAGGACATCATCATTGAAAGGTCGGACATTCATGGCAGGCTGTGGGGATTGAAACCTTTTAAAGATGTTTCCATCTGGGCTAATGGATAGGGAGCCATATTGTGTGGAATTGTTAAAGGTAGCCTTGATGCGATCAAGGGAGACCCATCCAAAGTAGGGCTTCAAAGACAAGTAATCCATATCAGTGGGTGATTGAATATGTGGTGCAGCAGTGATGCAATTGGAAGGGGATTGTATGGAGCAGCGACTAAGGACCTCTTGGTGGATATAATCTGTCGAACTGATCCAAAAGGATGTATCAGACGTATCCAATGCCTGGAGGATGGAGGTGGCGCTGCTTGACATGAATGAGGTGATTGCAGGAGAGGTGCCAAGGTTGGCATTGCGAGGCGTGCCAAATTCATCATAATCCTGATATGGGAGCAATGTGGCAAGAGGGGGATATTTTTGAATGAAGGTGTCATCCTGGGGGGTATAGACGCCATCAAGTACAGATGGGTTCCAATGTTATCACTCGTCATAACAACATGGGGAAGTCGGGCATATTCTTCACTGGTATACTTGCGCATTGCAAGGTATGGTAATCCATGACGTATACTAAGTGGAAACACATGGCCATCAGTGGTGGTGATGACTTGTGTGCCACCAGCCTTGATGGAGGTATCAGTCAACAAGCGAGAAGTATGCTTCCATCTGTGGAGAAGATAAGATAGGATGGGTGCTGTCCAGTGTAGGCACATTCATGAAAGATGATGATGACCTGGGCCACGGTTGGAAATAGAGTATGCACCACAAGTAGCAATAGGGATATTTTGGATCTGATGATTGTTAATGCCAGTGACATTGACATAGCGAGGAGGTATGTCCTTGGATATAAGACATGCATCATTTCCTATGATGCAGCCATTTGCACCACGGTCAACCATGGCATAGCCAGGTGTGGAGACATTGGTTCTGCTAGAGTGATAGACAACATCAGGAGTGTCCGGGTAAACACAAGGTTTGCAATCAAGTAGGGACCAATGGTGGAATTTTGCAGACAGGGAATGTTGTTGTCCTATGGGAACATAAACACTACTATCCTTTCTGTAGAGAACATCAGGATTGTCGGCAAGGAAGCGAGCTGGATGGGCAGGTGAAACCGATGATTTAAGGGGGCGAGTATCAGCTTGAGAAGATGCCTTGAAAACTCCAAGGGATTCATGGAATGCTGTCCGGGCTGTGGCTTCCTCTGTAGGTGTGAGTTCCTGTGCAGAATGATGTTCATAAGCGCGCCGTGTGATGGGCTTGCTGGAATTGGGATCTGGAGCAGGTGCTGCATCTAGGAGTTCTGTCCGGAGGCATGCAACAAGTTTCTTCTTGTCATCTGTGGTGAAGCCGAACCAATGTTTCATACCATGCTTAGAGAGTGTCGACCAAACTGGAGATGGTAACCTGGTGCTTGGATCTGGGGTTCTTCCAGCTTTATATACAGCATAGTCCTGATAATCGCCAAAAACTCAATAGGGGGCAAACAAGAAGAGGTATCATCCGTGATGGCTGAGTATGTGGAATGTGTCATCGATGAGAGGTCATGCGTATGTGCCTTGACAGATGCGCGGCTGCTGGGTTGGGTTAGGGATGCTTGGGAATCCAATCGGGTGGCTTCAAGGAGGAGAGTATTCTTTAGCTCACTGATAGAGATGGCTTCATGTTGTCGAAATTGAATCATATCATGTGACGCAGGAGGATCACTAACTTTACAGAATTGCTCACTGAGCTGGAAACTGCTACTGCAGGCCTTGCATAGATGCATTTTGACAGTGTCATAGTCGAGTGGTCGCTGTGGATCCCATAGTTTGTTAAGGTGCTCTAGCTGTGCAAACCACTGAGTGATGAACTTGACTTTGGAGTCCTTCCATGACCTCAGGTCAATATCCAGTAGCCTCTGCATGACAATGGAGGTGTCGTATACTTTGGACTTGGACTTGTCGTGTAGGGTCACAAAATCAAAGAAGACTTGTCTGCCATCCCTTGTGTTTGTATGACTCAGCACGCACGAAGAGGAGAGATCACTTTGAAATACATGGAGGACAAGGGTCCAGAAGAATGCACACTGCTTGTCATGAAGTGCCTTGGTGTATCCGGTGAGGGGAACGTCAGGCCAGTTGGGGGCAAGGAATGTAGCAATATCAATGTCAGTTGTTTCCAGTTTGGCCTTAAATTTTACAAGCCAATGTTCGAATTTTGCGTCGTTTTGTAGTGCAGGGAAGGTAGTCTCGTCTCTTGATTTCCTGATCCATGATTCATACTTTAGCTGGTCGATTGGTTTCATTGATCCGTTTGTCGCTCCATCGGATCTACGATCTTCCACTACTACTCTATCGGCTGTGGAGTCGCGTCTAGCCTTGACCATTCCGCTCCAGTATGCCTTGAAGGCTTCTTTGGTGTAATGGACGCGATTTTCCCAGTCTAGGCCCTGTTCAGTGAGGAGTCAACCAAAATCAACAAACCGCTGGAGCTTTATCTGCACATGCCGCGTGAGGGATACTCTTGCTCCCCTGTCTTGATATGTGAGATCATCGATCTCCTCTATGAATAGGAAATTTGACCACGTTGTATACTGACCAGCAATGAGTGCTTCACAGAGGATGCTGTTGGATTCCTTTGGGACATCGAAAGAGTCGCGTAGGAAGGTGGCTAAGTTCTTGGTCGAATGAAGGGAAGAGATCTGAGATGGAGATGTCATCCTCCTCATCCTCTTGATTAGGATTATCCTGTTGGCCGGTGGGCATATTTGTAGGTGGTGTTAGAGGTGACCGAGTTGCTTGCGCTGCCAGGGCGAAGGGAGAGGAATCAGTCCAGTGGTCTTGCTTCTTGTCCTTCCTCCACGGGGAATGCTAGTCATGTGTTTGTTATGTAATCAGATCAGAGAACGATTGATCAGTTGTCCGTAGTCGAGTTGATTCGATGGTCTGCTGCCGGATTGAGCGTCGATATATCCTTGACAGTGAGGTGTTACAGGGAATTTGGACGCAGAAAATATGATGCGGAGAACATGTAATGTGGTCCTTGGATGGAGATATTGCTATTGGCGTGTCCAATGCAATGGGCTTCTATTAAAGACAAACGGCTTGTCCGTTGATGGTCTTTGTTATGTAGTCGGATCAGAGAACGATTGATTGTCGTCCGTAGCCGAGTCGATTGATGGTCTGCTGTCTGGATTGTTTCTTCGTCGAGTGCTTCTACCGTTGTCTTCTTCTTTTGCAAGCTTCAACAAGCTTGCGGCTGTTAATCTGTTAATTTCCTTTTGAAACTGGCTGTTGAGCTGATTCAATCCAAAGGCAAAGAAGAGCAACAGAAGCTGTAGCTGCAGGCCGGTTGAGGTGCCGGTCTGTTGTGTTCTATTATTTCTCTGATATCCACTACGATCGAAGCTTGTGTGCTCAACCGGATCTATTCTGACTACCGATGGCTCAGTCAGTTAGGTCCTAGGCTTGTAGTTCTACAATAGGTCCCATTAGGGAGCCAAAGCAAGGTTTAAGGTTGAATAATCAAATAATCTAAAAGTATAAGCGCATCTGCTTGCTGGAGAGCAAGCGACCGCTTTAAAGATCACGCTGCCGCTAATACAGTGTGATATTGATACGAATATCAATACGAGTATTTTATACGGTAAAATACCGTGTTGCCGCTAATACAACACGTAATTTGTACAACAGAGAAGCAAGTTTGTGAGCAGCGCTTCGAACCTCTGCTGTCTTTTCTTGAAAACAGAACACTTAACAAGATAGCTAGCAGTATGCTAGATTCTGGCATGTGTTCTCCCTTCAATCTCTAAGTATCGAATATTTCGATCATAGGAGTGACAATCTTTGGCTCACAAGATTGAGCCATTTGGTCAATAATGAGATACTTGGCTCACAAGATTGAGCCATTTGGTCAATAATGAGATACTTGGCTCACAAGATTGAGCCATTTGGTCCATAATTTTAACCAAAATGATTTGCAGTGCGACTAAACGAGACGCGTGCAAGACGCGTGCAAGTAAAGAGGACGCGCGCGGCTGAAAGAATGAGATACCATCGTACCTCTACCATGCATTACTACACCGGACGTGAAAGGAATTTAATACTTCTGCTTGGTGGCATCCCATGTGAATTTCTTTGCTCCTGTCATCTCTGTGAGCGGCGCCAAGACATGCGCACGTCTAGGCCAGAATGATTTGTAATAGTTGACTGCTCCAATGAGTGATCTCGCATGTGTGATATTCTGTGGTGACCCCATCCTTAGAACTGTGTCTATCTTCTTCTTCCACGACTTGATTCCGTCTGGCGTCATCCAATGGCCTAGGAAGCCGGTTTCCTTCACTAGCCAGCTGCACTTGAGTGCGTTGCATTTCATCCCGTTGTTGGCAAATCGACTGAGTATTTGATCCAGTAATTGTAGATGAATGGTCAAATGATTCATTGGTCCAAATTCCTACGTTGTCGATGTAGCAAGTGCAGTCCAATCCCTCTAGCATCTCTGTCATGATGTGCTGGGAAACATTGCCGCTGATTTTCACCCCCATGGGTAGTCTCTTGTATCTGAATAAGTCATATGGTGCCGTGATGGTGCATAATTTTTGGCTCTCCTCGTCCAACTGGAAGCAGTAAGAATATTGCATAGATAAGTTGATTTTGGTGAAATAGATATATCTTCCGCGCCTGTTCATGATATCTTGTATCCTTGGTAATGGAAAAGGCTTCCTGTTAAACCTATTGTTGAGTTCTCTGAAATCCGATACCCATCGGACCCTGTTATCCTTCTAGGGAATGATAACAATGTTGGGAATGCCCAATCTGATGGTCCACAAGGCTCGAGTACCCCGTCTGCTATAAGGCCGGCTAATTATTCCTGAATATTTCTTCTCTTTGGTATGCAACTGGATAGGGTTCATATGGACTGGTTCGGCATCATCCTTCAATTCTATATGGTTTTTTGGTGTGGGTAGCAACCCAGTTCCCCATTGAATACTACCTCGTGTTGTTTGAGCATCAATTGGAATTTTTGTTTTTCCTCATCACTCATGTGATCCTGTTTTTGTGCGCCCTCTTCAGCTATAACATGCTGATAGTTTCTTTCCAGTATCTCATTGGATTTGTTGTTGAATAAGCCTGCGTCCGCCGCTTCTTCTGGGCTCACTCGCGTTATCCTCAACGCATCCTTCATGGGCACTGTCACATCTATCCACCTGATAAAGTGTGTATCAAATGACATCTCTATACCTGCCGCTGTCAGAAAGTCCTGGCCAAATATGACATCATATCTGCAGCGTAGGGAATGAAATATGGATGCTGAGATCCCGTTGATTCTCCTGTCATTCACAAATTAGGGTAGTTGTAGCTCTTCAAGCTTCACCTCGTGTAAAGTGTCAAACGCCCCATTGGTCGTCATTTTCATTCTTTTGTATTCTATGTGCCTTGGTTGCACTCCAAATGACATTGATTGTTTGTTTATCATGGTTTTTGTGCTTCCATAGTAAAGCAATGCTGCATACGGCCTATCAGCTGCTACTCCCTGTATTTCTTTGATTTTCAGCAACACTGTCGGTGTTGCGTCATTCACAGTGGCCATTGGCCCTGTAATTTTATCTTTGATGTTCTGTGGCCCTTTTGCATTTGTGTCGGCATCCCGCCTTTGCGCAGTGGCCTCTAGCCCCGCTATTTTTGTTTTGGCCTGTATCCCTTTTGCAGTGGCCTGCAGCCCTTTTGTTCCTCATTGGCCCTTGGCCACGGTATTGCATTCGTGTGCGCTTCCGCTTGATTCTGATTTTGGTTCTGGTTCTGGTTTTGGTTCATTGTAAAATAACTGGCATCGCTTGCCGTTATGTTAGAGAATGCAGTCTCCTCCGTAGCTGTTCTTTCCCCAATTGTAGTTGCTCTTTCCCCAATTGTAGTTGCTCTCGTTGGATCCTCCTCCTGTTCCATTGCCTCGGCCTTCAAATCTGCCTCGGCCTCCAAACCTGTCTCGGCCTCCGTTGAATTGGCCTCCGAATCCACCACTTGTGTTGCTTCCAGAGCAATTGATATTGTTGTCAGATCCGATGTATTGTGGAATAAGGCGTTGTCTAGTTCTTTGGGTTGAGATAACATTGGTCCCACGTGTGGTTTCCTTGTGGATGACTTCTGCACTTTCCTCCACCATTTCCTTGGCCGCCATTTCCTCTGCAACCGTTTCCTCTGCCGAATCCTCTTCCGTTTCCGTTTCCTCTTCCGAATCCTCTTCCTTGTTGCTTGTTCTTTCTCTCTTGCTTTCTTGTCTTGTCGGCGCTATCCTTCTTCCTTGTCATGTAGTCCCAGATCTGTAGTACAGATACCTCTCTGAAATTTACAGCTGTATCCATGTATGCATCCTGCCAAGATCTAGGATGGGTCTTGAAGAACATTCTTTTCCTCTACTGTTCCTTAAGATTGTTATCATCGTCTCCAGGCAACATATTGATGTAGTCAAGAATGGTGTCAGTCCTGCTGAAATGGCTGTGTTCCGTAACGTCCATGGGCTTTGCCATGTATTGGTGTTTAAACGCTGCTATCATTGTTCCTTTTGCATCTGGGTCCGGAGTGATGATATTGATGTAGGCTTGCACTGTTGTCTTGAATCCTCTCTTGGTGTGTTCTATCTCCCTGTCAGCTAGCGTCTCATTCCATCTCTTCCTGGGTCCTCTCGACAGGCACTATCCCCATTGGGTATGGTGCCATCTATCAACCGGCATTCCTAAGTCGTTGCAAGCATCCACAAACAGGTTGTTGGTATACTGTAGTATCTCTTCTACTTCCAAGTTCTGTACTCTTCTGATATTCTGAGCCCTTCTTGCCCGCGGATCGGTTGGTGGCCCTGGCGTAGTCCACACCACTACAAGTTTGTGGCTGTCATGGTCTTCTGTAACATCGAAGGTCCTCTTGTATTGGATGCACGGCTGAAACTGAGTGTTCATCTTGATGGTCTTCTGTCGATCGATTTCTTTTTCGTTGGTTATTTCGTGTATCGGTTTCTTCTTCATAACACGGAGTTGTACGTCTTTCCATATTGAGTAGTCTTAGTGTAATTACAGTGTATCAACTATCAGTACGGTTTGAGAAAGTGATAAAAGAAAATAAGAAAGTTTAACTGATGTATAAAATGTAAATGTAATGGTCATCAGATGTCAATGACAATGACGTCAGTGGGCGAATGATGTCCTTCTGGTCATTATGAATCTTCTTTCAGTCACTGGAATCTGACATGAAGTTGAGCGACAGCAGACATGGCGAGTTAGAGGTTACGGTTAGTTTTTAGATATTTTTATCGATACAAAAAATTTCAAAGCGATATTGCGATTGAATTCAATATGAACTACTGCTGTGTATGAAATTGTGTGCTATTGAGTTCTAGTGTCTACTATGACTTCGAGATAATTCGAGAAGCTTCCCAGCTAGTTCAGTGATATGATTGGAAAAGAACTGGGTTCTTTGATAATCAGAATTTGGATGAGACTTCAAGGAGAAGGTTCTATTTGATGTTCGAATATGATTGAACAATGACAGATGATTGGGAATGATGTCATTGACTCATGACTGTTGTAGTGTGTCAATGACGTGTGACTGGACTGAAGGAGTGTGTCAGTGACTCATGACTGAAGTGTCTGTGCGTTGTTCACTGACCGTCTCACGATTAGATCGGTCAGTCGCGAGGATTATTGTTACATTGAGTGATTCATTCAGAATTTTAAGTATGAATCAAATGAATCAAATATGGCTATTTTCGTTTTGTTTTTAGTTGGTACTGTGTAGGATTAACCATTTTCAACATAACCTAATTAAAAATTGTTTTTGTTTTCGTTATTATGGACAGCCTTAAGAAAGCCGGTGAGAAAGGATTTGAGTGGGAATAAATGTCTATCCTCAACAGGTCTTTCTACCTTTTACATAACTACCGCACGGTACTAGAACCATCAAGTTTTTCACCATTGCTATGTTTAGACGCACCACACTTTTCCCTACTCTGCCTATGTTCCAGATCAGCGCCTAATGCAATAACATTGGAGCCAAGAGTGTTGATTGTTTCCACCAAATGAATTTGGGCTGTTTCTGCAAGATAGAGTGACACCAAACCCTTCACTGTTCCACCAAAACTACTGACTGATCCAACCACATTTGCTAATTGAGAAGCTAATAAGGAAACTCAGGTTTCTTGATGAAGAAGAGCCGAGGAGAACAGCTGCATTGCTTTCCTTCGCTTTTTGTAGCCACGGACAACTTTGCACGGTTCTTCTTTTTTCAGTACAAGTGAACAGAGAAAGCATGCTGTTATCAGCGTACGTGTTATCAGCGTACGTGTAGGTTTCCATTCGGAATCGTATTGCAAATCGAGACACCTTTTACTCTAATCAACATTATACTAGTACCTGTTATCATAACTATTCATCGTCGTCATCGCCCCAGCCATCGATAACTCGCTTTCGTTTTCTCGTGTTCTTCCTTTTGTTGTGCTTGCCAACTCTCTTTATCGCTAGTTTCATCTTCATTGGGTTGCGATCCTTTTCGCCAAGCTTCGCGGAGACGGAAGACGGTTTTAGGAATAGCACCCGTCTCGATTGGACTCGTTGCCGCTGCATTTGAAACTTGCTTCGTTACGGTTGCCGCCGAGGCGGAGGATTTAATACCAAGTCTTGTCTGTTCGTCTGTAATCCATTTCTGTGCCAGTTCCGATTGTATCATGCGATTAAAGATAGTCTGACCAATGCCCCGGGTCAGCTGTCGCATCGCTACCAGCTCCGCCCGCTGTCGTTCGAAAGTAGCCTTGTGTTCTTTCATAACCTCCGCAAGAGATTGATCGTGCTGGCCGTCGTATTCTTCTTCAAAAAATGGAACCTCGAAGTCGGTGTCCGTGTGCCGTCGATTGATGGAGAGCCGGACGCTGGAGCGGACGCGAAGGCTTCCTTCTACCTTAGTCTGACCAGCCCCGCTTCCGCTTGCCTCTCCCGCAGACTCGGACTTCCACTGGGCACGAATGCGTTCCGCTTCCCTTCGTTCTTCGGCCTCAATCTCCCGCTCGGCATTGTGATGGTCTATGCGTTCGCGCTCCACCCGATCGCTCACGGTCACCATCATCTTGTTTATTGCTATTTCCAGCTTGGCCGACATAATCTTCGCCGAATCATAGGCTCGCCCAGAGACCGATTGGGTTCCAGCTAGCCGTTTGTTGTATTTGAGTGCGTTGGTAAAAATGAGGCGCAAATCTTCAATGATGCCTCGAAATCTGTCGTAGTTTCGCTTCTTGAGGGTCTTTTGCACCTTTTCCCAATCCATTGGTCTGTACAATCAAACGCGTTAAAAATAAATCCGGTTTTCGTGAGTAGCCCGTCGTTAAGGCGTGTCTGCAACAGAAGCAAGATTCGACGTAGCACGAAAGAAAAGCGAGAAAAGAATACGTACCTGGAAATGAAAGCCGAGTAATCTGGTGGATAGTTGGGGGTCAAGAAAAATGTCATGTGTTTCAGATCCGATTGGTGCCGCAAGGATTTTAACAATTTTTCGCATTCTGCCTCCATCCACGTGTATCTATCCCCTTCCAAACTCCTTTCAATTGGCTCGTTCAGGACAATTTTCTCCATCTCGCTTCGCGACATTGTCTGGTTTCCCTTTGTCAATCTCCAGGATTTCAGCGGCAAACCATCGTCATCCGGTTCGTCGACATGATCGTCGTCCTGAAAGTACTCAGTCAGAATCTCCAGTGACAGCCACCGCGTGTACCTGAGCAAGTGGATCGAGGCGTCATAGTAGGCACACGAGAGGGGGTCACCAACGTCACGTGCATCTTTGTTGAAGCTAATCGCATTGGCAAAAACGAGAGCGACGTCGTTGACAAAATCCTCGGGTGCGGTGTAGCGATTGCCAGCCAAAAGCGTGCATTCTGCCGTGGTCAAATCCATGGGCTTCTTGATTTTCATTCCATATGCCTCCCTCAGTCCCTACAATCAAAGGGAAGAACAAGAATCGATGTAGCGGTCAGAGATTAGTGTCTTCCGGCTGAAATAATCCCTCGCATCCAAAGAACGACAAGAGCACAACACGACACTGCAAGAGCGACAGACAAACAAACAAACAAACAAACAAACACTTTAAGGAGCTCGATCGATCAACTCACTGGAAACAGGACCGGCACCGGAACGTTAAATACAAACTTAGGTCGGGCCGCCGAGATCCACGGATGCCGCTTGAGTTCCTTGAAGAAACGTGCGCAGGCGGCCTCCCAGCTCTGAAGGGTCTTGACGTCCCGGCGCAGGGGGAAGCGCTCCTTGACCTGGGCGATGGCAATGTGCAGCGGCACCGGCTGGTTGGATTTCGGCTTGGGGGTCGAGAGCTTGGTTCCCGACTTGGCCTTGGTGACCGCCTTCTGGGCCTCGGACAGGGTAGCGGCGCTCAGGGAAATCCTTGGAACGCTCTTGCCACCGCCCGACGCCGAGAGCTTGACCTTTTTGCTGGGACCCTGGTCTACGGCCGTGGGCGGATGTTTGCGGATTCCGCTGGACGTCCCACCGGACATGCCCAGAGACGGTGACGGTTTGGCCGAGGAGGGATCGTCCAGGACCTTCATGCGTGTGCTGAAGATGCGGCGGAAGGACTTGAGGCCGAACCGTCCGAGCGCCACCAGGTGGTCCATCTTCTGGGCGCTATTGTAGGTGATGCAGTTCTGAAACATAAGGACAATGTCGTATTCAAAGTCTTCGGGAGTGGTGTATTTGTCTGTTCGGATTTTGCGATCGACGGTCTGCAGGTCCATGGGGGTCTGGACGTATTGCATGTAGTCGGGAATCACGGCCACCGATACGGGTTTTTCGAAATTGGTCATGGCCGGTTCGGTGATTTTTGTGGCCTTATCGGTATATTTTTGGTCCCTCAGTTCCGCCAGTATCTTGAGCAAGAGCGGAATGTGCGGCTTGGGTAGCAGCGTGGCAGTGGATACCCCCAGTCGGGCCTTGTTGGCGGCGGCTACGCCCGTGGACGACTTGACGTAGCGATTGAGGGAGTCCAGTTGCTGCTGCAGTACCTGGTTGAGGCGCTGGGCTTGGTCGCAAAAGACCTTGAATTCCGCCTTCTCCCCATAGTACGCCATGCAATTCGAAATGACCAACCTGCAGTCGCTCTCGAATTTGTCCAGCGCCGTGTACTGGCCCTCCATCAGCTGGGAGGTGACCGTTCCGAAATCCATGGGCCTCTGCAGGTAATCGGCCGGAAGGGTCCCTCCAAAATAGAACGAGACGGGATGCATAAAGTAATGGGCAGTAGGATTTCCGTCTTCCGGATTGGTCAGGTTGTAGAGTGTGTCGATGACGTTCGCGCATAGCTTCCAACAAAACAGCAGGGGTGGGTACAGCGGAGTAGCGCTCGCAGCCGTCGGATTCTGGGCGTACTCCGACTTTGCAAGAAAGAAGGTGCAGAGCTGGTCGGCGGCCTCGAGCGTCTCGACAGCAATCGGCCGGAGACTGTCCTTTCCGTTGGTGGTGTTGTACCGGAGGCAGTTTCCGAATATCCGGCGCAGATCCAGCACAAAGGCCGCCACGGTCGTGTACCCCTTATTGTTGTTGGTAGTCCCGCCCGGACCAAAGGTGGTGTTGTCCAGCTTGGTCTGCATGGTGGACAGGTCCATAGGGTGCTTGATCTTGGCCTTGTAGTCCTGGATGAGTTTCTTGTCCGAAACGGGTTTCTCGAACCACACCGTGTTCTTGGCCTTACGCCTCCGGAGGCCATTCAAGATTTTGCAGCACTGGGCCTTGCGGGCCGGTGTCATGGGAAGCCCCCCGGCCGTAGCCTTGTAGACGGAGGACGCCTTGAGCGTGATTTTGGTCTTGGAGGATCCCGATTTTTCCTTTTTGCCGGTCGATTTGGTCTTGGTTCCCGTGACCTTGGTCTTGGTGGCCCCGGTCTTGGTTTTCGCCGACGAGGTCGCCCCCGACGACGCGGACGATTTGGGTGTAGCCGATTTGGGAGTGGTCGATTTGGGTGCGGCCGACTTGGGCGTGATCGATTTGAGAGTGGGTGGCTTGGGCGTGATCGATTTTAGCGTGACCGGTTTGGGGGTCGTGGCTGATTTTGAAGCCGTGGCCGATTTGGCAGCCGTGGCCGATTTGGCAGCCGTGGCCGATTTCGGAGCCGTGGTCTTGGTGCCCGCCGCCTTGGGAGTGGTCGATTTTTTGGCCTTGGTGGCCTTGCCCTTGGTGGTGGCAGACGTCGCCGCCGCCGACGACGATGACGACGATGCCGTGGTGGCAGTGTTCGATGCCCCGCTCTCCGACTTTTTCGGTTTCGTATCCGACACTCCCTTGGGCAGTGCCTTGCCGGCCGACGGCTGCGTCACTCCCTTGGGGAGCTCCTTTCCGCGCGATGCTCCCGCCCCGGCCGGGGTTTTCAGTGAGATCTTGGGAGAAGCCCCGGTCTTTTTGGTGGCGGGAGCCGTGGAAGCAGTCCGGGGCGTGCTCTTTCCGCTGCCCCCACTGTCGCTCGCGCTCTTTGATTTCCCCAGCTTGAGCGTGAGCCGTGGCTTTTTATTGAGAGGGCCCTTGGCCAACGAGGAGGACGACGATGACAACGACGACGAGCTCGCGGTGCCGGAAGCCCCCGGTGGCAGCGCCTTGCCCTTCGTTGAGGACACTCCCGACGCCGACGCCGACGCCGATGCCGACGCAGCCCCGGTCGGTGGCGTCTTGCCCCTTGAAATTGTTGCTCCCGTGGCCCGTCCGGCGGGCTGCTTGATCTTGATCTTGGGCTTGTCGCTGTTGCTTCCCCCCAGCTTGAGCTTGATCTTTGGTAGGACCGCCGCCGTTCCCCCCGCCGCGGCGATCTTCTTCTCTATCTTTTGCTGCTCCCGCTTGGCGATCTTGAGCATCTGCTGGGCGGGCTTGATGATCCACTTGGTCGTGTCCTTGTCGCTGTGGTAACGAATGGCGTTTTCAAAGATCAGGTTGCAATCGTCGTAGACCTGGGTCCGGCTCGAGTACTTCCCGCTCTCAATATTCAGGGAGAGGGTGGAAAGATCCATCACGCGATCGCAAACGTCCAGGTATCCCGGAGTGTGGCTCAGGTCGAAGGGATTCATAAAGAGTGGGTTGAAGTTGGAATATTTTTCAGACTTGAGTCCCTTGACGAGTCCCTTGCAGGCCTCGATTTCCTGGGGCGTCATCGTCATTGTTTTTGTTGTGGTTCGTGATGTTGTAGTTGTGGTTGATGCTGTGGTGGTTGTTGTGGTGGTTGTTGTGGTGGTTGTTGTTGCGTTCGCTTTGTTCCGTGGTCAACGTCGTTACAGTTTCGGAGCGGAGCGGAAAATCACTCAAAGAGTCTCGGGATGCGTTGCTTCAACCACGGGTTTTTAATACTGCAACAACGTCCTGGTACCGTACAATATCCCATTCAATTCCGTTCGATTCCATTTAATTCAATTCAATTCAATTCAATTCCATTCCCACTCGATCGCCGTTAACTCGTCTCGCCACCGCTACGATTGGTTTCCTCTACTACGGTGCCGGCACGAATCCAATGCTGTATTGTATGGAATTGGTGGGGTCGAGCTGCAACGTTTCGCAATGGAATGCTGGGTATGACTTTGGCTTTGCGACTGTACGAAAGGCGTTGCTGTCTGGTTGCTGTATTATTCGAATTCTCCGAGGCTCTCTCGAAATAGTACCGGTACGTAGCACGAATGCCCGTACTCGTACCGGCAGGAAGGAAACTGCTCTGCGATAGAGAAAGGCTTTCACTCACCGCGCCTAAACTGGGCCGTGCTGATGATAAATCGTGGTTTCGAGTTTTGCGGTTTGGTGCTGCTACTCGTAAGATTACTCGTACCTCCTACCTCGTACGCGTGCCCTACAGTACGAGTACGAGTACGAGTACGAGTACCAATCGGGGGAGTTGTTGCTACCGGTACAACTCCCCCTTGTTCGAACTGTGTGAGGTGGGGGGTTCCAGGGGAGTTGGAAAAGACTGAATTCAAATAGACGGTTTAATTTTTTTAGTCGTAGGCTCTGGTAGTGTCTTTACGTTCAAAACAGTTCCACTTTTATGTATTTAAAGAAAAATATGCTTTAGATTAAGTTATATATTGATACTTTTGTTTGAAACACAGATTAGTATATCGAATATATTATGCTCTGAAAAATATAGAGAACACTTTTTTAAAAACTTGCGCAAGCAAGTTAACTGTTGATTACTAGTAGGCTAGTATACATGCTTGAAGGATTAGTAGTATAAGGATTTGGTATTGTTGGAGTGGGTACCGGATTTGGGTATGCAACAGTACTGAATTCCTGTAGGAAGCGCAGGACGAGGATTTGGTTTTGTTGTAATGGGTACCGGATTTGGGTATGCAACTGTATTGAATTTCGGTAGGAAATACTATCATGTGTTGGATTCTGTGTTGTTGTCGGCCAAAAAATACGGATTTTGTCGGCATCAAATTCCATCAAAAACACGAACCGAGGTGCGAAATACGAGATACAAATATTCCGATGATCGAGGATTAGAATCAAACGCACATCCACTACTTGAAAAATCCCTATGTGGTAAAAATGATATCACTTAGGACTATAAACAAAAGAGGTTAATCGGTAAGAAACAAGACATCTCCAAAGACCTGACTGATAAGTAAACACTTGGAATTCCCGTGAGGAAATTACTTATTGCAATCACAAAAATCAATACCGATTCCGAATGGGCCTCATTTATCTACCTACTCTACGAACAAGCATATGGCCCATCGAACAAAATATTTAACCTCGTAAATGACCAATACCATCAAATGACCAATACGACAAGACACTAACACAGGAACAGCAGCGACGATATCGGTACGATAAAGACAGTAACAAATGGTAACAACTAACCGGGGAAAGATCTCTACGACATAAAATACAGAGAGCCCCGATACAGTGCAAAATACATAGTAAAATTAAGAGCCTCTCTCTGAGCTCACATCTCTTTAAATTTTAATTATCCTATCCTTACCTTTGGTCGTTTTGTTAGAGTAACAGCAGGTTATAGAGCCCTTCTAACGTGCACTGTTGAGCGTCTACTTCAAGAGCCTATCTCTGCCTGATCAGCACCTCCACTGACCGGCTTACAGCCAGAGGACATTGCTGTTGAGCGATAGGCCTTCCCCCCAGCGCAGAGATTGTCGTGAGCCCGCTGTTGAGCGCCTCCCTTCCAATCTCCCTCCCATCTCCTCCTCTGATTATTTCTCTGACGAACGTTCCTTTGGTCCTTTCCTTGGTTAATTATCTCCTCCAATTCCCTCTGGGTTCTTTCCCCGGCATCACTTCTCCGACGAACGTTCTCCTTTGTCGGCTCTACCGGTTAATTATTTCTGCGAATTTTCGCCGGTCCTCGGTCATTGTTCCTTCTCCCGACGCCGCCTCCTCCCAACGCCGCCTCCTCCCAACGCTGCCTCCGCCGTTTCGTCCATTCGACGACCGACACAGACCATGCCACACCGCATTGATTTGACGCCACCATTTCTTCTTCCTTTCCCCTCCTGCTTGTGAATCAGGGGGTGTATCCACTGTTCCTACACACAGTTCTTTGCTAATCCACAAGCAAGCATGGTTGACCCATTTGATTGGTATACCATCTACGGCATTCAATTCTGATTCTCGAGCAACAGCCCCTATGATGAACAATTGAATACTGCCTACTCCCAGATCATGGACAATACGGACATGGAAGACCTATTCGTGGAGAGCGGAGAAGCAAAAGTACTAGCACCCTCCATGATGCCCAACTTACGAAGGCAGTGTTGTCAACGCAATCACCTCCTACCTACCCAGTGCCACAGAACTCCACAAAGGACACATCACTCAACTCCTCTCTGGATAGTACCATCTCCTACGTCACATATACCGGTACTACCAAGAAAGTCCGTGGACCCACTGACCTGGAAAAGGCTGCAAAGGAGGCGCTTTCACAACACACAGATGTGTCCAACAAACCAATCGTCACCATTGAAATAGCCATCACAGAATGGCGTTTCAAACCCACTTGGAGAACCCAGCGCTTTGATAAAGTCTACAAAGGCACAATTCAGGAAGACTCTGATGAAGAGACCACTGTTGAGAACCCAAATGCAGAGACACCTCAAGCCAGGATCTATGATGAAAAGATGATGGAACTCCTTGAAGGTCAGCGCGCTCTCCTTAACAAATTATCAGAACTGTGCTATCAACAACAACATCACATCTACATCCACCAACAATCAGACACCTGCTTGACCTACCATGGAATCCAGCAACCTTACCCCCACCAGTTAAGGAGAGATACAATCACAGAGAAGAATTCCTCACCAGTGATGAAATGAAATACTTTGATATTACTTATACGGACGCAGCAGGAAATGAAACAGCTGTCAGACAAAACTACTACCTGCACAACCTAGGCAGTGGTAGAAATGACCAACGCCTAATCACAAGGAGTGGTGATTGCTTCCATCTAACCAGAGCCTCTGACAAGTCCAAGGAAGCAGCAAGAGACAAGTTGTTTCTCTCAGGATTCCCACAACTAAAAAATTCAACAGCCCCTCAGGTTTGCAAGTGGTATAGAGAGAATACAGCCCATGCACAACAACACCACATATATGTTCACCCATATTACCTCCACCGACGTGAAGCGAATCACCTTAGAGGATTCACCACTGGTGACACCTTCCCAGATGATCTCCCTGCAAGATATGAATTGGCTATCCATGAATGGGGAAATCTTATCTACACTGCACTCAGAACCAATAAAATCATCCCCGAATCATGCAAGAGTGTGAAAGCTGCAATTCAGAGCTACAAAGGAGGTCAAGGATACGAGGCACTCTACAGTGTGATTGCCAACACACATCCTAACTCAGAAAGACCATCCTACAAAGGAAGCATGGTTAGGAATCCGCCAAACCAGGAACAAGACGAGTCACTTGAAGAATACTTCTTCCGTTACAAAGATTACCTCAGGCTCCGAGTATTTCTCCATAACCAACCCAGCACAATCAGCTCAATGGAAGAAGTGAGCAATATCATTGAAGGTGTTACTCTCTCTTATGAACTACGCAAGAAGACAGAAGATGAGCAAGAATCAGATGATCAATTCAATCGAGACAAGTACAAGGCAGGAAGATTTCTCCAAACCCTTCAAACATATGAGCAGGAAATCAAGGCAGAAATGAAGTACAAGGACAAAGTCTCAAAATCCAGCCTACCCAAACCAACATTTGCCACTGGAACCAGACTGGGCTCTCACCGCAATGACAGATTCCAAAAACACGCAGCTATCAACAACACTGTCAAAACTCCATCCACTCTAACTTCTCACTCAATCAGTCTGATTGAATCACTTGGATACCCTGAAATGGATGAAGCGTCTGACAACCCATTCCTCCATCAAGCCTACTGTAATGCCATCACTGCATTTGATAAACAACCCAGTCTCTTTGACACATCCAGAAAATGCATTGTTTGTCACATCTCCGGTCATAGCTTTGATAATTGTCCTCCCTTACAAGATGTTGAATATCTCAGGAAACATTGGATTGCAACAGCTGTTTTTCTAAGCAAATGCAATAGGGAAACCCAGCAGCTCTTGGATTCTACTCAACGCATCTCCAAGATCAATATTGAAGATGAGGACCAGGATGAGGAATCTACAGATGATGTCCTAGGAGACCAAATTTTTTGCCAGGGCCAGGAATAGACAGACTTTCTTGCCGCCAGACCACGTCACCTCATGATGATCCTCAAGGATTTGTCAATGCCCCAGTATCACCAATGGAACAAGGCTCGTGCCCCTCCTTGGACTCCAGCAGTGTCAGTTCCTACGAATCCATTCAAATTGGTGTGGTCAATTTGATCCCTAGGGATACCCTTCAACCATCCATCCCAACTGATGTGTATTGTGATATGGAAACACTTGAAGTTATAGCCCCTGCATTGGAATCACATTTGGAAACCAATGGGGATCCCAACTTTGATTGTGACAACCCCATCCGAGTTAATACCAACAATGTCCAGAAACTTGTACCAGCAGATCCACTAGCAGCTGCATCATATTTTCAACAGGGTGAACGGGCACAAATTGATACAGGTGCTAAAGTTTCTTGCACAAACCTACTGCATATCCTCCATGATTACAAACCTTACACCAAGTTGAGAAAATGTCCAGTCAGGCTAACAGCAGCAATTGCAGGCAAGGCATCCAGCTGCATCCCTGAAGGGTCCGGTTATGTGCACATACCAGCCCCGAATGACAAAGACTACATTAGTGTTTTCTTCTACTATTCCCCATTGCTTTCAGCAACATTGCTGAGTGAGAATGATCTCTGTGGCACAACATCTTGCATAAGGGACCAGTTCAGTGGACAGTCCATACACAAAGTCTTCATTGACACCCATGACACCACCACTCAAAAGCATGGTAACCTCACCATTATTTGTCACCACAAACACAGCACTGCCAGAAGCATCATCCTTCATGGAGCTATCATTGATGGTCAATGTTATACACATCCATTGTTGATCCCAGATGTTAGATCTGGAATCACCATATGTGAATTGTGCTACCTGCTCTACATATGCCTTAGCAACTGACATGGAGTTTAAACAAGCTTGTGAACTAGCCTCCAAGGAAGCAATCAGCAATTACAGGTATGACATCTACACAAACCTTGTCACGCTTCAAAATTGCACTGAAGCTGCTGGAGGACAACCTGACGCCAGCGACAAGCCCTGGTTTGATGCAAAAAAATTCACCAAGATTGCTGACAAAGACATCCCTATTCAAGCCATCAAAGCAAAGACCTCCAAGCTCCTCTGGCACCAAATACTAGGCCATCCCTGTGATGATTTCTTGTACAAGGCCCATAAGCACATTCTTGGTGTTCCAAAGTTCAAGCGCCAAACAAGCATTCTTGATCAATGCCCCACATGCATCGAATGCAAGCAAACCAAGACGCCTGCTGGCTCCCACTCTACAAGGAAAGCAACTCAACCTTTCCAAGGTCTGTCTATTGACTTTGCTTTCTCAGGAGCCAAATCATCCAACAGTAAACAAAAGCGTGACTATGAAGGCATCCATGGTGAGACAGCTTGGATTCTCATCACTGATCATTTCACTGGTATGAAATATGGTGACACCAGAATCTCCAAAGCAGCACCACTTCATTGGCTAGAGCATTTCTTCTCCCAGCACAACCCAACTTGTGCCAACAAGTATGTCACAGTTGACCAAGGTAGAGAGCTCTATCACAACCCGGATATCCGAAACCTATTCTCGGCTTTTGGATACTCCATTTTCCCAACTGGGGCTGATGCTTCACATCAAAATGGTACTGTTTAAAGAGCTCATTGAATCCTTGCTAACTCCATGAGGACCATGCTCAGTGGTGCCAATCTCCCAGTCAAATTCTGGCCTTTTGCCTTCTACCATGCACTGCGCTTGGCAAATGTCTTCCCTGAAGGTAACCAACACCATTCACCCTTGGAATTGGCAACTGGTCAAAAGGAAAATCTCACTGACTTCAGAACCTTTGGTTGTCGGGTTTGGGTTAGACCTCCAGGCAAGAAACCAGTCAAGCTCAAACCCAATGCAAGGAAAGGAATATTCCTGGGTTTTGTACCATACACTACCAGAAACATTCTTTGGTATGATACAGAAACACATCGTGTCAAAATTGCCACCCATGTCAGGTTTGATGAAGGTATGAATGACTTGCCCCTTTCTGACCTACCCACCAACGTCAAGCACCTCCTCAGGAGTGATGACAATTCACCTCTTCGCCAGTGATTTCCAATTCTCCATCTCACCATTTGCAGATCTCACCAATCTCAGGTTCACTGTTTCCAGTACCTGTACTGATCAAGCATTTGGTCTCCGGTATACCAGTGATTCACTCCTTGGACGCGCATATGTCACTGACATCATTCCCAAAAGTCCTGCATCCAAGCTCTACTCCTCTCATAAGAAGTCCATTTCAAAGCTATGAGGCGCTTATATTGTATCTATCAATCACAATCCTGTGTTCACTGCTGCTGATGTCACTACAGCACTGCATGAATCATACAATCAAGGGGTGAGGGATTCCATAGATACACCTATTACCTTTGCACTTGAAGAAAAACTATCTATGAAAGAAGTCAGGAAACACTTGAACGAAATATGGCCTATTTGCTCCCAATACATCCTGGAAGGAACCCACTGACAAAGAAGATCCACCATTCTTGGACCGGATTTCATCCATCAAAACCATCAAGCAAATTGGCACCAAATACAAGCAAATCATCCAATCAAGAATCAACCAGGTTGATAGCACTGAAACGCTTCATGCCTCCATCCAAAAACACTTGGCACCAACTGAAGATGACATGGATGTTGTCATTCCCACTATTGATACCGCGTCACTCAGAGCCATCACCAAGCTTCATAAGGCAGGCAATCATGCATTACCACTAGATGCAGATTCACTACCAGCTGAACAAATTGAACTCTTAATCAAGGCCATCTATTCAAAGGAAACCACACCTGAAGAACAAGCCCTGGGACACTCCACTCGCCGGAACCTCAAATCGTTATCCACATGGACTGAATGGGAAGCTGGAGAGCAAAAAGCGACTTGATCAGTTTGAAGACTTAGAGATGTTTGGATCACCAATTCCATATCCCAAGGATCCAGATGCCATTATTCTCAGACCTCATTGGCAATACAGTGTTAAGAGGAATGGTGTCAGACAAGCAAGACAATGCTGTAATGGCAGCAAATATGCAGCTCCAACCCTGCATGTCATTGCAATGTCATACTCATCATGTGTTGAGCATCCCATCCAACGTTTGTTCTTTGCCATTGCAGCAAGCCTCAACCTCAAGGTGTATGGGGCAGATGTCCAAGATGCGTTCAGACACAGTCCTGGACCTGAAATCCCAACCTTCATGACTATAGATGATGCATATGCAGAGTGGTACAAGCACAAGCATGGCAAAGATATAGACAGAAGATTGGTCCTCCCTGTTCTTCAGGCACTCCAAGGGCATCCTGAATCTGGTCGACTGTGGGAAAACCACATCAACAAGATCCTGAAGGGTCCTTGATCTCAACTTCAAAACCACCACACATGACAGGACAATCTACACAGTGGTTTTTGAAGGTGAAAAAGTCTACATGCTGAGACAAGTTGATGATTTTGCGCTAGCTTGCACATCAGAATCCATATCTGATAAGATATATGACATCATTGGAGAGAAGTTAAAACTACCCAAGGAAGACAAAGTCCCATTCACCAAATTGGGACTGCTAGAAGATTTCAATGGAATTGACGTCAAACACACAGCTGACTACTTTGAACTGTCTTGTGCAAATTACATTGATCGAATTATGAAATCCCATGGTTGGGAAACAGATTCTAAGATGAAGCCACGCTTCAAACCATCAGCGCCATTATCAACTGAAGTACTGAGCCAGCTGCAATCACATACAAATGGACCTTTAGAAGGCACCAAGGAACATGCTGAATTGCAATCCACATCTGGTTTCTCCTACAGGACCACTCTTGGGTGAAATGATGTTTGCATATGTCAGCTGCCGACCAGATATTGGGTATGCAGTTACCCTGATGTCAAAGTACAGTTCCAACCCGACTGCATTCCACTATTCCAGCCTGAAGAACATAGCTTGGTATCTCAGAACAACCAGATCCTGGGGTATTAGGTTCTACAGGCCAAATGCTGAACAATCCCTGCCTCCAGGGGTGCCATATGATGAATCAATCCAAGATGCATCACTACCCCAATACCCAGAAGATATCAAGCAAAGCAAATTGATGTGTTTTGTTGATGCAGCATACGGGAATGATCCAAAACATCGCAGATCCACTACAGGGGGGTATGCATTTACCTACGCTGGTGGAGCAATTGTTTACAGATCCAAAGCTCAGTCACTCACGGCACAGAGTTCTACGGAAGCTGAGTTCATTGCTGCTGTCACGGCAGCCAAAACAGCAAGATATGTCAGATCCATACTCAAGGAACTAGGCTTTATTCAAGTTGGCCCAACTCCGATCTACGGAGACAATGCGTCAGCAATTGAAATCATCAATGCTCAAAAGCCCACTGAAAGAACCAGGCATATTGAAATCAGGTTCTTTGCAATTCAAGCTTGGAAAGAAAATGGTGAAATTAAGATGATTCATATTTCTGGAGTTATTAACCCTACCGATGATCTAACCAAACGATTGGGATGGATCTTGCTCGCCAAACACGCAAGATACATCATGGGACACTACCCAGGTTAAATCATTCCAACGTCCACGCTTTGACAAACGCTTTGATTGGTGGAGATTACGATTTGATTCGATTTGACCGATCGATCAAAACTCCGAATCGATTCACGTCACATTGCGATCATAAACCGAGGCCCAAACATTCGAATCGAATTGCGAGAACGAGTCAATGACCACTTCGATACCAGATTCGATCCGATCGATCATACAATCGAACATACATCATCAATCATGTTGGATCAAGGGGTGTGTTGTCGGCCAAAAAATACGGATTTTGTCGGCATCAAATTCCATCAAAAACACAACCGAGGTGCGAAATACGAGATGCGAATATTCCGATGATCGAGGATTACTAGAATCAAACGCACCTCCACTACTTGAAAAATCCCTATGTGGTAAAAATGATATCACTTAGGACTATAAACAAAAGAGGTTAATTGGTAAGAAACAAGACATCTCCAAAGACCTGACCGATAAGTAAACACTTGGAATTCCCGTGAGGAAATTACTCATTGCAATCACAAAAATCAATCCTGATTCCGAATAGGCCTCATTTATCTACCTACTCTACGAACAAGCATATAGCCCATCGAACAAAATATTTAACCTCGTAAATGACCAATACTATACACTCATTTGCAAGTTAGAAATTAGAAAATCAGATATTTTGGGTGATTAGTCAATGAATATTGTTCCTGTAATGGATAAGATGAATCATGAAAGAAACAGAAGGGAGTTATCTTTGATAGTTTGTGTGTCACCACCTAATGAGTGCATTTGGGTACTGGATTTGGAGGGAAAATACACACTCATTTGCAATTAGAAATTAGAAAATCAGATATTTTTAGTGATTAGTCCATGAATATTGTTCCTGTTATGGACAAGATGAATCATGAAAGAAACAGAAGTGAATTATCTTTGATACTTTGTGTGTCACAAACTAATGAGTGCAGTTGGGTGCTGGAATGGGAGGAAAAATACACACTAATTTGCAATTAAAAATTAGAAAATCACATATTTTGGGTGATTAGTCCATGAATATTGTTCCTGTAATGGATAAGATGAATCATGAAAGAAACAGAAGGGAGTTTTGTGTCATAGTTTGTGTGTCACAAACTATTGAGTGCCTTTGGGTCCTGGATTTGGAGGAAAAATACACACTAATGTGCAATTAAAAATTAGAAAATCACATATTTTGGGTGATTAGTCCATGAATATTGTTCCTGTTATGGACAAGATGAATCATGAAAGAAACAGAAGTGAGTTTTGTGTGATAGTTTGTGTGTCACAAACTATTGAGTGCATTTGGGTACTGGAATGGGAGGAAAAATACACACTAATTTGCAATTAAAAATTAGAAAATCACATATTTTGGGTGATTAGTCCATGCATATTGTTCCTGTAATGGATAAGATGAATCATGAAAGAAACAGAAGGGAGTTTTGTGTCATAGCTTGTGTGTCACAAACTATTGAGTGCCTTTGGGTCCTGGATTTGGAGGGAAAATACACACTAATGTGCAATTAAAAATTAGAAAATCAGATATTTTGGGTGATTAGTCCATGAATATTGTTCCTGTTATGGACAAGATGAATCATGAAAGAAACAGAAGTGAGTTTTGTGTGATAGTTTGTGTGTCACAAACTATTGAGTGCATTTGGGTACTGGAATGGGAGGAAAAATACACACTAATTTGCAATTAAAAATTAGAAAATCACATATTTTGGGTGATTAGTCCATGCATATTGTTCCTGTTATGGATAAGATGAATCATGAAAGAAACAGAAGTGAGTAATGTGTGATGTTTGGTGTGTCACAAACTAATGAGTGCATTTGGGTACTGGATTTGGAGGGAAAATACACACTCATTTGCAATCAAAAATTTGAGAATCAGATATTTTGGGTGATTAGTCAATGAATATTGTTCCTGTAATGGATAAGATGAATCATGAAAGAAACAGAAGTGAATTATCTTTGATAGTTTATGTGTCACCACCTAATGAGTGCATTTGGGTCCTGGATTTGGAGGAAAAATACACACTAATCTGCAATTAGAAATTAGAAAATCAGATATTTTGGGTGATTAGTCAATGAATATTGTTCCTGTAATGGATAAGATGAATCATGAAAGAAACAGAAGTGAGTTATGTGTGATGTTTGGTGTTTGGTGTGTCACAAACTAATGAGTGCATTTGGGTACTGGATTTGGAGGGAAAATACACACTAATGTGCAATTAAAAATTAGAAAATCAGATATTTTTTGTTGTTACTCTAAAAATTGGCCAAAATGTATAGGATAATTGAAATTTAAAGAGAAGTGAGCTCAGAGAGACGCTCTTATTTTTACTGTGTATTTCGTACTGTATCGGGGCTCTCTGCTGTATTTTTACATGGTAGAGATCTTCCCCGGTTATTTGTTACCATTCTCATACCAATACTTTTGCTGCTGTTTCTGTGTTAGTGATCGTGTCCGGTCTTACTGTATTGGTCATTCAATGGTATCGGTCATTTATGAGGTTAAGCGTTTTTATCCGATGGGGCATATGCTTGTTCGTGGTATTTGAGATAGATGAGGCCCATCGGGAATCGGTATTGATTTTCATTATTCCAATAAGTACTTTCCTCACGGGAAGTCGAGTATATCGATTTGAATATACTTAAGGGTTCCAAGTGTTTACTTATTCGATCAGGTCTTTGGAGATGTCTTGTTTCTAACCGATTAACCTCTTTCGTTTGTAGTCCTAAGTGATATTGTTTTTACCACCTAGGGATTTTCATGTAGTGGAGGTGCGGTCGATTCTAAGGCACGTTCATTGAAATAATCGTGTCTTTTGCACCTTGGTTGTTGTTTCAGTTTTGTCGGCTTTTCCAATCAAATTTGATGCCAAGCAAAGTCTGTATTTTTTTGCTGACAACACACCCCTTGATCCAATACTCTACTTGTGTGGTATTGGATTACTGTCGGAGTATATTGTCTTGAATCGATCCGGAGATCTCAGTGAATTTGAATCACTTTGAATTGGAGATCCATCGATCACGTTTATTTAGCCTGGATCGGATCAACGTAAGTGTAAAATAAATGAGATCTGGCGGTCGATCGAAGCGATCGAATGGTGCAATCTGGCTATCGGTCAAAGTGATCGAATGATTTAACGTGCGTAGTGTCCCATGATGTATCTTGCATGTCGGGCGTGCAAAATCCATCCCAATGGCTTGGTTAGATCATCAGCAGGGTTGATAACTCCAGGGATATGAATCATCTTGATTCCGCCATTTTCTTTCCAAGCTTGAATTGCAAAGAACCTGATTTCAATATGTCTGGTTCTTTCAGTTGGCTTCTAGGCATTGATGATTTCAATGGCTGAGGCGTTGTCTTCATAGATTGGAGTTGGACCAACTTGAATAAAGCCTAGTTCCTTGAGTATGGATCTGACATATCTCGCTGTTTTGGCTGCTGTGACTGCAGCAATGAACTCAGCTTCTGTAGAACTTTGAGCAGTGAGCGATTGTGCTTTGGATCGATAAATAATTGCTCCACCAGCGTAGGTAAATACATATCCTGTGGTGGATCTGCAATGTTTTGGATAATTTTCATATGCTGCATCAACAAAGCACATCAGTTTGTTTTGCTTGATATCTTCAGGGTTTTTGGGGAGTGATGCATCTTGGACTGCATCGTCGTATGTTTCCCCTGGAGGCAGAGATGGCTCAGCATTTGGTCTGTAGAATCTGATACCCCAGGATCTGGTGGTTATGAGGTAGCGAGCTATGTTCTTCAGACTGGAATAGTGAAAAGCAGTGGGATTGGAGCTGTATTTTGACATCAGGGGCACTGCATAGCCAATGTCTGGTTGGCAGCTGACATATGCAAACATCATTTCACCCAGGAGGGTTCTGTAGGAGAATCCAGATGTGGATTGTAATTCAGCATGTTCTTTGGTGCCTTCTAATGGTCCATCCGTATGTGATTGCAGTTGGCTCAGCACTTCAGTTGACAATGGCGCTGATGGTTTTGAGTGCGGCTTCATCTTAGAATCAGTTTCCCAACCATGGGATCTCATGATTCTATCAATGTAATTGGCACAGGACAGTTCAATGTAATCAGCTGTCTGTTTGACATCAATCCCATTGAAATCCTCAAGCAATCCCATTTTTGTGAAGGGGATTACATCTTCTTTAGGTAGCTTCAGTTTCTCTCCAATGATGTCATAGATCTTGTCAGATATGGATTCTGATGTGCAAGCTAGTGCGAAATCATCAACTTGTCTCAGCATGTAGACTGTTTCACCCTCAAAGACTGTCGTGTAGGTCGTTCTGTCGTGTGTGGTGGTCTTGAAGTTGAGATCAGGGCGTTTCAAAATCTTGTTAATGTGGGTTTCCCAAAGTCTCCCAGACTCTGGATGGCCTTGGAGTGCTCAAAGGACCGGGAGCACCATCCTTCTGTCTATATCTTTGCCATGTTTGTGCCTGAACCAGTCTGCATACACATCATCTATAGTCATGAAGGTTGGCATTTCAGGTCCAGGACTGTGTCCGAAGGCGTCTTGGGCATCACCTCCGTACACTTTGAGGTTGAGGCTAGGTGCAATGGCAAAGAACAATCTTTGGATGGGGTGTTCAACACATGATGAATATGACATTGCAATGGCGTGCAGAGTTGGGGCTGCATACTTGCTTCCATTGCAGCCTTGTCTTGCTCGTCTGACACCGTTCCTTTTGACACTGTATTGCCAATGGGGTCGGAGAATAATGGCCTCTGGATCCTTAGGGTATGGAATGGGTGATCCAAACATTTCTAAGTCTTCAAACTGGTCAAGTTGTTTGCGCTCTCCAGCTTCCCATTCAGTCCATGTGGATAATGACTTGAGGTTTCTGCAAGTGAAGTGCCCTAGTGCTTGTTCTTCTGGTGTAGTTGCTTTGGAATTGATGGCCTTGATTAAGAGTTCAATTTGTTCAGTTGGTAGTGAATCTGCATCTAGTGGTAATGCATGATTGCCTGCCTTATGAAGCTTGGTGATGGCTCTGAGCGAAGCAATATCTATAGTGATGATGGCAACATCCATGTCATCTTTGGTTGGTGCCAAGTGCTTTTGGATGGAAGCATGGAGTGCTTCAGTGCTATCAACCTGGTTGATTCTTGATTGGATGATGTTCTTGTATTTGGTGCCAATTTGCTTGATGGTTTTAATGGATGAAATCCGGTCCAAAAATGGTGGATCTTCTTCATTGGTAGGTTCCTTCCACAAAGTGTTGGGAGCAAATAGTCCATATTCATTAGCATGTTTCCTGACTTCTTTCATAGATAATTTTTCTTCAAGTGCAAAGGTAATGCCTGTGTCTAGTGAATCCCTCACCCCTTGAGCGTGTGATTGATGCAAGGCTGTTGTAACATCAGCAGCAGTGAATACACGGTTGTGATTGATAGATACAATATAAGCGCCGCGAAGTTTGGAGAGAGACTTCTTATGAGAGGAATTAAGCTGGGAGGCAGGACTTTTTGGAAGGATATCTGTGACATAGGCTCTGCCAAGTAGTGAATCATTGGTATACCGGAGGCCAAAGGCTTGATCAGTACAGAAACTTGAAACAGTGAGCCTGAGATTGGTGAGATCTGCAAATGGTGAGATGGAGAATTGAAAATCACTGGATGACACCTCATTTGGCTCCGGTGGGAGAGGAAGGTTTTCATCAGTCCTGAGCAGGTGCTTGACATTTGTAGGAAGGTCAGCAAGTGGTAAGTCATTCATGCCTTCATCAAACCTGACATGGGTGGCTATCTTGACTCTGAGCGTCTCAGTATCATACCAAAGAATGTTTCTGGTAGTGTATAGTACAAAACCCCGGAATATTCCTTTGTGTGCATTTGGTTTGAGTTTTATTGATCTCTTGCCTGGAGGTCTCACCCAAACTCTGCATCCAAAGGTTCGGAAGTCAGCGAGATTTTCCTTATGACCAGTTGCCAATTCTAAAGGTGAATGTTGCTGGTTACCTTCAGGGAATGCATTTGACAAACACAGGGCGTGGTAGAATGCAAAAGGCCAGAACTTGATGGGCAAGTTTGCACCACTAAGCATGGTCCTCATTGAGTTGGCTAGAGTTTGGTGCGCTCTTTCAACAGTGCCATTCTGACGGGAAGCATCAGCACCAGTGGGGAATATGGAGTATCCAAAAGCAGAAAATAGATTTCGAATGTCAGGATTGTGGTAAAGTTCGCCACCTTGATCCACTATGACATACTTGTTGGGGCAAGTGGGGTTGTACTGACTGAAGAAATGTTCTAGCCAATGAAGAGGTGCAGCTTTTGATATCCTGGTGTTGCCATATTTCATATTTGTGTAGTGATCTGTGATGAGAATCCAAGCTGTTTCACCATGAATACCCACATAATTGCGCTGCCGTTTACTGTTGGAGGATTTGGTTCCTGAAAAAGCAAAGTCAATAGACAAGCCCTGAAAGGGTTGTGTAGCCTTTCTTGTGGAATGGGACCCAGCAGGATTCTTGGTTTGTTTACACTGGATGCAAGTTGGACATTGGTCAAGAATACTTGTTTGGCGCTTGAACTTTGGTACTCCAAGAATGTGCTTATGCGCCTGGTATAGAAAGTCATCACATGGGTTTCCCAGTTGCTGACGCCAGAGAAGTTTGGATGTTTTGGCTTTGATGGCTTGGATGGGGATATGTTTGTCAACAATCTTGGTGAAAAACACTTTTGCATCAAACAGTGGTGTGCTGCTGGTAGCAGGCTGAGCTCTGGCAGCTTCAGTGCATTTTTGTAGTGTCACAAGATTTGTGTATATATCATACCTGTAGTTGCTAATGGCTTCTGTGGAGGCTAGTTTGCAAGCTTGCTGGAACGCCAGATCAGTGGCTAAGGCGTAAGCTGAGGACGTTGTGCAATTGGCGTATGGGGATGCAAAATCAACATCTGGTATCAATACTGAGTGTGTGAAACACTGGCCATCAATGATGGCTCCATGGAGGACAATGCTTTTAGAAGTGCTATGTTTGTGATGACAAATAATAGTGAGGTTGCCATTCTGTTAAACAGACGGGTTGAAAGCTTTGTGTATGAATTGTCCACTGAATTGTTGTCTCATGCGCGATGTCATTCCGCAGAGGTCATTCTCACTCAGCAATGTTGTTGACAGTGAGGGGGAATAATAGAAGAAGACTCTAATATACCCTAAGTGGTTGTGAGCTGGTATATGCACATAGCCTGATCCTTGGGGAATGCAGCTGGCTGCCTTGCCTCCAATTGCCGCTGTGAGCCTGACTGGACATTTTCTCAGCTTGGTGTAAGGTTTGTAGTTGTGGAGGATATGTTGCAGGTTGGTGCAAGAAACTTTAGCACCGGTATCAATCTGTGCTCTGATACCCTATTGGAAATATACTGCAGCTGCAATAGGATCTGAAGGGACAAGATTTTTGACATGGTTGGTATCAACTGAGATAGGATTGTCTCTGTCAAAGTTGGGATCTCCATTGGTTTCCAGATGTGATTCCAATGCAGGGGCTGTGACCTCAAGTGATTCCATATCACAGTAGACATCAGTTGGAATTGAGGACTGGAGGCTGTCCCTAGGGAGAAGATTGACAGCACCAATCTGGACCGATTCATAGGAACTGACACTGTTGGAGGTAAAGGAAGGGCATGGGCCTTCCACTGGAGGGGCTGTGGCATTGTCAAATCCCTGAGGGTCATCTTGTGGTGATGTCATATGGCGGCAAGAAAGACTATCTATTCTTGGCCTTGGCAAAAATTTTGGTCTTCTGGTTCATCATCTGGGGAGGCTTCATACTGGTCCTCGTCTTCAATGTTGATCTGGGAGATGCATTGAGTAGAATCCAAAAGTGTTTGTGTTTCTCTCTTGTTTTTACTGATATAAACTGTGGTTGCAATCCTATGTTTTCTGAGTGACTCAACGTCTTGCAGGGCAGGGCAGTTGTCAAAGTTGTGTCCAGAGGTGTGACAAACAATACATTGCCTGGAGGTGTCAAAGAGACTGGGCTCTTTGTCGAATGCAGTGATGGCGTTGCAATATGCTTGATGGAGGAAGGGATTGTCAGATGCTTCATCCATTTCAGGGTATCCAAGGGAGTTAATCAGACTGATTGAGTGTGAAGTTAGGGTGGAAGGTGTTCTGACAGTATTGTTGCCAGCGCGTTTTTGGAACCTATCACTATGGCGAGGACCTGGTCTGGTTCCTGTGGTGGGCAATGGCTTGAGCAGACTTGATTTGGAGGTCTTGTCCTTGTACTTCTTCTCAGCCTTGATTTCTTGCTCATATGTTTGCAGGGTTTGTAGAAGCCAGCCTGCTTTATATTTGTCCCTTTTGAATTGGTAATCTGACTCGCGTTTATCTTCTGTTTTCTTGAAGAGTTCTTGTGAGAGAGTGGTTCCTTCAATAAGGTTGCTAACTTCTTCTGTTGAACTGATAGTGCTGGGTTGATTATGGAGGAAAACTCCAAGTCTCAAATAATCCTTGTAACGGAAGTAGTATCCTTCAAGTGATTCGCTTGCATCTTGATTTGGAGGATTCCTGACCATTCGTCCTGCATTGGATGGCCTTTTGGAGTTGGGATGTGTCTGAGCAATGACTGTGTATAGAGCTTTGTATCCCTGTCCCCCTTCAAAGCTTTGAATGGGGGCCTTCATACTTGCACATGAATCAGGGATGATTTTATCAGTTCTGAGTGCAGTGTAAATGAGATTTCCCCATTCATTGATGGCCAATTCATATCTTGTCGGTAGGTCATGTGGGAGGCTATCTCCAATGGTGAATCCTCTGAGATGATCGGCTTTGCGCCTGTAGAGGTAATATGGATGGATGTAGATGTGGTGTTGTTGCGCATGAGCAGTGATTTCCCTGTACCATTTTCTAACTTGTGGATGGGTTGAATCCTTTAGTTGTGGGAAACCAGAGAGGAACAATTTGTCTCTGGCGGCTTCCTTGGACTTATCAGAGGCTCTGGTTAGATCAAAACAGTCACCACTCCTAGTGATCAGGCGCTTGTCATTTCTACCACTGCCTAGGTTGTGAAGGTAGTAGTTTTGCTTGACAATTGCTTCATTTCCTGATGAGTCCGTGTAGGTGATTTCGACGTCTTTCATGTCATCACTGGTGAGGAATTCATCTCTTCTATTGTATCTCTCCTTAACTGGTGGTGGTAAGGTTGCTGGATTCCATGGTAGGTCGAGTGTCGCTTGGTGGTTGGCGCCGGTGTTGTTGTTGTTGTTGTTGTTGTTGTTGCCATTGTTGACCAATTGCTGTAATAGATTGGTCAGTTGACTCATGTCGGTGCCTTCCGCGGGAGCAGTGGGTGTGTCTTCGATGTCGTCATTTGTTTCAGGGAAGCTGTAGATTTTCGTGTCATAGACCTCGTCAAAGTGTACTGTGTCCCAATTTGGTTTGAAGCCCCAGTGTGCTGCTTTGACTTCTATGAGAAGGGTGTCTTGTCCTTGTTCAATGGCTAGTGCTCCTGCCTTGTCCATCGAGTGTTTGTTTCTGATTCTCTTTGTTGATTTGTTTGGAGCGACATACCAGAAACAAGCGTCCGCAAAAAGGGTGGATATGTGTCCTTTATTGATCTCAGTTTGTTCCTTGGGGGGAATGATATCCATGATTGCATTGACAATGATTTCCTTGAGCATGGTAACCGGATCTAGAGCCAGCGTCTTGGGTCCTTTGGTGTCGGTGTCGTTGTCGTCTGTGAGGAACAGGCTGGCAGTGTCTTCTAGATCATGGTGGAATGAGTTGTTTAGGGCCTCATGTTTGTGGGCATTGCCTTTGGTGTTGAATGTCCCAAATCAGATTACGATTTCCTGGATTTGATTCCAGTCAAATGGAGGTGCTGGAGGCATGGTTGTCGTCGTCGTCGTCCCGGCGTTTGGTGGTTTCGTTTGAGCGTCAAAAGGGAGAACAAAACAAAGCCGTCGTCCGTTGTCGTGGAATGAATGTGACCTTGGTAATAATCGTCGGTGTTATTGAACCGGCGCCGCCGGTGTTAATGTAATCGTTCAGTCGTAGTAGAAACTAAGCGAATTAATTAACCTTTGGAACGATCGTCAAAGAAACAATCGTTCGATCGTATTAGGAACAAAGCGAATTGCTGTCAAAACGACAATGTGTATTGCAGAAGGAGATTCTTGGTAGAATGTTCTGTAGATATGCCCCTTGATACAGATGCTTGGTTGTGTATTACAGAAGAAGATTCTTGGTAGAAGGATCTGTATACACCCCTTGATACGCGAGTAAGGAGGAGAAGAAAGAGAGAGACAGGAGGGAGGTCTATTGATACAGCCCGGCGATGCGAGTCCCGTACCAAGTATACTCTGGCTGTAACCAACAGTGGAGGTGCTGTACGGGGCAGAGATAGGTAGCTTAAGGTATACACTTGTTAGTGTAAGGTATAAGGGCTCTATAACCTGTTGTAACTCTAAAAATTGACCAAAATGTATAGGATAATTGAAATTTAAAGAGAAGTGAGCTCAGAGAGACGCTCTTATTTTTACTGTGTATTTCGTACTGTATCGGGGCTCTCTGCTGTATTTTTACATGGTAGAGATCTTCCCCGGTTATTTGTTACCATTCTCATACCAATACTTTTGCTGCTGTTTCTGTGTTAGTGATCGTAGTCGGTCTTACTGTATCGGTCATTCAATGGTATCGGTCATTTATGAGGTTAAGTGTTTTTATCCGATGGGGCATATGCTTGTTCGTGGTATTTGAGATAGATGAGGCCCATCGGGAATCGGTATTGATTTTCATTATTCCAATAAGTACTTTCCTCACGGGAAGTCGAGTATATCGATTTGAATATACTTAAGGGTTCCAAGTGTTTACTTATCGATCAGGTCTTTGGAGATGTCTTGTTTCTAACCGATTAACCTCTTTCGTTTGTAGTCCTAAGTGATATTGTTTTTACCACCTAGGGATTTTCATGTAGTGGAGGTGCGGTCGATTCTAAGGCACGTTCATTGAAATAATCGTGTCTTTTGCACCTTGGTTGTTGTTTCATTTTGTCGGCTTTTCCAATCAAATTTGATGCCAACAAAGTCCGTATTTTTTCCCCGACAACATTTTTGGTGATCCGTCAATGAATATTGTTCATATCATGGATAAGATGAAAGATGAAAGAAACAGAAGTGAGTTATATGTGATGGTTGGTGTGTCACAAACTATTGAGTGCATTTGGGTACTGGATTTGGAGGGAAAATATTGGGTAATGACTCTCAAAGTTTTTGGTGCCGTGCATGAATATATTTCTCATTACTCATCTGATGCATATTGGGAACAACATTGCCACACATAATGCAAAAAATGTTGTGGTTTGTGTATCCAAATGACACACAAGAGGGTATTTTTGTTGCAAATCCAGGGCACAAACTGACTTATTGGGTAATGACTTACAAAGTATCCGGCCCAGGCCATGAATATTTTTTTCATGACTCCTATGATGCATATTGATAACAATATTGCCCCACAGATTGCTGAAACTGTTGTGGTTTGTCTCTCCAAATGGCACACAAGAGAATATTATTGGTGCAAATCCAGGGCAAAAAATTTCTTATTGGGTAATGACAGGCAAAGTATGAGGTCAAGTCCATATTAGGAAGAACATTTACTTTGTATAATCCAATCGCCAAAAACGTACTTTAATGAGTGTCGAATGAAAATAATTCATAAGTTGCTTAATTGAAATGGAGGTGCTGTTTTTTATTATTCTCAGACAAAAAAGGGTGCGGATATTACCAGTACTACTACTAGTTGTAGCTAATATTGCATGCAAAAAGGTACATAGCTGGGTACTGTGCAAAAAGTGTACGTAGGTAGGTACCATACTGACCCAAGGGAGTTTCGAACGACTGACTGGCTACCAGATTCTACAGATGGGTTGGGGATTTAGATACATAACCTTTGTGTAATCACAATTTCCTCTTTGAAAAAATTATGGCCCGGGAGGGGTGGCATGCACTTGTACATGCTTTACTTATATAGAAAATAAAGGCCGTGCACAAGCCAGGCACATGGAAGAAGTCAGGGTGCATAGCACACACAACACACACAAAACCACACACACATGAAAAACTGTATACACACAGAATCACCACACAAAACGCAACGCATGCTTCTTGGTTGGCACAGTTTTTTTTTTGAAGCAGGGAAAATGAATGTTGTCTGACAGTCACGAACAACGGAACAACCAAACAACCGAACAAGCAAAGAAGAAACACTAGTCAGTGACAATAACAGCAATTCGTTGGAGATTCTATTTGTTTCTGATCTTTTTTTTAAATTGAAATGAAACAACAATCAAACAAACCAATGAGGGAAAGAACGACACTCAAAATGGAACAACGAATTTAAAAAAAAGGAATGACAGAATGGAACAACAGAACAACAGCAGTGAGTGACAATGACGACAATTTGTTGGAGATACTATTTGTTTCTGATCTTTCTTTCTTTCATTTTTATTTGTATTGAAACAGAACAACAATCAAACGAACCAACAGAGGAAAGGAGGGCACTTAAAAGCAGAACAACAAATGAAACAGAACGGAACAATGGAACGGAACAATGGGACAGAATGACAGAATGGAACAACAGAAAAGTTCACACAAAAAAAACTGTACACACACGGAAAACTGTACATACCCCAAATCAAAACCACACAAAAAGCAACACATCCTTCTTGGTTGGCACGGTATTTAGAAAAATGAAAAGCACGGAAACAACGGATCGGCAATGAAAGAAAACAATGAGAAACACTAGTGAGTGACAATGACAGCAATTTGTTGGAGATTCTATTTGCTTCTGATCTTTCTTTCTCTTATTTTTATTCTTCAGGAACAAGAAACCAACAAAAGGACATAAGAAGGAGGAAGGGATGAAATGGAATGACAAAATGGAACAATCAAACAGAACAGAACAGCGGAGCGAGGCAAGTGTTTGTTAGATTGTGCAAGAAGGTACAAACGTTAAGAGAAGATCCTGAAACGGGTAGATTTTTTTGAGAAAATGATGCTGGAAAGATTCAAGTCAGAAAAAAACCCTACCGGTACTGTATTGAAAGATGGTGGCACTGTTGCCAGTAGTCTTGCTGAAGAGGAAAATGAGGATGACAACTATATTGATCCTGTATTGATGCAATTGCTTGGCCAATTGGAGGAAGTTTAGGCATTGTTGTCAGAATCGTTAGTGTTCATTGTGTAAGTCCATTCACTAATTTGACGCGGGTTGGTCCACACCTACGACACGGGTAAATCTTCGGGGAGAGTGATTAGGGAAAAAGGTACATATTATACATACATTGCATACCATGGTTGCAAATAGTAGACTGTGTGACACAAATGACTAAAATGTACGGAAAGATGTACTTGTACCTATCATACATATTTTGCATATAATACTACTAGACAAATTCTTGACCCGAATAATTCAACTGTAGTGGTAGGTAGTCCCAAGTGATGGTGTTAAATTGTAAGGGTTGTGTGTCGCGAGCCCAAGTGTTAAATTGTAAGGGTTGTGTGTCACGAGCACTAATGTTAAATTTTACTGGTTGTGAGTCACGACCTTGCGTATTTAATTTTAGTAGGTGTGATTCACGAACGTACGGGTAGGTGATATTAAAAAATAATTATTATTATTCATGACCCAAGGAAAAATTAATCGCGAACCAGGGATTGAGAGTTAGAAAAATGAGCATGATATGAAGCTACCGAATTACAGGGGGGGCTCAGTTGTGAGTCATGACCTTACGTATTTAATTTTAGTAGGTGTGATTTGCGAACGTACGGGTAGGTTATATTAAAAATTAATAATAATTATTCATGACCCAAGGAAAAAAATAATCGCGAACCAGGGATTGAGAGTTGGAAAAATGGGCATGATACGAAGCTACTGAATCACAGGGGGGGGCTCGTCTTAAAATTACACACAAGCAAGGGTTGCGAAAGTACCTTGGGACGAAAAAAAAGGGTCACGGGACAGCTACCGTATCGGACGTAACAGACAACAGAGATACGATTATCTTATGATGATCGCGTCTTAGAATCAAACGCACCTCCACTACTTGAAAATCCTTAAGTGGTAAAAACGACATCACTTAAGACTACAAACAAAAGAGGTTAATGGATTAGAAACAAGACATCTCGAAAGACCTGATCGATAAGCGAATACTTGGAATCCTTAAGTATATTTGAAATGGATATACTTCACATCCTGTGAGGAAATTACTTATTGCAATCATGAAAATCAATACCGATTCCCAATGGTCCTCATTTATCTACCTACTCGAGAATGGGAACGTAACAAATAACTGGGGAAGATCTCTACTACTACGTAAAATACAGAGAGCCCCAATACAGTACAAAATACACAGTAAAATACGAGCGTCTCTCTGAGCTCACATCTCTTTAAATTTTAATTATCCTATCCTTTCGGTCGATTTTTAGAGTAACAACAGTATTACTATTAATGTTTCTTGTATTGTTGCACTTGTGAGTGTTATTTTACTGACGCCTTCCTATCTTTTGTTTGCACGTGCCGTGATAATTGGGAATGTGGTGTCCTGAAAATTTTGGCGCGCACCCGAACATTTTGATGTCCCCCCCCCCCCCCCCCCCAATCACTCCCTATATTTACGTATTTATTGGTCTTCCATTTTCTGCAATGGCGTTGCAGGAAATGCTCTTTTTGTTGTTTTGGTAACTCGTGCAATGTGGTTGAAACTACCCCCTTAATTAATTTTGATGTGAACCACAATCCATAGGTTTCACCTGATAATTGCAGCCCAAGCATCAATTCAGGTACTTTTGTTTTTCCATTTTGTGCAACGGAGTTGCAGGCAATGCCCTTTTCATTGTTTTGGTAATTACTGCTACGGAGTACATTTTTTGAATGTACAGACGTGTTTTTGTACTCAATTTTTACTAGACTTTTCATATTTCATTTTTGTACTGAATGTACATAGAATTTTTACTAGACTTTTCGTATTTCACTTTTGTACTTGAATGTACATACGTGATTTCATACTGTATTTTTGTGCTATGTGTCTTGTAGTGCATTTTTGTACCGATTGTACATAGGTGATTTCATACTTGATTTTTGTACTATTTTTTACCGCATTTTTGTACCAATTGTACATAGGTGATTTTGCACTTAATTTTTGTACTGGACTCATTACAGAGTTGCAGGGTTAAGTGTCTGCAACACTGTTGCAGATTGAATTGTCTGGAACAAAAAAGAAGCACAATGTGTGGAACGGCCTTGCAGGTTAAGAGACAGGTTTTTGCAACATCGGTTATTAGTAGTGTTTCACACGTCCCCATGCGCCATGAGGAACAGGATAGTTGTTGTACTCCTCCAAATCTTCAGGTATTCTCCAACAATTTTTGTAAAGATGTAGCCATTGCTCAATGTTCCTTTTGTTTTTGTCTTCTTCCTTCTTTTTCTCTCTGTTGGTTCATTCTTTTAGTTTCTGCTTTTTAGTCTTTGACTGTTTTCTTGCTTTGTTCATGAACAAATCCCACTGCTGTTTCATACATTTTCTTTTTGTGTCTTTGTGAGTTATCTTTACCTCAAGCCTAGGAAACCTTTTGTGTGTGGAGTAAAGCCTGGTATTGTCTGTTGAGTCACAATACCATTACAATCGGTTCTTTTCAATGATTGCCTCTTCAGTCTTTGTGTGCCAGTTGTTCGACCAAATGTATGGTGTCATATACAGACGGTTCCCAAGGTCATAATGTATACATTGTTTTATGTGCTCTCATGCCTCCGGTGTCAGATTACACCATTCTTTTGCTGAGAAAGTATGACCATCCCATTCCAGTCTCTCTCGTTCTCCGGATTGTACTTCTGGTCCAATACCCACATTGTTGTAGCACTTTATGTCCTCTGTTCTTTTCAATGCAGGATAACCCAAAAAAGAATATGCTAGAATGATTCCCATAGCCCACACATGGTCAATGCCGTCAGTGCCGCCTTCTTTGTAGTTGGGAACTTCTTCCTTGGTGACGTACTTGAAGCATTGTTCCCAAATCTTTGAAGCTTCATTTTTGTCGAAAGGTCCTTTTTTGCTGTTGAGTCTTGTTCAAGCATCCTCAATCTTCTTGCATCAATTAAGGATTGTGAGTACCAAGTGTCCATTTTTGGCACATAAGGCATCAAACCCTGTTGTGAAATGACATAAAAATGGGTTTACGTTCTTGTTTAGGTTGTCGTGATTCAGCTCATGCATCAGTTTTGTGTTCTCTGCGGAAAGAAAAGGCAACCGGGGCGGCAAAAATGTCCTCTTGTTCACTGGTTGTGTTTTGTTTTCCATTTTCCTGTTATTTCCAAGTTCTGATGTTTGGCAGGTACAAGTTATTGTCATAATCCAACCCAGAACTTAAAGTTGGTGGAGCTTGCCTGCCGTGTATGTTCAATTTTGGGCTGTGTAAGTGAATACTTCTTCCCAAACACACCGAGTACTGGTACATACCGGCAGCACCACGGGACACAGCAATTATGGGATTGAAAAGCAGACAGACTTTAAATCGTGTAACTTTCCTTCCCTGGATAGGATTGGTTGATATTGATGACACTGCGTCTAGTTGATCGAGTCCTCCATCAACGATTAACATGACCAAAAACCGTATATATTCCCCGTGCCTATTTTTTTGTTCGTATTTGGATCCTGGATGAATTAAAAAAAGTCCTTGATTTTTTGGAACAATACACAGTAATTTGCAATTAGAAATTCAAAAATCAGACATATTTTGTGATTTGTCCATGAATATGGTTCCTGTTATGAATAAGATAAATCATGAAAGAAACAGAAGTGGGTTATCTGTGATAGTTTGTGTGTCACCCCCTGATGAGTGCATTTTGGTCCTGGATTTTTTGGAAAAATACACACTAATCTTCAAGTAGAAAATAAAGAACCAGACATTTTTTGTGATTTGTCCATGGATATTGTTTCTGTTCTGGATAAGATGAATAATGAAAAAAACAGAAGTGGGTTATCTGTGATAGTTTGTGTGTCACCACCTTATGAGTGCATTTGGGTCCTTGATTTTTTTGAAAAATACACACTTATCTGCAATTAGACAATCAAATACCAGGAATTTTTTGTAATTTGTTCATGAATATTGTTCCTGTTATGGATAAGACAAATCATGAAAGAAACAGAAGTGGGTTATTTGTGATAGTTTGCGTGTCACCACATGATTAGTGCATTTGGGTACTGGATTTTTTTGAAAAATGCACACAAATCTGAAATTAGAAAATCAAATTCCATACATTTTGTGTGAAATGTCCATGAATATTGTTCCTGTAATGGATAAGATGAATCATGAAAGAAACAGAAGTGGGTTATCTGTGATAGTTTGTGTGTCACCCCCTCATGAGTGCATTTTGGTCCTTGATTATTTTGGAAAAATGCACACAAATCTGCAATGAGAAAATCAAAAACCAGACATTTTTTGTGATTTGTCCATGAATATTGTTCCTGGGAACGTTATTGCCAAATACAATACAGAAAAGGTTGTGTACTATTATAGTTATATGTTTCCTACATCTATTTCATGTGATAGAGTGATAAATGTTATTAATACTATTCGTCTTCTTCATCTTCACCATTGTCTTCAGGGGAGCTCGAACGATATGGAGGGTCATGTTTGTCTATGTCAGAAGATGTTACAAATTTGTCACGTCGCTGCGCTTCACCATACTTCCCATGTTTCTCACTGTAACACTGTACTAAATCAGATATTCTTTTCATAGAACAATCTTGTTCATTCACATGTGCCACTTCAAAAAAAGGGCACCACAGAAAGTCACCCCCCATCCCCGTTTTGGAAAGAAAGTTTGTAACCAGCAGGGTATGCATCATAATCATTGTATTGTTTGGAGACGTAACTATCAACCACTCCAATTCAATTGGGATCACCAATGTAAACAACTCATTGATTGATTTGGTAAATGGGATATAAGATCTCCAGATCTGGTTCTTTCAACGCCACTTTTATGTCATGTGATGCAAAGCCATGTCCAACTGTCAAAGGAAATTTTGGTAGAGTTACATCCAGACTATAATTCCACCGTTGAACCTTTTTTTCCGAATCGTTCCTTCCATGTTTGGGAGCCATTTCAATGTTTTTGACCACCAATGACTTTGCACCCCCAGTTGTGGCAGTATTTCCAGATCCATTTGAATTGTCACCATTATTTCCAGATTCCTTTGAATTCTTGGCCGCGGGTTTCAAACCACCGCTATCCACTGATTCATTATCACCATTATTCGGGTCACTGCTAGCTGTTAATACTTTTGGCAGAATTACCTTGCAAACATTGTCAAACAAACAATCAAACAAAGAATGCACCTGATCCACATTGTCTTCAATCCGTTCAAGAACTGTTTCACGGGGTTTGAATCAACTTATCACGCACAAATTTTGTGTGTGATTTTAACACAGCAATAATTCTCAACACCCTGAAATTCTTGAGTCCATCACGGCCAAGGGGCAAGGTAGTTTTTAAACTCAGTATTATTTCTGTGCACGCGATGCACATTACTCTAATCATGATTAAAAATAATTTATTTCAGTCTCTAGCAGAACCCAATTATTATTCCGTACCAACAACAATTACTTTCATTCAGGAATAAAAAAGAAATCTTGACTCAGTATTAATTCCAAAATATTAAGCTACAGAATAACAATTAGATTCTGCTCTCCTGATTGTGAACTCTTTTTCTGGACTACGATATTCCTTTTTTAAAATGTAAATTCTATAATGTTTGATTTAATCCTATTGCAACGTATTATTATTCCTCTGATATTTCAAATATTCTCAATATTAAGCTCTCGATTACTAGTAGTTTTTGTATTATGTGTGTGCTGTTATTTTCTAAATTAATTCAAGTGATAAATTGGCATTCATCGATGCTGTTATTGCCGGATCAATATAGAAATTCCTTTTCTTTTTCTTTTTGGGTCTACTACAACTACTGGAGCTACTACTAGTATTATTTGCATTCCCACGCTTCTTATTGGTGTATCATGTCGAACTTTTGTTCCTAAATCTCTCTCTCATCATTTCCTCCAATTCCCTTCCTGTATCTGGCTGATTGCATAGCTTGACAACTTTGTCACACAAATCACTGAACAACTCTTGTCCTTCCTCCATCCATCCATTTCTGCTTCCACGCTGTATGAATCGCAGAATTTTTTATCTCTTGCGGAATGGTTGCATCACCCTTTTGCTGCTGCTGGTTCACCCATACATGATGCTCATTGTAAATCACTATCAATGCAAATTATTTGTCTGCTACAGAAAATATATCACTCAGCAAGTTCCTCTCCCTCCATTGTTTGAAATTGGACTTTGTCGGATTGATTGCTGACATGATTCTTGTAACAAAATAATAAAAATCTTCATTTTCAGTGTCCTTGTATTTCCTGTATTGAGGGTTTAAAACACCTGTATCCTTATTTTCTGTGTCTTCAATAACTCCAACAGTACCAGGGAAGGTGATAGGGACTCGACCTTTGCTGTTATCGGCTGTACAAAAGTATCATCAGTATCAACGGGCGGCATGTTAGTGGCGTCGGACCAAAAATAGATTCCAAAATGCCTAATTTCAACAACAAATCCCCCAACATGTATTTACCTATCCAGTTTTTCTTGCCAAGGTTTGTGGGTTGTGCCTCAATGCAGTCAGTACTGTCACTATTCTCTTCCTATAAAAGGAACAGAATGTCGCCTTTGGTATATTTTGTGGCACCATAACCGCTTGTGTTTTAACTGCCATTTCTGTTACATGCCCCGTTACCTCATCATCAATTGGGAACTTCATGGTATGATACCAATCTTTTTTGAGGTATTCCATTAGCTGCTTGTCCACTGTTGGAGCCGCATCACTCAAAACCTGAAGATCTTTATCTGTTATATGCGCATCTCTGCCGGTAATTGTACTCACTTTTTCTGGTGTGTTGTTGGCATTGCAACTCCCATCTCCCTGCATGGTTGCCTTCGTTTGTTGATGTACCAATACTACCTTTCCCACACCCATATGTTGTTCCCTCTGCTGTTGTTGTAACTGTTTGGCCACTCCCTGTGCCAATATGTCATATGGGGTTTGTTTCATGACGCGTCTCACAACATCCTCAATATCGCAGCACTCTCCGTTGGATGTTTTCTCTACCACATTGGTTGTTGTCCCTTCTTTAAGTTGGTTCATTACTGAAGTGGTGGGTGTTTTGGTAATGCTCAGTGCTGCTTCATTACTCTGGTTGATGGTTGTGTGCTCTTCTATGTTTGGAGTGGTAGTAGTGTTGTTGGTATCATTTTTTTAACTGTTGCCCTCGGCTGCAATAGTAGTTGCGGTATCACTGTCACACAATTTGTTAGTGATTGCTGTGTTTGTTTTCACTGTTCTTTTCTTACCGTTATTGTCCCCTGTAGTTTGATGATCACCAGGACAGATGCTTTTGTTGTTTCGAAGGGTTTCCCCCTCTGATTTCTTGCTTCGTTGTGTCTTTCCGAGAACATTCATATTATTTTATTTTATTTGTAAATACGGTGCCAACCAGGAATCATGTGTTTCTTTTTGTGTGATTTTGTGTGTATACTACAGTTTTTTGGGTTTCTTGTGCGTTACAGTGTTTTGTGTGTGTACGTACTGAAAAAAATATTCATGGCTTGAACCCTATACTTTGTGAGTCATTACCCAATAAGTCAGTTTGTGCCCTGGATTTGCACCAAAAATATTCTATTTTATGCCATTTGGAGAGTCAAACTACAACATTTCCAGCATTCTGTGGGGCAAAGTTGTTCCCAATATGCATCAGATGAGTCATGAAATTATTCATGGCCTGGACCTGATACTTTGGGAGTCATTACCCAGTAAGTCATCTTGTGCCCTGGATTTGCACCCAAAATATTCTCTTCTTGTGTGCCATTTGGAGAGACAAACTGCAACATTTTCAGCCTTCTGTATGACAATGCTGCTCCCGATATAAATCAGATGAGTCCTCAAAAAAGTATTCATGCCGTCCTTTACCTGATACTGTGTGAGTCATTATCCAATAAGTCATCTTGTGCCCTGGATTTGCACCAAAAAACAATCTCTTGTGTTCCATTTGGAGACACCAAACACAGCATTTTCTCTATTGTGTGTGGCAATGTTGATCCCAATATGCATCAGATGAGTCATGAAATAATTATTCATGGCCTGGACCTGATACTTTTGGAGTCGTTACCCAATATGTCAGTTTGTGACCTGGATTTGCACCAAAAATACCCTCTCCTGTGCCATTTGGAGAGACAGATCACAACATTTCCAGCATTCTGTGGGGCAAAGTTGTTCCCAATATGCATCAGATGAGTCACGAAAAAATTATTTAGGGCCAGGACCGGATACTTAGGGAGTCATTACCCAATAAGTCAGTTTGTGCCCTGAATTTGCACCAAAAATACCCTCTTGTGTGCCATTTGGAGAGACAAACTACAACATTTCCTGCAGGTAGAGTGGCAATATTGCTCACACTATGGATGTGGCAGACAATGGAAGAATAATGAAAAGAAACAAGCTGATACTTTTGGCATTGGAATCATTTTGGATCCTGGTCATCGACCCTAGTAGCTAGTACATACTGTAGATCCGTATGTACGTACAAAAAAGGTTTAATAATCTAGTACGAAAATAGTGTAGAAAAACACTTACGTAGATTCAGTACGCAAATTCAGTACTAAAAATAATCTAGTAGGAAAATAGTGTAGGAGAAAAACACGTAAGTAGTTTTGTTCCACAAATTCAGTACTAAAAATAAACTTGCACAAAAATAGTGTAGGAAAATATGTAGGTAGATTTTGTAGACAAATTCAATACTAAAGATAAGCTTGTACAAAAATAGTGTAGAAAAACACTTACGTAGATTTGGTGCGCAAATTCAGTACCGAAAATAATCTAGTAGGAAAATACTCTTATGTAGATTTGGCACACAAATTCGGTACCAACAATAATCTTGTAGGAAAATAGTGTAGAAAAACTCGTACGTAGATTCAGTAGGCAGATATTTTTGAAAAACGAGTCGGCCTGAGTAAGCCGCTACTTTACCGAGCTGGCGACGTTCACTTACAGCAGTGCACGAAGGAGATGCAATACAATTCAACGGATACGGGCATACTGCATTTTAATAGTAGTAGGAAAGGTACTCTTTTTTCTCACGGTACTCGTAACACACTGTGCAAAAAAAACAGCGAAAAGTGATTTTACAGTGTGATTTTACAGTGTGATTTTACAGTGTGATTTTACAGTGTGATTTTCACTGTTGCAGGCAAAAAAAAAATACTCCTTCCATTCATAAATCATTTGAAAGACATCGAAACCCAACTTATCTGAGTAGAGTTGCTTTAGGCACTCTGCCGGAGAACGTGGGATCCCACTTAATCCATTGATCCATCCGTTGGTCGTTGATCAGCATTAGGCAGGCCGATCCGTGCTCACCTATTTTAGTCCGAAATAACAGCCTTGTACTGCAGGCAGTAGAAAGCATTGGACTAGAGATAAGTTGCTGGAAAGAGACATCTTGAAAGCACAAAATCTGCATCCCTTGCATCTATATCAACAGGAACAAGATACTGTTTTTCGTGACATAGGAGTAAGAAGTCTTTCATTCAAACATCAAATCAACGGCAGCAGCAACAACAACAAATCATTGGCAAACGGTATGAATCATTGATAACGGCAACAACGAACTGTTGGCAAATGGTATGAATGAGAGAGATAGACAATGATGCTGCCTCCTGCATTGCTGATGTTTTATTTCCTCACTTCTGTTTTTCTTCTTATTTCAGTTGCGACAGCAGGAACATCGGACCAGAACAACAATCATCAGTACAATGAATCGGAACAACAAACAACGGATTGGAACAAGGAACAACAGATTGGACCACAAACAGCAAGTGGCGGCGGCAACAGCAACAGCAAAAGCAGCGAGCAACAAGAAATTGTTGGCACCGGCGACAGCAGCAGCAGCAGCAGCAGCAGCAACAACACGAATTGAAGGCAAACGGTGTAGGTTAGCTTGTAAATTCTATCATTCTTTTGATATCATTTACTCTACATCAATAGATACTCACCCCATTTTTGTCAATTATTATATATTATTATAGACACTACAATAGTAACAGCGGTCACAGCAACAAGAGCAATAGCAACAGCAACAATCCTCTGCCACAGCAACAGCAGGGGCAACGGCAGCCACAGCAACAGCAACAGCCAGAGCAACAACATATATGCCAGCACGGCAACCAATCCTCGGCACCAGGCAACGGTGGCCACAGCAACAGTGAGAGCAACAACAAATTGTCGGTTAGGGTTGGGCGTTAGGGTTGTCTCTGGCTTCCTGCTGCTCCAATTGCCGCTTGAAACGCCGCTGCTTGCTGCTTGCTGCTGGCTTCCTGCTGCTCCAAACGCTGCTCCAAACGCTGCTGCTTGCTGCTCGAAACGCTGCTTGACACGCCGCTGTTTGCTCTGCTTGCTTCCTGCTGCTCAAAAGGCTGCTCAAAACGCTGCTGCTTCCTGTTCAAAACGCCACTGCTTGCTACTGGCTTCCGCTTCCTGCTGCTAAAAAAACGCCGCTCTCTGGCTTCCTGCTGCTCCAATACACCACTCAAAACCCTGCTCAAAACCCCGCTCGAAAACGCCGCCTGAAACGCTGCTGCTTGCTGCTGGCTTCCTGCTGTTCAAAACGCCGCTCGAAACGCTGCTGCTTGCTGCCTGCTGCTTGAAACGCCGCTTGAAACACTGCTGCTTGCTGCTCAAAATATTGTTCGGAATGCCGCTTGCTTGCTCTTCATCGTTCCTCTTGAAGGCGCCACTCCAAAATGCAACTTCCTCTTGAGTCACTCAAAAACACCCCTATTCATCATTATTGTTGTCTCAATACGATAAATTTTCCACAGTATGTACTGAGTCACCTTATTTTTCTCCAATCTGATTTGATGAATTTTTCTAATTTTGGAAGATCCTGGCACAAAGTGTGTGTAGAAACCCTGTAGAAAATTGCAGATCAAGGTACCAAAACCTTGGGATTTGGATCCATTTTGATCAGTTTTGATAAGAAGTACTGTCGTACGAAGTAGAACATACCAAAACAGGGGCTATCGCGTATTGGGGATCCAAAACAACATCAAAGCAATTAGAAGTAATCCTCTATAACAATATTAAGCAATATTTTAAAGTGTGCCAATACACTCCCTTCTGTTGTTTTACTCCCCCTTGCAACTCAATTGGAACTGTCATCACTATTGCTGTCTCAACTGGAGAGGTACTCACTGGATTCCTTATCATTCAATGCCATCTCAAATGGTTCCAACTGGATGTCGTCATTTAGGGTACATGCATTGTACAAAGATTTGTAAGATGGTGGTGTAGTAGTATTTTCCCTTTAAAAGAAATCAAGCCATAAGACATGATTGGATATCACTAACCATTCACAATTTGTTATGCAGCCATCCTTTCCTTGCTCTGGGACAACTGCCAGCTCAGAATGGATAGTGTCCACATGAAATAGGTAGAGAGAATTGATGAGGCTGCCACATTTGACAAATTCAGAGGCTGTTTTCTTTGGCTCGTCTTGAAAAGGACAAGCAACGGCATTCATGCCATTTGTATCAATAGGAGGATATCCACCAATAGTACTATACAACTGCTTCAAATTCTGTATAGTTAAGAAGCATAGCAGTTGGCATGGAATGAGCTTTGGATTGCTTTTCAAATCGTAGTCCAATTTCATCAAACACCAATCCATCCATATGGCCTTGAGCAGGGAACTGTCAGATCTATATGAAGGATGCGAGCAAAATATAAAATTAGAACAGCAAGCAACATCATGTCAATTGCGCTCTGTAAATCCAAAAATATGCAAAGAATTATCCAATAGAGGGAGCAAAAAATCACAAACAAAGTCAAGTATGTCAGAAGGAAAGAATGGTTGGTTTTGTTCATAGAACGAAGCCACTTCATGGTTGTGTCGGTTCTCATTATTTGAAAATGAGAACCGCCACCATCAGGACATTCAATTGGAGGAGGGTCAGGCGGATTCAAGTTGTAGTGATATGTTGCCTGGCTTAGCATCATTTTCTCAGACTTTCGCTGGGCTGTTTGATTGATGAGTGATGCAGCATTACCTTGCGTGTTCTTGGAAGGATCTTTGATCTCAGTTTTATGGTGAGATTCATTTGGAGCGCTATCCCAGCCGGTAGGGCTTCCCCATAAGGAGATATAATCTGGTAGGTGAAAGTACAGGTGATTCTTGATTAGTTTTGTTCCCATCCCTTTCCTGTGACATGTTGAGTTTATACAATTGATCAAGTGCACAATTGTTCTTGGGAGGTTCTTTAAGGAAGAATATTTCATCTGACCGTGTTTCAGAAATTCTTCCATCAATACAATGAGCTGAATTACCTCTATCTGTTTCTTTACGAAACAATGGTCCCCAATAATGTCAGATCCATGTTTGGAAACCATAGCAAAGAAAATAGAAATAAGCATTCCAGAAAAATCATGGCCTTCTTTCTTTGTGGTTGATAGAAGGTGTGTCCCAAATTTGGGGCAAGGAAAATCTCTATCAGACTGGCGTGATAACAAGCCACCGTACTGTTGTGCTAAATGGCCAATAGTGTTAGCAACAGCTATGTTGTGCTTCAAATTGGGGGCATAAACACATGGAACACTTCTGTGGAGCAACAATTCAATTGACTCAACGCCCTGTTTGGCGATGCCAAGCTGGTGCATGTGCAAACATTCCCCAGGAGTTGCAAAATGAATGTTGTTCTGATTGGTACCAAAGCATAGATCATGAAATACATTCCTGATGTTGTGATGAGAGTTATTTTTGAAGTTCTTATTGATATTGTTTAGATCAGTGCCAGGAAAACAATGAAAATTGACAGGTAACCACTTCTTTGTTTCAGGTTGAACAGAAGGAATGTTTATGTTTGGAGAATAACAGTTGCAATGGCGGCACATTCACATGACACCCCCCTTATTGAAGGAGCCGTATTTTCCACACAATTTACTATCATGAAGTTCTGTGTCGCCAATAACATAGGCAATGGCAAATTTCATTTTCACCTTCCACTCTTGGTTTGCATATGGAAGATAATTCCATTTGATACCACTGTCTTTGTTACACGCATATTTAAGGGAACAAAGCGCAACTTCCAAACCATTATGGAGATTCTGTATTTTCCCCTTCAAAGTGGCAGGATGAGAGTGTCTTGTTGACTCCCATTCTGGGTTGGGATGGAAGTAAATAGTTTTCCATGCTTCAGGTCAAGCGCAGGTCTCCACATTAAAGATACCAAGTGTCATGTTCAACAGTGTAAGAGTAAGTCTTCCATGGGCATCCAAAGAAATGCCATCCATGTAATAAATAATAGGAACAAGAATTTCTTGGGAATTAGGATTGCAAATTAATTTCCAAGAAGATTTCCACCACAAGCCATGATGCAATTCGGAGATTACAGAATGAGAATTCAACTCAGGATTATTGTCGGGAGATAGAGGGGTGGAATAGTCGAGAAATGAGAGGTTTTCTTCTCTTATAAGCTGCTGGTTTGAAAGTAGAGAGTAAATGGCATTCTTAAAAGAATGGACATACACCTGAGTGGGTTTATTGTCAGGTAGCCAATTCAGTATATGAGGATGAAATTTCATATCAGAGATACCCAGATTTGATCGAAGATTGTCAAAAATTGCTTTCCAAGATCAAATTTTGGCATCACAAAAATCAAAACATGTTCTGCTTTGACTTTTCTTTGCCCACTGGAAAATTGATTTGAATGTGTTCAGTGGCATTTTATGTTTGGCCATTAAATTCATGAGTTCCAATTCAGCACGAAGACGGGGTGATGGCGGTAGTTTTGTGTGGCTTTGAAATGCCTCCTCTCTTTCATTCAGATTGATGGTTTCATGCAAAGATGGGGGTGGAGGGACTTGTTGAGTATCGAAGCTAACATCAGCACCATTAGTGTGATCTTCTTTGCTGTCTTCACAATCTATGTTGTTGGTAGCATTGTTGTCAATTTTTTGTTTACGCCATCATCATTGTCATTGTCATCATCATCATTGTTGTTTTCTTTGCCGCTATTATTCAGCAGGAATGCATCTTCATCTTGAACAGTACAAACAGCCATATAAGATTCAATGGCGTTCCTATCCATTGGCCGTAAAAAGACATCATGTACAATCTGTCTGTTTAGAACAGAATGAAGACCCGCGGCTGATTGACTTATGACGGTGTGGTGGGAGAGATGGGAAAGGGGAACAAATGGACCGTTTGCTGTCATAGTCATCCCAAAATCTGACGGAGAATGTTGAACAGACGGCAAGGTAGGTTGCACTTTGACAGAGGTGAAGAGCTTATAGGTCTTTCCTTTCATTATACCCTGACTTTGGTAAATGGCACAGCACTGATCAAAATGCCAGAGATGTCTTCTTAGGCCACGGGAGACATATTTCAAAGTACCCTCCTTGTTTGCCGTGGATTTATATCCTAAAAACTGGATTTTTTTCTCCCAGCAACCATGGCAGTAGAATGTAAGAGGGGGTTTGATAACAGTAGGCATGATGTTGCTGAGTTGTTTGAAGGAAAATATCAGTAGCAGTGGTCCAAAGGACGGTGGTCAAAAGGATGGATCAACGGAAGAAAAAAATGTATTGCATTACTTTTTGTGATGTGTTTTCTTGTACGGTAAATATTCAATCACAACAATGTTCCGAATAGTAAATGCATTACTACTTAGTGATGATTGCTACATTCCTCATACAAGTTTAGCAGTGTACAGCATGTTGTGAAGATGATAAAATGACATTCGTGCGTAAGGTTGTCTAGAAATCACGCGGTTAAGGACATACAGACAAACTAAACCAGTTACTCGTGTTGGTCGCCAAAGCAAATAACTGTTTATACGATTCATCTCAACGCATATACGACCTGTAAAGAGGGACCGACAGAGGTGCAGTTCGATCCGAATATAACTTAATCCTAATGCTCACAATTTTAGAATCTAATCAATATTACTGCAATCTTCCTACTGTAATCTAACAACACGGAATAGGAATCAGAGTTTATCAGACCCAAAGGTTCTAACCAAAAGAGTGTTTAGTCAACAATCGGCTACCGTTCAAATAAGTGAAGAGCGTTCCAGCGGTCCACACGGCAATAGATGAAGCGAGACCGATTACCGACTGATCACCGGTTAATCAAAGATTCCCCTGAAGGCTATGTCCATGTTTGAGCACTTAGATGGGTAATGGCACTAGTGCAGCCGGGCTTGAGCTAGTATCTCTCGCTTCTCTCAAACGACATAATGGCCTAGGGGAACAAGCAAACGCCATCGATACAATGTATTGAATTCGGGGCCAGAACAACCGCAGTCTTTACATTCAAACGTAGACGTGTTCCAATTCAAGCATGGAAGAGGCCCACATGGCGCCTCAAACGACACGATAAGGACTGGTAATACACCTAGGTGTACATAGAAACGGCATCAAGCCGACGGCCCCAACAACAACACCAACAACTAGAAGCATACAGCCTCACGGTTAGTAGTAGGTGTGAATACAGTTAGGAGGGATCGAGTACTCCATACGAGTAAAATAAGATTCTACCGCAAGGTGGGACAGCGTACAGACGTGTGCACTAAGCTGTTCTTAGCCTCTACACGGAGAGGACAGTTGAATTATTCTAGAATAATTTCAACTCCCGCCGAATAGGGGGATCCGTTGGACTTGTAACCGTAAAATAACGGGAAAAACAAATCAACGGTCCCAATCCCTGTGAAAATAATTCAACGGCCCCAGAATCCCACGGGAACATGCAGCGGGCCGGATCCAACGGTCAATATATTCCCGCACGAGTAAACTCAACGGCCATGATTCGAAACCGGAACCCGAACAGTTTGCTTAAGTAAGGGGCAACGGGGTGATTTTCTTTCGGAATAGAAACGTTTGCAAATTCCACAAGGAGAAATATCCACTACTAGCGATATCGCGAGGGAGGTGATTGCGTGTGAAATACAGAATTCCCTCAGAAAATCATTCATATATCACTTACAGATCAAGTAAACAGCTATTCCGGACCAAATACCAACCATGGTGAGAGGAAGAACAGCCCGACAGAACCAACGCAATGACAATGTGGCCGCTAATCCAGCGGCTGCAGCAGCTAACGCAGTAGCCGGCGAACCCGCTAACAATGGACCAGCCATTCCTGCCAATCTTGGCTTTACGGCAGCGCAAATGGAATTCATTAGGACCATGATGGATACCAACCGGGCCCCGTCGCTCACGCAAGAGGTCCAAGACGCAATAGAACGCGCTAATCAACTTGAGGGAATCCCTGGGTACGCAGGGGAAAGGACTCTAACTCCAACAGAGGTAGTATTCAGAGAAATCTTGGAATCCTTTGGGTTGAACCGGATCACCGCAGATGAGCTCTTCCGGACCGGCCACAGCAGTACCGACTCCCTGCGGGACATGGATGACTCTGCTATCAAATCCCTGGTGAATGGTGTCAACAAGACCAAACACAATTACTGCCCGGACCCAAAGCAAGTGTATGTGGGGAGGGTTTTTGGGGATCGACTCAAGTTATTTGTGGCGTGGATTGATTTTCAGCCCCTCATTGGAGCCACAGCTACCCCAATTGACTGGGTAGCTGATCCGGATGCTGAATCCAAGACTCGGGAGCGCCTCAAGTCTCTCAAGGAGGATGACAGCAACACGGCGGCCGGGGACCTGACTCTCCCAGAACCACTCACTGCAATGTCGAAATTCAAGGAATTCGATGAACGGTTTAGGGAGTACCTTAGACACAAAAGGGGTGTCACCAAAACATCTCTACTATACACGATTCGAAAGGAATCGATGGTCGGTGATGCTGAGAGAAGGGGGACCGTTGGGTCTGCTCCAACAGATACATATGCCAACTGGAACGAATATTCTATACGTTGCACTGTTCACTCAGGGTCCCACTGGACAAAAGACAACAATACACTATGGGGAATCCTATTCAAATTGGTGGGAGCGGGTCCCGGTTGGTCCTACATCCAAGGACTTGGGACGGACGGGGATGGGAGGAAGGCATATTTCACCCTCTATTCTCAGGCATATGAATCAACGAACGTAAGACTTCTCATAGAAGAAAAGAGGGCCTTCCTACAGAGCTCCACCTACTCCGGGGACACCAAGAACTACAGCTTCGACAAGCACAAGAGGCGTTGGTACGATGCAAAGGAGTTCCTATTGCGACATAAGGCCTTCCCACCAGAAGATCAGTTTGTTACTGACTTCTGCCACTCTATCTCGGATCCAAGACTCGAGATGGCGGTGCAATTGGTCCTAAATGAAGCAGGCGGCATGTATGACAGCTTTGACAAGGCTTCCGCCCACTTCACTCAAACGCTTGGTATCAAGAAGTTACAAACCAGCCGCAAAGGCAATCGCCGAAACATCTCTTCCTTCAAGGGAAAAAGGGGCAACAAACGCAACAATGACAGCAACTCCTCCTCCAACAAGAAATCTGGCAACAAGAAACAGAAGACTTCCGGTACTTACGATGGACCTCTTGAGGGTAAAATCTATCCAAAAGAAATCTGGGTCACTATGTCTGCGGCCCAGAAGAACCAAGTCAGGGCTCTCCGCCCAGCTCTCAACTCCCCTGCAAAGTCTGCACAGGTCTCTCTTGTTGAAGCCAAAGGAGACACCACTCCAGCAAAGGGGCCGGCCGGTGACCAATTCGGTAGCCATACTCACAAGAAGAAGAACCAAGATTGATTTTCCGGCCGGGGCCTGTCGATTGTATCCCGGGTAGGCCGGCCGATAGTCCATATCAAGAGTTTTGGCTCACCATCCCCAGCTAACGGTCGATGCGAGTTGGACAGCCACGCTGATACAACAGCCGCGGGATCAAACATGGTATTACTGGATTCATTGAATTCTATCTTGACATATGTGGATGTTGCACCATTTTCAGATACCTACTCACCACTTAAGAATGTTCCTATTGCCCGTTGCGCCACAGCTTGGACTGACCCAACTGATGGGATTACTTACATCTTGGTGTTTGGGCAGGCTTTGTTTTTTGGCGCCAAGTTGCAACACAGCTTGGTATGTCCCAATCAGGTCCGGGACTGCAACTTCAACAAGGTTGAGGACACCCCAAGGCGATATGACTCCAATTCTACACACGGGATTACATTCCACTCTGAAGACACTGAACTATTCATCCCTCTCAAGGTCGAAGGAGTCATATCCTATTTTGATTCCCGAAAGCCTACAAAGAAGGAACTGGCAACCTGCGAACATATACTGGCTACAGATACTCACACCTGGGACCCCTATTCCTCTCACTTTGCAGAGGAGGAAGAAGCCACCAATGCCTCTTTCCCGCGGGTTGTTGCTACTCTTTCAGGTTGCCTGCCGGCTTGTGGGACTCCAGTCAAATATTCATCCACGATTCATCCAGAACCACTCGGCACAGGGTATGACACAAACCGGCTACTCCATTTGGCTTCTGTCTGTACTAATAGAGTTCCTTCCCAACGCACCGGATATACCCCAACGGATGTCTCCACCCGATTCATTTCAGCCCTTGCTGGAACCACCGGGGAGGACCAAGAAAATCTTCGACATTCAGCAAATTCTATGATTTCTGATGTTTCCACCAAGCCTTCATCAGTCGGTCTCTCCTCATTATCTGAAGCCGAGCTTGCCATTCAACAGGAAGCCAAGGCTCGAACCAAGGAGAGGAAGCTACTAAGGCGCCAACAAGATGTCCTAGACCAAGAAATGTCCCTTGACAAGAAGTCTTTCATACGACGGGGACAATGGGGACCTCCAATAAGGATACCCGACAAGGTTGACAGGTATGATGCCAAGGCCATCGCTAAGATGTGGAATATAAGTGAGAAGCGGGCCAAGGCTACTATTGAAGTCACTACCCAAGATGGCATTCGACAACTGTCCCAGCCTATTACAAAGAGACTGAAGACTCAGAAGTGGAGGAATAGGAGGATGCTCAAGGGCCGATGGTATGCCGACACTATGAAGTTCAAGGTTCCCAGTATCATTCGAAATGATACAGCAGCCCAGATTTTTGCGAATGGAAAGGGCTATGTGGCCTTCTATCCTGTTAGGGGAGAAGTCCGATGTCATGATGGCTTATCTTGCTTTATAAATGAAGTGGGGATCCCAGAACACCTTGTTACAGATGGGGCAAAGGCCCAGGGGAGTCATGAGACACACAACACCGGTTGGAATAAGCTCCGGTCGGAGTATCGCATTCGACAAACATACATACAGCCCCACTGCTCTTGGCAGAATACAGCTGAACACAGTGCCGGGGACCTAAGAAGGGCAATCCGTTGGATGACTTCTAAGAAGGGCAGTCCCAGGAGGTGTTGGGCCTTCTGTGGAATGTTAGCGGCCGGCCGGATGAACCTCATGGCATCAAGTGATCCTTCCTCAATGGGGAGGACTAACTTCGAACTGGTGCATGGGTATACCCCAGATATCACCCTGTATATGATCCACGACTGGTATGACTTTATTTGGTGGTATGACTTAAATGGGAAAACAAATAGGCTTGGCCGGTGGCTGGGCCCATGTGGAGACATTTTTGGTGGTGGAGATTGTCACTATGTCTTATTTAAGACTGGAAAGGTTCACATAACAAACAGCACCCGGGCTATATCTGAGGAAGAATGGAGACATCCAGATATTCTATCACAGTTGGAAGCACACAACAAAGAGATCAACGCAAAAATAGGTGACGAGGTTAAACCTTCCGATACTTATCTTGAAAACGAACTTGGCGAACCACCTCTGGGCCTATTTGATGGCAAATATGAGGGGGAGGATGAAGTGCTCATGGCAGAAGCTGAGGCTTCTTCCCCGGATGTCGATGACCTATCTGATAAAGACCTTGATGAGTATCTTGGGACTGAAGTATTACTGCAGATAGGGGACCAACATATCCGGGGGTTAGTCAAGAGTCGTTGCAGGGATAAGGATGGTGTGCTGATTGGCGAGAAGAACAACAATCCACTCTTAGACACGAGGTCTTACGAGGTCGCCATGCCGGATGGATCTATTGAAATCTATACAGCCAATACACTTTCAGAGAGTATCTATTCTTCCGTTGACGACGAAGGGCGCATGTATTGCCTGATGGATGAGATTATCGATTCCGAGAGGGATTCAGATGCCTTAACTGTCGAACAGGCCACTTATACAACAAAGTCCGGACAAACTAGAACGAAGCCAACAACCAAAGGATGGAGGTTCCTTGTTAGATGGAAGGATGGCACTACATCCTGGGCAAAGTTAAGCGATATGAAGGAAAGCTTCCCGGTTGAAACAGCAATATACGCCCGTGAAGAAGGCGTCATAAATGAGCCAGCGTTTAAGTGGTGGGCTTATAAAGTACTTCGGAGGAAAGACCGGATCTTATCTGGCGCTAAAACCAAATACTGGACCAAGTCCCACAAGTACGGGGTCCGGCTCCCTAAGTCTATTTCAGAAGCAAAAGCCATTGATAGGGAAACGGGGACCGATCATTGGGCTCGGGCTATTGCAAAAGAAATGAGGAACAGCTCTATTGCCTTTGAATTCAATGAGGAGGACAAAATACCAGTGGGGCATACCAAAATAACCATGCACATGGTCTTTGATGTCAAGATCGACTTAACACGGAAGGCCCGGTTAGTTGGAGATGGTCACAAAGTCCCAGAAATCTCCAAGGAATATACTTATTCCAGTGTACCCAGTAGGGATTCGGTTCGATTGTTCTTTCTAGTGGCAGCACTCAACAACCTCGATGTACTCAGCGCGGATATACAGAACGCTTACTTAACGGCACCCATTAAGGAGAAGTACTTCACAATAGCAACAGAAGCCCAAGGGTTCGCGTCGGAACTATGTGGAAGGCCCTGCAAGATTGTAAGGGCTTTATATGGACTCCCGGTTGCTGGGGCATCTTTTCGATCACACTTGGCTAGTCACTTAAGAGAGCTTGGTTATGTATCTTGCAAAGCAGATCCTGACGTGCATCTCCGATCTGCATTCAAACCAGATGGCTCAGCTTACTACGAGTACTGTGTGGCTTATGTCGACGATATCCTTGTATGTGGAATGGACCCAAAGTTCCAGATGGATGCGATAGAAAGGCAGTTCAAGTTGAAGAATGGAACAGTTGAAGAACCTTCTTTCTACTTGGGCGCTGATATAGGAAAGACCTACATAGACGGTAACCCGTACTGGTCCATGGCTTCATCTAAGTATACTGCAAAGGCCATCAAATCAGTTGAAGAAGAACTACTAACTGGAAGATACGCATTTAAGGTACTACCCAAGACAGCAAGGTCACCATTGAGCTCCGAATATAGGCCTGAGATAGATGCGTCACCAGAACTTGATCCGGAGAAACAAAACTACTATCAAGGTTTAGTTGGGATACTCCGGTGGATATGTGAACTCGGTAGATTGGACATAATTATGCCCGTATCACTTATGTCTCGATATCTCGCGCAAGCCAGGGAAGGTCATCTCAACCAGTTGTTCCATTTGTTTGCATACCTGAAGAATTACAGCAAGTCTAAGTTGGTGTTCGATGCATCTATGCCTGATGTAGATGAGTCAAATTTTCAGTCGTGCGACTGGAGTGAATTCTATCCAGAGGCCAAAGAGCTATTGCCTCCAGATATGCCTGAACCAAAAGGAAAGGCAGTTATTACCACATGTTTTGTGGATGCGGATCATGCGGGTTGCAAGGCTACCAGGAGATCCCATACAGGAGTCATTATTTTTGTTAACAGAGCACCTATTTTGTGGTTCTCCAAGAGGCAAACAACTGTTGAAACATCTACATTTGGCTCGGAAATAGTCGCGCTTAGGATAGCAATCGAGATGGTAGAGGGGCTAAGATATAAGCTACGGATGATGGGTGTACCTATAGAAGGACCTACCAATATCTACTGTGACAATGAGTCGGTCGTGAAGAACACTACACGACCAGAAAGCCCTTGTAAGAAGAAGCATAATAGTGTTGCTTATCATAAGGCAAGGGAGTGCATAGCAGCAGGAACTATCCGGATTGCAAAGGAGCCAGGCGAGTCGAATATCGCGGACTTACTCACAAAGTTAATGAGTGGATCCAGGCTAATTGAGCTAGCAATGAGGTGTATGTGGCGAGATGGGGTTGATGAAAAAATGAGACCCGCGGGATAGGTATCTTCTACTAGTATTCTCACTACCACGAAGACACGGGGACTCTAGAAATCACGCGGTTAAGGACATACAGACAAACTAAACCAGTTACTCGTGTTGGTCGCCAAAGCAAATAACTGTTTATACGATTCATCTCAACGCATATACGACCTGTAAAGAGGGACCGACAGAGGTGCAGTTCGATCCGAATATAACTTAATCCTAATGCTCACAATTTTAGAATCTAATCAATATTACTGCAATCTTCCTACTGTAATCTAACAACACGGAATAGGAATCAGAGTTGACACAAAATATTGCTTGTCACGAAAATAATATACAACTTTGCGTCTCGCAACGTTGTCCGACGTTCCGAATTTCCAGTACTCAAAACACGTAGGATTCTACACAGAATTCCTTTATTATATCTCCTTCCCTTCCCTCTGTTTCTACCGGCACCAGGCCCCACCTCTACCTTCTAAGACTTGCTCCTTCTGTTTTCGCTATTAGTTTGGTTGCTTGTTGTCTCCTTTGGTTGCTTTGTTGGACCTACTTACGGTGTCGTCGGTTGGAGCGGTCACAACACATAATTTTCTATGCCGGATCCGGTACAGTTTCTACGCAGCCAAACCATCCGACAGCAGCCTCCTCTTCAACCCAACACGAGCCGACCGCCGACCCATATTCCGACACAACGCCGTTGCCCCTGTTGGTTGTCCTTCCTATACCCCACCCTGTCCCTATTCTCTACTCCCTCGATCGGCCACTTGATTCGAAGCCGCTGCCTTTGCTTGCACTGTCACTGTCACCTACACGTTTGCTCCCCTTTTTTCACCCGGCACCCCGCACCTCCATCTGCCGCTCCTTCGAATCAATCTCCTCCAACCCCCTTTGATTGCCTTCTGCTCTACTTCCAACAGCAGCAGCCCCATCGCTCGACCCAACAATAGCTCCTCCCTCCACAGCATCGCTTCCGATCTGACGGATACCATCTTTTACCCGTTTGATCTCTTCGCCCACGGCACCCCGCACCTCCCGAATTTTCGTTGCTTCAATTTGACCCCTCCCTGCCTTATCTTCTTGTCAACGGCTTCCCCTCTCTCTTGCGGACACGCTGGTACCATCCCTGTTCCCCGACTCCAGAAATTGAGTGAGTTATCACATTTCTCCTTATCAGTCTACCCTTCCACACTTCCCAGCATGCCTCCCCCAACATCTCCTCCGGCATCTACGGTCGGCCGCGCCTCTGCTTCTTCCCCTAAGAAACGCCTCCAGGCTTCCCCCTCCCTGTCTTCTTCTTCTGCTCGTGGCTCTCGCTACCCCAAGCGCGCCCATCTGAAGAAGTCCTCCCCCTCCCCTCCCCCTGCTCCCACCCAGGCCACCCCTTCTCCTTTCTCTCTTCGTCCCCGGACAGATACATCTCTGTCCTCTTCCTCTTCCTCGGCCAGCCAGTCCTCTGTTACCTCCATGTCTGTCTCTTCCTCTGATTCCTCTGTGGCCTCCTCTCCTCGGTCTGCTAAGAAGCCGGCTCCTCATCGGGACTCTAAACAGCCCGCCCTTAAGTCTCCTCCCCTTCAGCCTCCCGCTCTCAAGCAGCTTGTTCTTACTCCCTCAGCTCTTCAGCAGCCCGCCCCATCTACCCCCACGCATCCTCCTCTTCCCGCCCCTGCCCCTGCTCTTAAGCAGTCTCTCCTCCAGGAGCCCCCCTCCCTGACTCCATCCCCCGGCTTGGATTGGCAAGCCCTTCGCAAACAGGCTCTGGCCGCTGCCAACCAGGTCCACTCTGCTTCCTTCCTTTGGCGTTTTTATGGTGATGGCCGTTTCCCTACCCCATCTTCCATCCAACACCTCCGGAAGTCTCCAGCACAGACCCGGGTTTGGAATGCCTCTCCCAGTCCTACCCATTTCTTCAGCAAGAAGGATGGCCGTGACAAGAAATCCATTCATGATGTGTGCCGCCTCTCAGTTGCCCCGGTGTATGCCTTGGTCAATCCCGATGATTCTGATTGGAGGTCCCTTACTGTGGAGTCTCTGGTTTCCCTGGCTTCGGCTTGCTTCCAAGGCTCTGCCGAGTGGACCAAATCCCCTCCCGGCCAAGCCCTCCGGAAATGTCTCATAGGTCTTGCTAAGATGTCTCCTGAATGCTTCGACGACCTGTACTGTGAAGGCAACCTTATGCCTAGCACTGAAGGGCAGGTTTGGCTGTCTGTCAACAGGGTACTTGGCTCTCACTGGTTCTTCAAGAGTAAACCTCCTGCTCCTGCTCCTTCAGCTCCCTCCGCCTCTTCCACCCAGGTGTCAGGCTTTTGGTCTGTCTCCTTTTTTCCTTCTGTTGGTGCTGCTTCAGTTATTTCTTCTTCTGTCGGTCACTTTCTTCAACAGCGTGGGGTTTGCTCCAGTGATTCCAGGGCTCCGGTTGATTTCACTGCAGGTAGCAAGTGCTCCTACAGCTCCTACTTCACTCTGTCTCTCCCCAGGCTGATGTCACCCCACCCTAGTGACTTGTACGACGAAATGCTGGAGTCCCTGACTGATGCACTCAGCTTGCTCTGGTCTGTAGACCAGAAGCTGGTCCTCTATGTTTTTCCTTCCCGCGCCAGCATCAATCCCAAAGCTAAGCCCGTCCCCAAGCTCTGGTCTACCCTGCCTAACCGGCGAACTCTTGAGCTTTACGTTGCTTCCCTCTGGCTCCGGGTTTGAGCTGCACCACACCTTTGGTTCTACATTGGACACAGTGGCCCCGTGGATACTCTGCTGTCTGACACTCTTCTTCAGCGCCTCCAGGACCGTGAAATGGACTTCAAGTATGATCATATTCAAGCCTCTACTACTGTCACCTGTGGTTTCCTGCTAGGGTCCTATATGCCGAGTTTTGATCTTAATCATTACAATGCACTGCTCCAGACCCATCCTCGGTTTCAAGCCTTCCCTATTGCTGTCCTCCGGAAGAACATTCGGCTAGACAATTCCAGAGCCCCCGATCCCTCTCCTGTCCCAGCTGCCCACATCTTGTGTGATTCTACTAAGCGTTCTCAGACTGTCAAGCTTTTGAAGGCCCAGTTCAATCGCTGCTCTGCATCTAATATAGCCTCCCTTCCTGATGGAAAATTCTACAAGTTTATTGAGACTGCTACCAATCCCTCTGACCGCTGCCTTCCCCCCTTCCAAGCTGAAGACCCTTCGTCAAGCCAAGCACCGTCAAGCCAAGTTCATCCAGACCCACGAAACTGCTTCTGTTCTAGGTGTTGTTGACCTGGATCTTCCTGTAGATTTGGGTCAGGGACTGGGTGCTACCACCTTACGCCGTGTTCTTCTGGGAATCCGTACTAGGGACAACTGGTTGTGGCCACTGTTTCTCTCTGTTGACACCAGCTCTTACCGTGGTGAAATCTTGGCCCTGTATAACACTACTACCTTGGCTGAAGCTCAAACCATGCTGTCATTTCTCCCCATCTTCCTGGAGGCCCGGTATGGCTCTTGTGTTTGCCAATGGTTTTCTACTGAGTGTCTCACTGAGCTGGAGGATTTTCATTGGGATCCCACCGAAGGACGGGTTGTTGAAAATGCCCCTGCGCCGGACCAGGAGCCGGAGGATGCTTTGCCCTTCTTTGGTAGTGGTGACGTCTGTGATTGGGAACTTGTGGATGATGATCTGTCCATTGACTCCACTTCCAACGCTGTTACTTTTGACCTGGATATGCACTTCTCTTTTCAGGTTCGTGAGGACAGCGGTGGGTGTGGCTTTGATGATGGCCAGTCCATGTCTACTCTTGCTACCGGCACTTCCAACCTCACTTCTGTTCTGGGTGCCCCTCCGACTGCTGCCCCTCCCAATGGCACTGCCATGGCTGAAATTTTGTCTCCTGCTGCCAAGCGCCCCACCGCCCTCCACTCTCCTCTCTGCTCTGATCTGGTCTTACCTCCATAGCTTTTTCTCCCGGCACCGATGCTAGTATCAGCAAGCTGAGCCATACCAATGCCTCCACCAGCTCTGCTCTGGCTTCTCTCCTCTCCGTGCGACAGACACGGTATGCCTCTGATCATGGTTAGGAACCCTTGCTTCTGGCCTGGTGGAATGCCTACTTCTCCAAATTCCACCTCTGCATCCCTCAGTCACCCTTCCTCTTCTTCCGCTCCTCCTGTTTCCCGACTTGTCCCCCCCACCGTGTTTCTCCTAGCCCTGCACCAGGTGTTTCTTCAGGTGCTCTCCCCCGCAACGCCTCTGGAGTGCTTCCCAGTGCTTCACCCAGGGTTGCATCCACTTTTACACCTAGCGCAGCTCCACCTTGGGATCCCACCATTTCACCCTGCTCTGCACCCAGTGTTTCTCCTAGCACTGCACCAGGCATCACTCCAAGTGCTTCTCACAGCATTGCATTTGGCCTGCTTCCCAGTGCTTCACCCAGGGTTGCATCCAGTGTTCCACCTAGTGCTGCATCAACTGGTGTTCCTAGTGCTTCCTGATGATCTGCCCACAGTGTTTCTCTGCGCACTGCACCAGGCGTCCCTCCACGTGCTTCCACCAGTAATGGATTTGGCTTGCCATCCAGTGCTTCACCCAGGGTTGCCTCCAGTGTTCCACCTAGTGCTGCATCAACTGGTGACCCCAGTGTTTCACCCTGATCTGCACACTGCGTTTCTCCCAGCACTGCACCAGGCATCACTCCCAGTGCTTTCCCCAGCAATGCATTTGGCTTGCTCTCCAGTGCTTCACCCAGGGTTGCACCCAGTGTTACGCTTAGTGCTGCATCTCCAGGTGATCCCAGTGTTTCCACATGCTCTTCCCACAGTGTTTCTCTGAGCCGTGCACCAGGCGTCACTCCAAGTGCTTCCCCCAGCAATGCATTTGGCTTGCCCTCCCGTGCTTCACCGAGGGTTGCCTCCAGTGTTCCACCTAGTGCTGCATCACCTGGTGGCCCCAGTGTTTCACCCTGATCTGCCCCCAGCGTTTCTCCTAGCACTGCACCAGGCGTCACTCTCAATACTTCCCCAAGCACTGCATTTGGCCTGCTGCCCAGCGCTTACCCCAGGGTTGCCTCTAGTGTTACACCCAGCGCGGCTCCACCTTGGGCTGTACCAGGCGTCACTCCCAGTGCTTCCCCCAGCAATGCATTTGGCTTGCCTTCCCATGCTTCCCCCAGGGTTGCCTCCAGTGTTCCACCTAGTGCTGCATCAACTGGTGACCCCAGTGTTTCACCCTGATCTGCACCCAGTGCTTCTCCTAGCACTGCCCCAGGCATCAGTCCAAGTGCTTTCCCCAGCAATGCGTTTGGCTTGCCCTCCAGTGCTTCACCCAGGACTGGACCCAGTGTTACGCTTAGTGCTGCATCACCAGGTGATCCCAGTATTTCCACATGCTCTGCCCACAGTGTTTCTCCGAGCCGTGCACCAGGCGTCACTCCAAGTGCTTCCCCCAGCAATGCATTTGGCTTGCCCTCCCGTGCTTCACCGAGGGTTGCCTCCAGTGTTCCACCTAGTGCTGCATCAACTGGTGACCCCAGTGTTTCACCCTGATCTGCACCCAGTGCTTCTCCTAGCAGCACTGCACCATGCGTCACTCCAAGTGCTTCTCACAGCATTGCATTTGGCCTGCTTCCCAGTGCTTCACCCAGGGTTGCATCCAGTGTTCCACCTAGTGCTGCATCAACTGGTGTTCCTAGTGCTTCCTGATGATCTACCCACAGTGTTTCTCCGCGCACTGCACCAGGCGTCCCTCCACGTGCTTCCACCAGTAATGGATTTGGCTTGCCATCCAGTGCTTCACCCAGGGTTGCCTCCAGTGTTCCACCTAGTGCTGCATCAACTGGTGACCCCAGTGTTTCACCCTGATCTACACACTGTGTTTCTCCCAGCACTGCACCAGGCATCACTCCCAGTGCTTTCCCTAGCAATGCGTTTGGCTTGCTTTCCAGTGCTTCACCCAGGGTTGCACCCAGTGTTACGCTTAGTGCTGCATCTCCAGGTGATCCCAGTGTTTCACCATGATCTGCACCCAGTGTTTCTCCTAGCACTGCACCAGGCGTCACTCCAAGTGCTTCCCCCAGCAATGCATTTGGCTTGCCCTCCAGTGCTTCACCCAGGGTTGCCTCCAGTGTTCCACTCAGTGCTGCATCACCTGGTGGCCCCAGTGTTTCACCCTGATCTGCACCCAGTGTTTCTCCTAGCACTGCACCAGGCGTCACTCCCAGTGCTTCCCCCAAGCCATGCATTTGGCCTGCTGCCCAGTGCTTCTCCCAGGGTTGCATCCAGTGTTACACCTAGTGCTGCATCACCAGGTGATCTTAGTGTTTCACCCTGATCTGCACCCAGTGTTTCTCCTAGCACTGCACCAGGCGTCACTCCAAGTGCTTCCTCCAGCAATGCATTTGGTTTGCCTTCCCGTGCTTCACCCAGGGTTGCACCCAGTGTTACGCTTAGTGCTTCATCACCAGGTGATCCCAGTGTTTTACCGTGACACCATTGATTTCTGGAGGCGGATCGTGCAGCTTTGGCAAGGTGTCTCCACCAGTCACACCATTGTGAAGCGCTTGGCATGTAAGCTTTCCTTATGCAAAGGTGAACACTGTGATCTTGCCACTGCTGTCCTTCATTTGAAGCAAGCCTACAGGCAATACCGCACCGTCAAACTTCTGGCTCCTTCTTGGCGTGACTCCTTCAACCAAGGCTTGGTGGATGCCCTTCTTACTGAAGGCAAGCCCCACAACCAGAGTGCCTCCCAGATTCGGGCAGGCATGCGCCGTGAACGGCTCCAATGGGATCTCGGGCTCGCTGCCTGCTCTATCCGCGGTCGTCTTCATAAGCCTGCTGTTCTGAAGGCTGTTGCAGTTGGATCTGATGGCACTGAATAAGTCTTGGAGTCTCAGTCCACTATGGTGCCAGCCATGGCTGCCTCCAATGTTTGCCGTCAGCAACAATGCCTAGACACTCCCTCTATGTCTCCCTCTTTCATCCAGGCCTTTGGCTACTTGGGAACTGGACCTTCCTCAGCTGAGGTCCTTGCTGGCACCTAGGTTCCTCTTCCAGGAACTGACCAGTACCTGACTGGATTCCTTACTTGCCTTCAAGTGCCTGCTGCTATTCAGTCTTTGGCTCCCTTTGACTATTCTGTTAGCCCTGCTGACAATGCTGCTGCCTGGAAATGTCAGAAGGAACGCACTGCTGGTGAGCCTTCTTGCCTCAGTTTTGCCCACCATAAATCCTTTGCTTTGGACACACAACTGAATTCCTTTGACACCTTGATGCGGACTGCTCCTCTGCTTGCTGGCTTCTCGCCTTCTGCTTGGCAGGTTATCACCGATGTTGAAATCTTCAAGAAACCTGGTGAATACCGTGTTGACAAGATGAGACTCATCCAACTGATGTCTCCTGAGTTCAGATCAACAACAAGATGATTGGTAAACGCATTCTCGCTCATGCCGAACAACGAGCCAATGCGGTGGCAGTTGACCAGCACGGCAGCCGGAAGCATCATAAAGCCATCAACACCCGTCTCAACAAGAAGCTCATCTGTGATGTCCTCCGTCAGAAGCACCGCTACGGGGCGGTTGCAATGAATGATGCCAAGGACTGCTATGATCGAATCTCCCATCCCATTGCCAGTCTCACCCTTCAGAGTTTTGGGATTCCGGCTCATGTTTGCAAGGTTCTCCTCTCCACTCTCCAGCGTGCCACCCATCACATTAAAACTGGCTTTGGCTGGTCCGGTCCTGTGTATGGTGATGAATCTATTCCTCTAAGTGGGATTGGACAAGGCAACGGTCTTGGCCCTACTCTGTGGGCTCTGGTTTCTACCATCCTTTTCCGGATGATGCAGAATGCAGGACATGGGGTCCACCTACTCACCTCCCTATCCCTTCAGCTGGTTTCTTTGGTTGGTTTTGCTTTTGTGGATGATACTGATCTTTTCTGTGCCGGTGCCTCCTCTACTACCTCTGGTGAGGCTCTGGCTGTTGATTTCCAGGCAGCATTAGATCGCTGGGCTGGCGGTCTCATTACTACTGGTGGCGCTATTGAACCTGCGAAGTCCTTCTGCTACTTGATTGATTTCAAGTGGACTGGTTCTGGTTGGGACTATCGCTCTGTGGATGAAATGCCCGGTGTTTTCGCCATCACTGACAAATCTGGTGCCCAGTCCCCTCTTGACCGTTTTGAGGTTGATCACGCTGACAAGACTCTGGGTGTCTACATTTCTATGGAGGGGAATGAGGAAGCTCAAGTTGCCCACCTGCAGACCCAGTCCCGGTCCTTTGGCTCTCAAATGAGGTCCTCCAAGTGTGAGAAGAACACCTCCCTCTACACCTTCAAGTACTCATTTATGAAGTCTTTTGAATACCCCATGCCCGTCACTCAGCTCAGCGCTTCTACCTGGACCCAAATTCTCCACCCCACCCTGGTCCCAGTGCTCAACAAGGCAGGCATGTCTCGCAACTTTCCTCGCAAGGTCTTCTATGTCCATCTTTGTATCAAGGCTTTGGTTTCATTTACCCATTTCTTCTCCAAGAATTCAGCCACATTGCTACTCTGTTTCAAGAATCTGTCCGTGTTTCCCAGACGGGCCATATTCTCAGGCTTATAGCTGAAGCCTTTCGGCTTGAACTGGGACTCCCTTTTCACCTTGGTATTACCCCCTACCAGCCTTATGCCTCTTATATCACTCCTTGCTGGTATAAGCATGTGTGGCATTTCTTTTCTTTGCACCCAGTGAGTTTGGTGGAAGACTTTTCTACACTTCCTCTGCTTTGCTTGAATGACTGCTACCTCATGCAAGCTTTTGTCACTGCTGGCTTTCGGGGCGCCAAACTGTCTCTTCTGAATCTCATCAGGATGTCTCTCCAGGCCATCTCCCTTGCTAATATCTGCACTGCAGATGGCACACGGCTTTCTCCAATGGCCTTCCAGTTGCAGTCCTCCAACCATCTTCGCGCCCATCTTGACTGGCCTTGGTGCCCCCCTCCGTGGCTTCTCCCAGCCCTTCAGCTTTGGCAACACGCCCTTCGGAAATCATTCTTACCCCCGTTGGCCTTGCCCTCTGACAGAGCTCTCCACCCCTCCTTCCGCCTGGGGCATTGGCTGTCCTCAGAATCTTCCTCTGTGTGGCCCTGGTTTTTGTGTCGTTCTACTGACCGGATCTTCTCCAAATGTCCTACTGGTTGGAAGGTCGGTTCTTGGCAAGGCCGCGGCCGTTATAGCTTCAACACTACCATCATTTGCGCCAAACCTGCCTGTGCCGACACTCTTGTCTCTCTCCTTTCCAGTGGGAATGTGTTCCGGATTGTCGGTCCATCCACCTTTCTCTCCCATCCACCAGATGAGGATCCCTTGACATACGATCCTTTTACGGGTCTCCCTGCCACCCCAGAGGATGCATTTGATGCTCTCTGCGCTTCTCCCCGAGTCCTTCTCCATCAATACTCCCTTCCCCAGGATGGATGCCAGGCTCTTGCCGATGCCATTCTGAGTGGTTCTGCCAGCGCTGTCTGTGACGGCTCTTATGATCTTATTCTCCTCCGAGGTACATCTGCCTTCATCCTCTCCCCCAACACCTCCACCAAGTCTCCCACGGTGTTCCTCACTGGATCTAACCTTATCAGTGGCTCCCCCAAAGATCAGTCTTCCTACCGGAGCAAATTGGCTGGCATCATTGGTATCCTCACCTGCTGTATCATGGCTCTGGTGGACCTCTATGATGTAGCCTCTGGCTCACTCACCATCGCCCTTGATGGGGATACGGCTCTTCAACAGGCTCAGGGAACCTGGCCCTTGTCTATTTCTCAGAAATCTTTTGACTATGTCTATGTCATTCGCAATATGCTCTCTGGTCTTCCAATCACTGTCACCTTCAAGTGGGTTCAGGGTCATCAAGAGGGTCTTTCTCTTGACTGGTGGGCGCTTTGCAATCATCAAGTTGATGGCATGGCCAAGGCATTTCTCTCCATGAATCGTTCCTCTCCTTACCACTATCCCCGGCTTGTGTTTGAGCCCTGGGCTCTCTCACAGAACAGTCTCAAATGCTCTCGCTTTGACATAGATGCCTTGCACATTCTTATTTCGGGTCCTCCACTTCTTCACTATTGGCACACTCACCACGACATCTCCATTCCACCACAAGTCTTGGATTCCATCCATTGGTGTGCCCATCACTCTGCTTTCAAGCGTCTCCCTCCTGGTATGCAACGGTGGTTTGTCAAGTTTGCTTCGGGTTGTATTGGAGTTGGTAATCAGTTACTCCATTACTAGCACCAGGATCACTCCCGATGCCCTCTGTGTGCCCAAGACGAGGAAAAGGTTTCCCATGTTCTTTCATGTGCCGACCCCGGGGCTGTCCAGCACTGCTTGTCTTCCTTTTGGGGCCCTTTGCAACAGCGCCTTACCTCTGAGCTTACAGACCCTTCACTGGCTCTTGCCATCATGGATGTTACCACTAGGGTTCATCAAGGTAGACGTATCCACCCTTCCTCCTACTCCCCTGATATTGCATCTGCTATAAGAGCTCAGCGTCAGATTGGATGGCACAACTGGTTCCTTGGGAGGTGGACCCCCCTCTGGCACCAGATTCAAGCTGATTACTATTCTTCGATTGGTAGCAAGCGATCTCCTCGTTGATGGGCCACTGCAGTGATTCATCAATTTTTCCTCACCTGTTGGGATCTCTGGACGTACCGGAACCAACGGCTCCATGGCACTGGGGGGTCGCTTGAGTCTGAACAACACCAATCTCTCAATGATTCCATTTCATCTGAATTGGCCATTGGCTTAGCTGGTGCTCTGCCTCAATCTCACTCCCTCCTCCAGATTCCCCTCCAAGTGCTCTGTGGTTACACTCTTACTGCCAAGCGTCAATGGCTTGCGACCATCCAGCTTGCCAGGAGACACTATGCAGTCCCTCTTCAGTCCCAGCAGCCGTATCGCCAGGAGGCTGCCTTGATGAGGGCTTGGCTGCATGGTGCCTAGCCTTGTGTGCCATTATGGCGCCCTCAATGTGCTGCACCAAGTGTAGCTCCTAGTGTTCCGCCAAGTGCTGCACACAGTGCCAATCCCAGCGCTGCTCTGAGTGTCGCTACTAGCCCTGCACCACGTGCTGCTCCAAGTGTCTCCCCAAGCGCAGCCCCAAGTGTGGCTCCTAGTGTTTCGCCCAGTGATACACTCAGTGCCCATCCTAGTGCTGTACCACATGTGGCTCTTGCAACCAGTGCTGCACCCAGTGCCGCTCCATGCGCTGCACCCCCTATTTCCCCTAGTGTTTCACCATGAAGCATCCTCTGCCTCTTTCAGTGCTGCACCAAGTTCAGTTCCCAGTGTATCACTTGGCTCTGCCCCCAGTGCTGCTCCCAGTGCAACTCCAAGTCCTACCCCACGCCTATACCCGAGCTCCGCCCCCAGTGTTGCTCTTTGTGTTTTCCCCATTGCTGTACCCAGTGCCGCTCCTACTACCCTTCCTACTGTATGATTGCCATGCTAGGCTTTTGCTTAGTGCATCGTTATCAGTTTGTTCTTTGTCCTTTCCCCGCTCGCTTTCAGGATTCGTTTGACAAATTTGTCGTTCTACAACTTGGGGCTTAAACTCTCATTGATTGAGGCGACGTTAAAGTCTGGATACAGACTGAGTAGTTTAGATCCACCTTTGGTGGTTAAAGTTACTTAAATACGTATATGATTATTATTGCTTGTCACGAAAATAATATGATATCATTAACCCTGAAATTGTTATTTTAGTTGAGGAGTGACAAGATATTGTCTGGAAAGGAGAAGCGTGCGACACGCAAGGTTTTTTAGTAAACAGGTGAGCTCAAGACGAGGCAGGGAATTTTGAACATAGGGTAGGGAGTTTTGAAAGTACCACACAATATCCGTTGGGGGGTAGAGAAACAGTTCTTGGACGGTACCACCTACAAGCAGAAGATGATTTGGAACCCACCAAATCAAGAAGCAGATGAATCCCTTGAGGAATACTATTTTTGCTACAAAGACTACTCAGGCTCCGAGCCTTCCTCAAAAACGAATCCAGCTCCACCAGTTCTCCTGAAGAAGTTAGTAACCTCATTGAAAGGGGCAACACTCTCTTATGAGCTACGAAAGAAAACAGAAGAGGAAAGAGAATCTGATGACCGATACAAACATGACAAATACAAGGCTGGAAGGCTTTTGCAAAGCCCTTCAAACATATGAGCAAGAAATCAAGGAAGAAAAAAAGAGGAAGAACAGAGCCTTCAGACCAAGCACATCCAAACCACCATTCCTTAGCACCAGGCCTGGAATCCGTCAATCAGCCTAATTGACTCCCTTGGTTACCCAGAATGGAATAATGAAACAGGTGACAAATTTCTATACCGTGCTTACTGCAATGCCATCACCGCTGTGGATAAGGAGCCAATATTTTTTTGGCACTTCCAAGAAGTGTACTGTCTGCCACAACGCTGGCCATAACTTTGACAACTGCCCTGCTTTACAAGATGTTGAATCCCTGAAGAAACACAGCAGGATTGCTACATCAGTCTTCTTGAGCAAATGCAACAGAGACACCCAGCAACTCCTCCAATCCAATCGGCACATCTCCAAGATCTCTGCAGATGATGAATGGCAGGATGTGGAAGCTTCAGATGATGATCCAGAAGAAAAGGATTTTCACATAGGCCAAGAATAAACATACTTTCTTGCTGCCAAACTGTGTCACACAATGATAGTCTCAAAGGCTATGACGCATCAACAATTCCAGATGAAGAACCAAGTCCCTCTATGGAATCCAGCAGTGTCAGCTCCTATGATTCAGTCCAAATTGGTGGGGTCAACTTGACTCCTATCCTTAGCCTCAATCCCTCCATCCCAACTGATGTATTCTGTGAGTTGGAAGATGAACCCCACCAAGCTCAAACACTGGATCTATTCACTGCATTCAATGAGGACCCAAATTATGACCGAGACAATCTTGCCACTCCAGTCCCCCAAATTGCAAATCCAAAAAACATAGACTCCTTGAATCCCCTCAAGATTGATGCAAACTATGCCGAACAATTAGTTCCCCAAGACACACTTTCAGCAGCATCCTACTTTCAAGAAGGTGAAAGAGCTCAACTAGACACTGGGGCAAAAGTTTCATGCACAAACCTCCTTCACGCCCTGCATGATTACAAACCCTACACCAGGTTGAGGAAATGCCCAGTCAGGCTCACAGCTGCCATAGGAGGAAAAGAATCAAGTCGCATCCCCAAAGGATCAGGATATATGCACATTCCAGCTCCCAACCCACAATGTTATGTGAGGGTTTTCTTCTACTACTCTCCCTTACTTGCTTCCACTTTACTCAGTGAAAATGATCTCTATGGGGCATCAGCACAAATCAGAGACCAATTCAGTGGCCAGTCTATTCACAAGTCGTTTATTGACAATGATCATCCCTCCAAGCAACTGAATGGCAACCTCAATATTATTTGTCACCACAAGGATACCACTGCTCGAAGTATTGTCATCCATGGTGTAATCATTGATGGACAGTGTTATACTCACCCATTGCTAATCCCAGACCTTGATATGGATTCATCCTACGTCAACTGTGCCAACTCATCCAAATATGCTGCCAACTCATCCAAATATGCATTAGCAACCGATGTCCAATTCAAGGAAGCTTGCAAATTAGCTGCCAAGGAAGTCATCAGCAATTACCGATATGACATATTCACCAACCTTGTCACCCTCCAAAAATGTACTGAAGCAGCTGGTGGTAAGGCTGATTCCAATGACAAGCCTTGGTTTAATACCAAAATGTTTTTCACCAATATTGCAGACAAGCAAATTCCAATTAATGCAATCAAGACCAAGACTTCAAAACTTCTCTGGCATCAAAGACTTGGGTATCCCTGTGATGCATTCCTTTATGATGCCCACAAGCACATTGCAAGGGTTCCAAAATTTCAGCGGCAGACCAGCATCCTAGATCAGCGCCCTACTTGTATCCAATGCAAACAGACAAAATCCTCTGCAGGCACCAACTCTACCAGGAAAGCAACTGAACCATTCCAAGGACTCTACATTGACTTCGCATTCTCTGGCGCCAAATCCTCCAACACCACGCGCAAGGTTTACTATGAAGGCATCCATGGTGAAACTGCTTGGATCCTCATCACAGACCACTTCACAGGCATGAAATATGGTGATACAAGGGTATCAAAAGCTGCTTCCCTCCATTGGCTGGAACACTTCTTCTCACAGCACAATCCTTCTTGTAACAACAAATATGTGATCGTTGACCAAGGGGGTGAGCTCTTCCACAACCCTGACATCAGAACCTCTTTACTGCATATGAAAAGCACTATCCCACAGGAGCTGATGCATCTCGCCAAAATGGCTCTGTTGAAAGAGCTCATTGCACACTGGCAAACTCAATGAAGACCTTGCTCAGTGGAGCCAACTTGCTTATCAAGTTTTGACCTTTTTCATTCTATCATGCTCTCCGGTTGTCCAATGCATTCCCTGAAGCGAACCAATTCCATACATCATTGGAATTGGCAACTGGTCAAAAAGAAAATCTCATTGACTTTGGGACATTTGGCTGCAGAGTCTGGGTTTGACCGCCAGGCAAGAAGAAAACAAAGCTCAAACCCAATGCGAGAAAATGACTTTTCCTAGGGTTTTGTCCCCTACACCACTAGGAATATGTTTGGTATGATACAGAAACTCATAGAGTGATTGCCACTCATGCCAGATTTGATGAAGGCATAAATGACCTCCCCATCTCCGAACTTTCTGCAAATGTCAAGCATCTAGCACATACAGATGATGACACAACCATACCACCTGTGCCTTCTGAAGTTTCTGCCAGCACTTTCCAGTTTTCCATCACACCTTTTGCCGATCTCACTCACCTCTGGCCAACTGCCCTTCCCACTTGTCATGACAAAGCCTTCGGCCTCCGTTTCACCAATGACTTCCTCCTTGGTAGAGCTCATGTCACTGATATTCTTCCTAAAAGCCCTGCCTCTCGCCTCTTCTCTTCACACAAGTCCTCTCTCTCCAAGCTTCGCGAAGCCTATATCATCTCTATCAATCACAATCGTGTATTTAATGCAACTGATGTTACTACAGCTCTGCATGAATGACATGATTGAGGGGTGAGGGATTTGACAGAGATACCAATCACATTTGCACTTGAAGCTAAATTATCTATCATGAAGGAAGTTTGGAAACATGCCAATGAATATGGCCTATTTGCACCTAACACCTCTTGGAAGGAACCAACTGGTACTGAAGACCAACCATTCTTGAATCGTATTTCATCCATCAAAACCATCAAAGTTCTCAGCAACAAATACAAGGAGCTAACACAGTCACGAATCAGCCAGGTTGACTCCACCAAAGCACTGCATGCCACCATCCAAAAACACATGGCGCCAACTGAAGATGACATGACTGTTGCTATTCCTACTATTGACATCGCTTCACTCAGAGCCATCACCAAGCTTCATAAAGCTGGCAACTCTGCATTACCCCTTGATGAAGATTCCCAACCAACTGAAACCATAGAACTCTTAATCAAGGCAATCAATTCTAGCGCAATGACTCCTGAAGAGCAAGCCCTGGGTCGTTTCACCAGAAGTAACCTAAAAACATTATCTACATGGCAAGAATGGGAAGCTGGTGAGCGCAAACAGCTTGATCAGTTTGAAGACCTGGAAATGTTTGGTACTCTGATACCATATCCCAAGGATCTGGATGCCATCATTCTCAGACCACATTGGCAGTACAGTGTCAAAAGGAATGGTGTATGAAGAGCCAGTCAGTGTTGTAATGGGAGCAAGTATGCAGCTCCAACCCTCCGCGCCATTGCAATGCCATATTCATTGTGTGTGGAACATCCAATTCGCAGCAACCCTCAATCTCAAAGTCTACGGAGGTGACGCTGCCGATGCGCATGCACACAGTCCCAGTCCAGTGATCCCAACCTTCATGACTATTCATGATACTTATGCTGAATGGTACAAGCACAAACATGTATTAAATTCCTTTTGTACGTATGAGGAAGCTACAGTACTCTAACTTACGTACGTACGTTCCTACATAACTTACAGTACTGCAGCTGGAATGATACGATACTACGAGTCGAAGATACAACCAATCGAGTCATAAACACCTTTAGTGTTTGGAATAATGAGATTCAGAGGTTATGCCTTTCTCTATGCGAGATTGGAGTGCGACCAAATCAGAGGTGCAATCGTGAGATTGATAGACGAATGGTATTGCCAGTCCTACGAGCTCTACAAGGCCATCCAGAATCAGGAAGACTGTGGGTAACTCACATCAACAGAATTCTAAGCTGCCCAGAACTCAACTTCAAGACCACCACCCATGACCGGACAATCTACACTACTGTATTTGAAGGTGAAACAATACATCTACTAAGGCAAGTTGATGATTTTGCACTAGCATGCACTGAAGCGTCAGTATCTGACAAAGTCTATGACATTATTGGAGAGAAGTTGGAACTACCCAAGGAAGATACAATTCCATTCACCAAATTGGGATTGCTTGAAGATGTCAATGGCATTGATGTTAAACAAACAGCTGACTACATTGAATTGTCATGTACCAATTACATTGACAGAATCATGAGATCCCATGGTTGGGAAGCTGATACTAAAATGAAGCCACACTCCAAACCATCAGCGCCTCTGTCAACAGAAGTGCTAAATCAGTTGCAATCTCATACCAATGAACCATTGGAAGGCACCAAGGAACATGCTGCTCTACAATCCACATCTGGCTTCTCACATGACCCTCCTGGGAGAAATGATGTTTGCGTATGTTAGCTGCAGGCCAGATATTCGTCACACAAACGAGATTCGGGGTTCTTTCGGAATTACGCGCATATTTGGGCCAAACTCCACTGGCCCCCTTTGTAAGTTCACCCTATTTATTGAAATTAATGTCAAACTCCTAATATTTTGATGCACAGTGCATTTTCCTACCCCACTGGCATCTATTTCCAAATAAGTGGCATATTACTGAATTTGATGCCTGAAACAAACAGTGCACGGTCACAATTTCTCAATCTCAATCGGTTCCTCATTTTTATTGTTATTACTGGCTATCGTTCAATGTTAGTAGTAACAATGGTCCACACTCCTAAATATCAGGTTTATTGTAAATGTTGCTACCGGGACTCTCCTCTGACCACTACTGGTTACGGAAAGCAGAAGGGTACCAAGAAGAAGAAGCCCCCCTTGTTTACAGCAAGACGAAGAAAGAATATGGGAGTAGTTGTTCCTCCCTGTCTTCTGGACCATATTTCACGTAATCCGGGTACATGTTATTCTTATTACTACTGGTGTTTGGGGGTAGATGATTATGCATCTTCCTTATTCATTAGAAAATTGAAGAAGCTTGAGGATGCTAGTCAACAATTAGGTCTAACAAACAGCACCTGTAACGGTCCACAAAGTAGTGGCGGCGCATTACCAGAGTTGCTCGACAATCAAGTTATGTACGACCCTTCTGTCAAACCGATGGAGCGGGCTTTGATTGGTCAGGTTTTAGTCAACAATGAGGATGATGATGACTCTGTTTCCAATGATAATTGTTTTTCTCCTAATGATGACAATGAGGAAGAAGGAATTGACAGCACAGAAGCCCCCCCCCCCTCTCTTTGAGTGTCAGTAGTGAAGGCAACAACATTGATGTTGATGACTCCCATCTTGATTCAAACACGACAATCATGACACCCAATGTAGGAAGGAGCGTATCTGACAAACTGAAGGTCAAGATCAAGTTAATGAAAATCATGCGGAATCATAGCATACCATTAGTTGCAGAGAAGGAATTTTATGAATGGGCTATTGAATCCAAGCAGCTTAATTTATTTTCATGAACAAAAGGAAATCTCATACAGACCAGGTCAAGTGTCATGAAGGACATTTACGCAACTGTGCCTGAAATAGAAGGTAATGGGTTTGAACCTCATCTTATCAACTGGTGTTATAAGAGATCAATTTGTGTTAACGTTGCTGGTCATAAAGAAGTTTACGTAAAATTGTTCCAAAAAAGCACTTCATTCCCTATTAACAAATGCCACGTTGGTAAAGGAAGACAATTTGTCTTTCCCCCATGCTGAAGACCCAACCTTACCAGTCCGTTATCCAGAACTACAAGGTAATATTGATATAGACGAACCCCACCATGGTGACTGGTGGATCAATACTTGGGAGAAGAGATGCAAAACCAAATCCAATGAAATTTTGGTGCCTATTATTCTTTACATGGATGGAATTGCAATCAACAATAGTGGTCAAACCACTCTTACCCCACTGAACATGACACTTGGCATATTCAACACCTTAACTCGGAACTCCCAGCTGGATGCCTGGGAGACTCTATATATTCACCCCACAGGTACACGTGATGAAGGTGACAATCAGTTGACAATGTGATTGAAGGCGATGGGTTTGAACCTCATCTTATTGACTGGTGTTCTAAGAAATCAAAGAGTGCTGACGTTTCCGGTTGTAAAAAAATCTATGTCCAGTTGTTCCAAAAAGCACTTCATTCCCTATTAACAAATGTGACTTTGGTGAAGGAAGACAATCTGTCTTTCTCCCATGCTGAAGACCCAGCCTTACCAGTCCGTTATCCAGAACTTCAAGGTAATATTGATATTGACGAACTCCATCACGGTGAATGGTGGATCAATACTTGGGAGAAGAGATGCAAATCCAAATTGAATGAAATTCTGGTTCCTATTATTCTCTACATGGATGGAATTGCAATTGATAATAGTGGTCAAACCGCTCTTACCCCACTGAACATGACTCTTGGCATATTCAACACCTTAACTCGGAACTCCTGGCAGGATTCCTGGGAGGCTATATATTATCACCCAACAGGTCCAGGTGATAAAGGTGACAAATCAATCGACAATGTGAACAATCTTCACTCTGGCCTTTGTTTTGCTCTTTCATCTTTGAAAGATGCCTGCAACCAAACAGATGGTATCAAATGATCTAATCTACTGTGGAACAAGAAGAAATGGTCTGTTCAAATGAAACTTGCAGTCGCTTATTTCAAAGGTGATACTGCTCCCCAGCACCAATTTTGTGGACATTATCAAACGTCGAATTCAAAGATGATCTGTAGGCATTACAATTGTCCAAGAACACTTGGTATTAGCACTCGTGTGAATGTTTTGAAGGTTCCCGTTTCAATTAAAAGTGGTAACATGCAGGTGTCTAAGCACCAAAATGGAGACGAGTATCAATCCATTTGGCTATGAACTATATCTGGTTTTACTGCTCCAACGGTGGACGAAGGAGTGAACGTTGAACAGCATTTCAAAAACATCTCTCACCACGGTGTACATAACAGAAAGGCTTTTTATGATATTGATTTTGGAGAAAACACACATAATATTCATTTAGCGTCACCAGGAGAGAGACTCCATATGCACCAACTTGGTTGCGCAAAGCATGCAGCAGAGACGTTCTGTGAGGACTTTTTAGGCAATAACCAGCGGCTTCTTGGTGAGATGGAAAGGTTAGCCAGTTACTACAGTGCTGCTGTTCAGAGGCAATTGGATCGTGACTTCCCACAAACCAATTTTTCGGAATCAATACATACAGCAAAGAAGGAGGGGAACCAGTACATTGGAATGCTTTATATTCATATGGTGTCACTTCTGTCTGCTGGAGGTTGTCAATTGTTGTTGTCTCAAAAGACGCCATCCAATCTTGAGAACAAGAGCAGAAAGTGTGAAGACGAAATTGACAGACGTATTTACGCCATTGAGTTGTTGTTGGGTATGGAAGAGTTCCTAAAATACGCTGGAATGTTTGACAAGGTTTTCAAACAAGACAAGAAAGATGTTTTGAATCTTGACAAAATGGTTGTTCTTTTCATCAACTGTATAAATACTTCTAACAATCTGCAACAAAGTAAGGGAGAGGGTAACAATCTTGTGAAGAATCACATGTATTTCCATTTATCACAGTATATGAGATTATTTGGTCCTCCAACTGGATGGGACTCTGCTGCGAGTGAGAGCAATCATGAAACGGAAGTGAAGGCTCCTGATAAGAGAACCCAATGAATCAAGCCCACACTAATCAAGCAAACCTGCATGCGAGTGATGGAGTATCAAACTATTGATCGACTTGACTGTGAATTTGATTTATTCGGACATAGATCCATGACAGGACCAAATCATCCTACAGAGGGTGGTTGGTCAGCTGGGTCTAAGTTTTTGATTGGTGTTATGAATGGTTTGCCTTACATGAAGTGTGATGAAAAAACGCAAGTGTACTCTGGTTTCCATCGGATGTTCTCAAGTTTTGTTGTAATGTAGTCATTCCGGCTGTGGGCACCAGCACGCTTCGTGGATCCATTGAGCACAAGAGGTATGACAAATATTGTGAGACGAAATTACTATTTTGTGCCCATCCATTGTTTAAGTCTGATTCTGGACAATTGTCAAACATATAGTACGACTGGGCAAATTTTCAACTCGACCTCCTGGATGAGCCTGGACTGCAAGTTTCTCCATGTCAGATTCTGTGCCTGCTTTACCTTGAAGGTCCTTTCCCTGTTGGAAGCTCCGTTAGTGGTTTTGAATTAGTGCACAATGGTTATTACGCCGCCGCTCATTGCTTTGTTTCTGCTGACCTCATACCAAGCAAGAGGGATGAAGGAAAAAGCACTGGCATGCGCTGGTAAAGCAAGGGGAGTTGAACAACAAATTGTATTTGTTCGACTGCAACGCCATTGAGTCTGAAGCTACCGTTGTTAGAAACCATGGTAGCCCTGACCAATACTTTGTCCTGGGAAATCGTGAACAATGGTTGTTTAATTTCTGTGAGACAATGGCTGCATTGGAACAGAAGAATATATAATCAATAGTACAAGATGGTGAAAACAGCACATGAATTGAATGAATAAGTTTATTATCAGTGATACTTTGACTTAAATCGATTGGTGTATTTTTTGTTTTTCAACTATTCTGCAACGGCATTGTAGGAAAGGCTTTTTTCATTTTGGGGGGAGTACTTGTAAATTGTTTTTGGAAATGTCGTGTATTTATTGCTTTTGAGGAACCCCCCTTTTCATGTGTATTTTGCGCTTTTCCACTTTCTGCAACAGCGTTGCACAAAATGCCCACTTCCGTATTTTTGAGGGTACAGTCACCCAATTTAGTTTTTTCTTCAAAATGGTGCAATTGCATTTCAAAAGGCCCCCTTATTGGAACTGCATTCCAATTTCTTCCTCACACTTGTACCGTACTTTAAACCCCTTAATGAATTTTGAAAAGTTTTCAATTCGGTTTGATCCCAATCGTGCCATTGCTCCTACATAGATCATGACAGTTCTGATTGAGTAGCAAGTTATTGTTATAATGGATTACTTCTTAGTACAGTTTTTTGAGATACATAAGCACTCATAATGTAACACCCTTCAAACTTGGAATTCAAACAGCTATGAAACACCAATGGATTAAAGAGCAGTGTATCCCCAGAACGCAACGGCACTTTGATTTGGTAGGTGGGGAAGACAAAATAATAAATCACTTTGTCAGTAGACGCTTCCGCTGGAGTAACGACTGTTAATCGAGTATAATGCATATCGTCATCAACATGGCATCATGAATGATAATTGCGACCAATTGAAAACGCTAATGCATGCTGCCCAATGGCATTTAGCTCTGTACGAGAAACAATTTGAGACAACACAGACATTTCATCCTCAACAAATGGTTCCACGTCAGTTAAACTATGATGCATATGCTTCATAATTTCTACTGCTGCCTGTCTCTTCGAGCTCAACTTTCATGCTGGGTTCCACATGTTCTTTGAATACATAAACGCCATTATTGGAAGACAATCTTTCTGGTCGGATTCCAATGATAGCATAAGTGTTGTTGATACTGGCACGCTTCTGTCCCCTGGCAACTGTTAGCTTTGCTCCAACAATTGCCGTAGAAAATTATCTTACAACTTTGATATTATTGTTGGAAGCCAGGTGCCGTTCTGCAAAATTTCGGGAAACTTTTGCAAAAATGCGCAATGACGGTTTATAATTGTCAAACGCAAGAATATGCTCATCTTTTGTACTATCCAATGTCTCGAAATTGTCGATAGACAAACCCTGTGCCGATTGATACTTGTTCTTTCCTCCTATTTTGCCACCCCAACTTGTTTCCATGTATTTATCTTTCACCACACTTGTTTGGTATTTCTTTTTCAACTCTATTGCATTGACACCATATTTGTAAGTTGAATGCCTATTCTTTCGGTTTTATCTGAGACAATTTTTTATAAGTTTCATGGCTCGTTGACAACAGTGCTGCGACCTTAAGAAAATTCGAAGACATTTTCATTTACTTCTATATTGCTGTTGTCTCTTTGCTCTTTGTTTGTTTGCTCTTTCTGCAATTTTCTCTGGTGTTCTTTTGAATCCCATTGCACCGGTTGCCGTTGCTCTACAACGATTGTTGTAGAAAGGTTGGAGTTGCGAAGAAATAACCGAAAGCCGGCGAATGTCCTAAGAAAGATCCGTCGAAGAAGTCATAAATTATGTACGATGTGCTGGTGTTGGTGCTGAAATGTACCGGTAATCTTACTCGGTGTGTTCAGGAAGAAGCAGCCAAGAAATACTAGTACAAACAAACAAAAATACGGAGACTACTATGTATGCACGTTTCTACGGAGGACTCGATCCACCAAACACAGTGACATCAATATCAACTGATCAGATCCTGGCAAGAAACGTTACACTACTTAAAGTCAGTCTGTTTCTGAATTACATAATTTCTGTGCGACGTGGTGGTGGTGCCGGTATGTACCAGTAGTATAACTTGGTGTGTTCAGGAAGAAGCAGCCACAACCGAAAATTGAAGTTACTACGCCGGCAGACAACAAGATCCACAAACTATATGATTCTGGGTTGGATTATGACAATTACTTGTATTTAGGTACAACTACGTGCCTGCCTACGTCACAACTTGGAAATAACAGGAAAATGGAAAACAAAACACCACAACCGACAAACAAGACGACAGTTGTGCCAACCCGGTGGACTTTCTTGTCCAAGGATTACACCAAATGGATGCATGAGCTGAATCACGATGACCTAAACAACAATGGAAACCTGTTTTTATATCATTTTGAAACAAGGTTTGATACGTTATGTGCCAAAAAGTGGACACTTGGTACTCGCAATCCTTAATGGATGCCAGAAGATCAAGGATGTGAGAAAAAGACTCAACAGCAAAAAAGGACATTTCGAGAAGGATGAAGCTTTGAAAATTTGGGAGCAATGCTTCAAGTACATAGCCGAGGAAGTATTTCCCGGCTACGAAGAAGGCAACACTGATGGGATTGACCATGTGTGGGCTATGGGCGTCATTCTAGCATACATTTCATGTGGTTATCCAGCATTGAAAACAACAGAAGTCATAAAGTGCTATGACAATGTGGGTATTGGACCAGAAGTAAAATCGAGAGAATGAGAGAGACTGGAAGGAGATGGTTGTACTTTCCCTGCAAAAGAATAGTGTAATCTGACGCCGGAGGCAAGAGAGCACATAAAACAATGTATACAGTACAACCCTGGGAACCCTCCTTGTATGACATCCATTCGGTACAACAACTGGCGCAAAAAGATGAATAAGGCAATCATTGACAACGACAGATTGCAATGGTATTGCGACTCAACAGACAATAACGGTTGAACTCCACATACAAAAGATTTCCGATGATTAAGGTAAAGAAGATAAATAAAAAAGACACGGAAACAAAACGTATGAAACAGCAGTGACATTTGTTCATGAACAAATCGAGAAAACAGTCAAAAAAGAAAAAGCGGAAAGTAAAAGAATTGACAAACAGGGGGGAAAAGAAGGAACAAGAGGAAAAGGAGTAGAAAATTAAGCAATGGCTAAATCTTTACGAAAAATGTTGGAATTCATCTGAAGATTTAGAGGAGTACAACAACTGTCCCATTCCTTGTGGTGCATGGGGGCGTGTGAAACACTAACCCTGCAACTCTGTAAGGATTCCATTAAATAATAAAGAGCATAATCTCTGAGGTACAATCGGTACAAAAATTAAGTAAAAAAATAGACCAGAAATGAAGTAAAATATCACCTAAAGATGTCGGTACATTCAAAAAATGTACTCCGTAGAAACTAACAAAACAACAAAAAGGGCATTTCCTGCAAGGCCGTTGCAGAAAATGGAAAAACAATAGGTAGGTGAATCAATGCTTGGGCTCCGTACAATTATCCTCTGTGGAACCTACAGATTGTGATCCGCGCCAACATTAACAAATTAAGGGGGTAGTTTCAACCACATTGCACGAGTTCCCAAAAACAACAAAAAGGGCATTTCCTACAACGCTGTTGCAGAAAATGGAAAATCAATAAATACAAGAACGTACCAGTACGGAGTGATAGGGTGGGGAACATCAAAATGTTTGGGTCTGCGCCAAAATTTTCAGGACACCACATTCCAGATTATCACGGCATGCACAAACAAAAGACAGGCAGGCGCCAGTAGAACAACACTCACAGGTACAACAATACAAGTAAAATTAATATTAATACAGCACTTACCAGGAGGCAGTAAATCAAGCACTTACAGCATGTAGTAATTTTACCACGGCTATTGAGAACAGTATGAATGTTAAAACATTCCAAACGCTTCCTCCAAAACAACACTATTATCATAAAACTAGCGCGCCAAAATAATCAAAGCCAAAAACAGTAAGTTGTGGTGCACGATTTAACAAAGAAATAATGATAGAACTTAGTTGCAGTCCAGTGACAGGTAAAACCGTTGTTACCCATACAACAAAATAGCCCGGCCAGCAGTGTATCAGGAAGTGACCAAACAAACACAAACAATAGCCAAACAGATAGAACCCCCAACAGTTGTAGCGACAGCAATATTCTGCAGCAAACAAAAGACTCCAATAACAATAACTTGGAAAACAACATTGTCAAACATGTCAAAGAACAGTGTCCAGGAAATTTAAATTCCCGCCAGAGAATAAATTCGTGAAGGCAACGATATTCAAAATTGTAAAACTAGGGAATAACCATGAAATACCAAATACGATCGATATAAAGGATCAAAAGTGGAGTGGAATTTTCTGCCAAACAATCACTACTTGTAGGCACAATGCTCAAACTCTTGCCAGGAAAAACTACAAAGGTAAGCAAAAAGCAATAAAATGATTGCCGGCATGCACTCTTTCATCATTCTTTCTAACAAAATCGTATTCTTCACACTGACACATAGACAATAAAAGGAACAACCAGATACCAGATAGTTTCCAAGGAATCGTTCTAATCACGGACACCCAAGACGTGAACTCAGAAAATAGGTACCAATTGCACGAAGACTATCGACAGAAAAATTCACCAGAATTCCAATACTTCATGAAAAGAATTCTTGGAGCGGTGTCACCAAAACAGACGGACTTAAAAAAAATCAGTCAGAATGACAGTCAGTAACATTTTCACTCCAAGCGATGAAGCTTTTGCATTGATTTTTCTTTACAACGACTTTGACTTGTGGCTAAACACAACAAAGGGCACAAGGTTGAGAAAGAAATTCACTGACGGTAAGTCAGGAAATAAGGAGGGATGGAGTGACAAGGGACAAGATCTTTACAAATACATAGTAAGTGAATTAGAAAAACGAAGGGAGGAACAACAGTCAAAAGAAGTAGAGACAGAACTACTTAAAATGTAACAAAAGCAAAATGGCAATCATAAACAACAAGCTAACAAGGAGGAGGATGAAGAAAGTAAAAAGAAAAAAGATGGAAGCGAAAATGTAGCTTGCTTGAGATTCTTGGCAAGGATGACGAGGACTACAAATTTTTCATCATATACATGAAAAATGAACCGGAGTAATTGGTGATAACAACAGCATTGTAGTAGCACGGCTAGTTCATTACTAGTTCACGGTTTGCACAATATTGTTCCGGGTCTTCTGTTTGAGTAGATTACAATAAACAACGTAATTGCAAAAGTTGATAAAATACTTTCATATTTGTTACAAAATATATATGTTTTCTTTTGGTATTTGATATGCATAGCGTAAATATTGTGAAAATGTCGGAGATTATTGCAAAGGCAGATAAAATACTTTCTTATTAGTGCAAAAATATGTTTGTTGGCTTTTGATATTTGATAAACGTAGTGTGAGTATTGTGAAAGCGATGTAACAGAATAGATTGCTGGTTATCAAAAAGCTCATACAGTTGTGAAGAAATTTGTAATAACGCTACGACAATATCATTGTACATAAAGGATATTATTACAAAACATGAGTTTCATGTGGAAAAAACTAATATCGAATGGAGAATAAATATTAATGAGGTAAGCATGAAACAAAATTGTAGAATAAAAAATTTGTGAAGCAACCATGGTACAGGGGGTGAAAATATGGATGCGAAAAGAGTCTTACTTGAAATTGTTGCGTGCAAAAATAGGTAGAGAATTATTTATCATATGCGCAACTAAATGTTTTGGAATTTTTTTAAAACATCGCATGAATTTGACGAAAGCATGAGCATCGTTTATGTGATGTTGGGTATGCTGTAACACTGATGTCCAAGTATAGTTCCAACCCCACCGCCTTTCACTATTCAAGCCTGAAGAACATTGCTCGGTACCTTAGAACAACAAGGTCTTGGGGAATTCAATTCTACTGACCTAATGCTAAACCATCTCTACCCCCTGGCGCACCATATGAAGATTCAGTCCAAGATGTAACTCTTCCAAACTATCCAGAAGATATCAAGCAAAGCAAGTTGATGTGCTTTGTCCATGCAGCATATGGCAATGATCCAAAATGCCAAAGATCCACCACAGGATATGTATTTACTTATGCTGGTGGAGCCACTGTTTACAGATCCAAAGCACAATCACTCACGGTGTAGAGTTCTACAGAGGCCAAGTTTATCGCTGCAGTCACTGCAGCTAAAACAGCCAGATACCTCAGGTTGATACGCAAGGAACTAGGATTCGTTCAAATTGGCCTGACTCCAATCTATGAAGACAACGCACCAGCAATTAAAATCATCAACACACAAAAGCCTACTGAGAGAACCAGACACATTGAAACCAGGTTCTTTGCAATCCAGGGGTGGAAGGAGAATGGTGAGATTGAGATGATCCATACTCCAGGCGTCACCAATCCAGCAGATGATTTAACCAAGCCATTGGGATGGATCTTGCACACTCAACATGCAAGGTACATCATGGGTCACTACCCCGGTTAAATAATCGAATAATTCCACATGAAAGAAGGTTAATTACAAACCAACAGTAATCCAACATCGATATCATGTTGGATCAAGTTGTGTGTTGTCGGCTAAAAATGCGGTAAAAAAACGTGGCAACCAAAACGGCCAAGGTGTGAATATTTGCCCAAACAACGCTTCCCAACTACATCACTAACACAAGGCAATAGAGGTACAAATATTCAGCTTAGAATCAAATGCACCTCCACTACTTTGAAATTGTTAAGTGGTAACAACGATTCCACTTAAGACTACAAACGAAACAGGTTAAACAATTCGGAACAAGACATCTTTAAATACCAGACCAATAAGTAAACATTTGGCATTATATATGTGCTCAAAAGAGTACATATAACAGCCCGTGAGGAAACTACTGATTTCAATAATGAAAATCAATACCAGATCGGAATGGGCCTCATTTATTCCATATATCCCCATCAAGCAAAGGGCCCATCGATGCTATTACTCAACCTCGTAGAAGACCGATATCATCAAATGACCGATACAGAAAGACCAACATGATACTAAGACAGCAACAGGATCGATCCGATGATAACAAATAACCGGGGAAGACCCCTACCATGTAAAATACAGGGAACCCTGGCACAGTGCAAAATACATACATTAGGTAGCAAAATAAGAGTGTCTCCATGAACTCACATCTCTTTTAATTTAAACTATTTGTTATACCTATCTGGTCTATTTTTAAGTTGCAACATTTCATTATTCATCTTATCCATAACAGGAACCATATTCAAGAAGGACAAATCACAAAAAATGTCTTATTTTTTCACTCCAAATTGCATATCAGTGGGTATTTTTCCTCCAAATCTGTCTCCAGGACCCAAATGCACTCATTAGGTGGTGAAACAACACACAACGAATCAGAGATATCTCACTTCTGTTTCTTTCATGATTCATCTTGTCCATAACATGAACCGCATTCTTGGACAAATCACAAAAAATGCATGATTTTTGCACTCCAAATTGCACATCAGTGTTCATTTTTTTCCAAATAAACAACCCAACTGCACTCATTAGGTGGTGACACACAAACTCTCATAGATACCTCATTTCTGTTTCTTTCATAATTTATCTTGTCCATAACATGAACAACATTCATATTGTAATCACAAAAAATGTAATGGGGCAGCTTGTTAAACAGTAAAAACATTGAAGTTTCCCTTATTTTAGGAGGGGCGGATAATTTTTTAAACAAATATCCCTTGTTTCGAATTTCCCCCCATTTGTTTAGGGTCTGTCCTTTTTCCGTTTCAGTCTGTCCTTTCTTCGTCCTTATTTTGGGCGGGCGCGTGAAGGGCGCCCTGGCATAGTCTGTATGGGGTTTCAAAATCAGGTAAAAAGACGTTATCTTAATCAGGTAGGGAGTAAAAAATAGATGGTTTTGCATATTTTTTGAGATTGTTTAGATAGGTATTTTTTGTTGCCCAGACATTGTACCTATCAGGAGTCATAAATAAGAGAGGGGCGCGACACGCCGTCTGTCTGTCATCCGTTTTTGCTGCATGATACTAGAAGAAAAAAATTGGGGTCCTTGAAACCATGATAGGAGGATTTTGTTAAAAACTTCCCCAGCTAAATTTTTAAAAGTCTGTTTTTACTGCATAATGCTAGCAAAACTACTACACTTTCAAATGATAGCAACTCAATCAAAAAGCAAGAATATTAAAATGAGTTACAGGGTTCAGTCTAAACCAACTTTTTGTGAGAAAGCTGAATATTTAGCTTGTTTGGGCTGATTATGCACAGAATTGTATTTTTTAAAGAGAGAGACACGTCACACAAACGAGATTCAGGGTTATTTCAGAATCACGCGCATATTTGGGTCAAACTCCACTGGTCCCCCTTTGTAATTTCATCCTATTTATTAAAATTAATGTCAAACTCATAATATTTTTATGCACATTTCATTTTCCTACCCCTCTGGCATCTGTTTCCGAAGTAGTGGCATGTTACTGAATTTTATGCCTGAAACAAACAGTGCATGGTCGCAATTTTTCAATCTCAATCGTTTCCTCATTTCTATTGTTATTACTGGCTATTGTACTAACGATGGTGACGATACCTAAATATCAGGTATATTGTTTACGTTGCTACCGTGACTCTCCTCTGATCACTACTGGTTACGGAAAGCAGAAGGTTACCAAGAAGAAGAAACCCCCCTTGTTTACAGCGCGACGAAGAAAGAAAACGGGAGTAGTTGTTTCTCCCGGTCTTCGTGACCATATTGTGAATGACGCATCATGCTATTCTTATTTCAAGCAATCTTCGGGGATAGTAGATTTTGCATCTTGCATATTCATTAGAAAAAAGAGGAAGAAGCTTGAGGATGTTAGTCAACAATTAGGTCTAACGAACACCCATAACGGTCCACGGAGTAGTGACGGCGCATTACCAGAGTTGCTCAACAATCAAGTTATGTATGACCCTTCTGTCGAATCGATTGGGCGTGCCTTGATTGGTCAGGAATTATCAAACATAGACGATGACAATGATTCTGTCTCCGATGACAATTTTTTCTTTCCTAACAATGACGATGAGGAAGAAGGAAGTGAGATCATAGAGGCCCCCCACTCTTCGATTGTCAATGATGAAGAAGGCATCAACATTGATGTTGACGATTCCCATCGTGCTTCAAACACGCTATTAATTACGACACCCAATGTAGGGAGGAACATATCTGACGAATTGAAGGTCAAGATCAAGTTAATGAAAATCATGCGGAATCATAGCATACCATTAGTTGCCGAGAAGGAATTGTATGAATGGGCTATTGAATCGGAGCGGCTTAATTTATTTTCATGGACTAAAGGCAATCTCATAAAGACCAGGGCAAGTGTTATGAAGGAGATTTCCGCAACTGTGTCTGAAATAAAAGGCGATGGGTTTGAACCTCATCTTATTGACTGGTGTTCTAAGAAATCACAGAATGCTGATGTTTCCAGTCGCAAACAAATCTACATCCGGTCGTTCCAAAAAGCACTTCATTCCCTATTAACAAATGTGACTTTGGTGAATGAAGATAATCTGTCATTCCCCCATGCTGAAGACCCCACCTTACCAGTCCGTTATCCAGAACTTCAAGGGAATATTGATATTGACGAACTGCATCACGGTGAATGGTGGATCAACACTTGGGAGAAGAGATGCAAATCTGGATCAAATGAAATTCTGGTTCCTATTATTCTCTACATGGATGGAATTGCAATTGACAATAGTGGTCAAACCACTCTTACCCCACTGAACATGACTCTTGGCATATTCAACACCCTAACTCGAAACTCCCAGCCGGATGCGTGGGAGGCTATATATTATCACCCAACATGTCCAGGTGATAAAGGTGCCGAATCAATTGACAATGTGAACAATTTTCACTCTGGCCTTCGTTTGGCTCTTTCATCTTTGAAAGATGCCTGCAACCAAACGGATGGTATTGAATGGTCTAATTTGCCGTGGAACAAGAAGAAATGGTCGGTTCGAATGAAATTTGCGGTTGCTTATTTCATAGGTGATACTCCCCAGCACGACCAACTTTGTGGACATTATCAAACGTCGAATTCAAAGATGATCTGTAGGCATTGCAATTGTCCCAGAGCACTTGGTATTAACGCTCGTGTGAATGTTTTGAAGGTTCCTGTTTCAGTTCAAACTGGTAACATGCAAGTGTCTACGCACCAAAATGGGGAAGAGTACCAATCCATTCGGCTCTGGAATATATCTGATTTTACTGCTCCAATGGTTGGCGAAGGAGTGAATGTTGAACAGTATTTCAAAAACATTTCTCACCATGGTGTACATAACGGCAACGCTTTTTATGATCTTGATTTTGGGGAAAACCCACATAATATCCATCTAGCGTCTCCCGGAGAGAGACTCCATATGCACCAACTTGGTTGCGCAAAGCGTGCAGCAGAGACGTTCCGCGAGGACTTTTTAGGCAATAACCAGCGGCTTCTTGGTGAGATGGAAAGGTTAGCCAGTTACTACGGTGGTGCTGTCCAGAGGCAATCCGATCGTGACTTCCCACGAACCAATTTTTCAGAATCAATACATACAGCAAAGAAGGAGGGTAATCAGTACATTGGAATGCTTTATATTCAGATGCTGTCACTTCTGTCTGCTGGAGGCCGTCAATTGTTGTTGTCTCGAAAGACTCCTTCCAATCTTGAGAACAAGAGCAGAAAGTGTGAAGAGGAAATTGACCGACGTATTTACGCCATTGAGTTGTTGTTGGGTATGGAAGAGTTCCTAAAGTATGCTGGAATGTTTGACGAGGTTTTCAAACAAGACAAGAAAGGTGTTTTGAATGTGGACAAAATGGTTGTTCTTTTCATCAACTGTATAAATAACAATCTTCAACGAAGTAAGGGAGAGGGTAACAATCTGGTGAAGAATCACATGTATTTTCATTTATCACAGTATATGAGATTATTTGGTCCTCCAACTGGGTGGGACTCTGCCGCGAGTGAGAGCAATCATAAAACTGAAGTGAAGGCTCCTGCTAAGAGAACTCAACGAAACAAGTCCACACTTATCAAGCAAACTTGCAACCGAGTGATGGAGTATCGAACTATTGATCGACTTGACCGTGAATTTGATTTGTTTGAACATAGACCCGTAACCGGACCAAATCATCCTAAGGAGGGTGGTTGGTCAGCTGGGTCTTCGTTTTGGATTGGTGTGATGAATGGTCTCCCTTACATGAAGTGGGATGAAAAAAAAAACTCAAGTTTACCCTGGTTTCCATCTGATGTTCTTGAATTTTGTTGTGACGTGGTCCTACCGGCTGTGGGCAGCAGCAAGGTTTTTGGAACCACGGAGCACAAGAGGTATGACAAATCTCGCGAGATGAAATTATTGTTTCGTGCCCACCCATCGTTTAAGTCTGATTCTGGACAATTGTCCAATGTATGGTACGATTGGGCTAATTTTCAACTCGACCTCCTTGATGGACGTGGACTGAAAGTTTATCCATGTCAGATTCTGTGCCTGCTTTACCTCGAAGGTCCTTTCCCCATGGGTAGCTCTGTTAGTGGTTTCGAATTAGTGCACGATGGTTATTATGCCGTCGCTCGTTGCTTTGTTTCTGCAGACCCCATACCGAGCAAGAGGGATAAAGGAAAAACACCATCATGCGTTGGTAAAGCTAGGTGAGCTTCGGAACAAATTGTATTTGTTCGACTGCAACGCCATTGAGTCCGAAGCTGCCGTTGTTAGAAACCATGGTAGTCCTGACCAATATTTTGTGCTGGGTAATCGTGAACAATGGTTGTTTAATTTCCGTGAGACAATGGCTTCACTGGAAAAGAAGGATTTACAATCAATAGTACGAGATGGTGAAAACAGCACATGACTTGAATTGTACATAAATGGATTTTCCGTTTTTTTCATTTTTCCAGTATCGCAACGTCGTTGCAGTGAATTGTTCATATTTAACAATGTTGTTTCAGGAAATCAGTTTTTTCGTATGTTCAATGGTATACTACCACTGTTTAATTCTACCCACCTTTTTCATGTGTATTTTGCGTTTTTCTATTTTCTGCAACGGCGTTGCACCAAATGCCCTTTTCCCGTATTTTCGATGGTATACTAGTACGGTATAGTCATACCTACCTTTTCATGTGTATTTTGCGTTTTTCTATTTTCTGCAATGGTGTTGCACCAAATGCCCTTTTCCCGTATTTTCGATGGTATACTAGTATGGTACAATCATACCCCCCTTCTCAGGTGTATTTTGCGTTTTTTTATTTTCTGCAACGGCGTTGCAGCACCAAAAGCCCTTTTTCCCATGTTTTGGATGGTATACTAGTATGATACAATCATACCCCCCTTCTCATGCGTATTTTGCGTTTTTCTATTTTCTGCAACGGCGTTGCACCAAATGCCCTTTTCCCGTGTTTTGGATGGTATACTAGTATGGTACAATCATACCCCCCTTTTCATGTGTATTTTGTGTTTTTCTATTTTCTGCAACGGCGTTGCACCAAATGTCCTTTTCCCGTGTTTTGGATGGTATACTAGTATGGTACAATCATACCCCCCTTCTCATGCGTATTTTGCGTTTTTCTATTTTCTGCAACGGCGTTGCACCAAATGCCCTTTTCCAGTAGGTACAGTCATACATTCTTTTTCATGAGTATCAAGTTATTATTATAATGGATTACTTCTTAGTATAGTTTTGCGCGATACATAGGCGCTCATAATATAACACCCTTCGTATTTCGGATTCGAACAGCTATGAAACACTAACGGATTAAAGAGCAGAGTATCCCCAGATCGCAACGGCACTTTGATACGGTACGTTGGGAAGACAAAATAATAAATCACTTCGTCAGCATGCACTCCCGACGGAGCTATGACTGTTAAACGAGTATAATTCATATCATCATCAACATGGCATCGAGAATGGTAATTTCGACCAATCGAAAAAGCTAACGCCTGTTTCCCAATGGCATTGAGCTGCGTACGAGTCAGAATCTGAGACAACACATCCATTTCATCCTCAACAAATGGTTCGATGTGTGTTAAACTATGATGCATATGCTTCACAATTCTCACTGTCGTCTGTTCCAGCTCCAGTTTCATGTTTTGTTTCACATGACTTTTGAATACGTACACACCATTGTTGGAAGACAATCTTTCTGGTCTAACTCCAATGATAGCATAATCATCGTTGATACTGCCGCGCTTCTGACCTCTGGCAACTGTCGGTTTGGATCCAACAATTTCTGGAGCAAACTCTCTTAACAGTTTCATATTATTCTTCGTAGCAAGGTGTCGCTTGGCAAATTTTCTGGAAACTTTTCCGAAAATGCGCAACGACGGATTATTCTCGTCAAACGCAAGAATATGCTCATCTTTTGTACTATCCAATGTATCGAATTTATCTATCAACAAAGCCTGTTCCGGTTCATACTTTTTCTTTCCTCCTATTTTGCCACCCCAGTTTGTCTCCATGTATTTTCCTTTGACCACAGTTGTTCTGTATTTGTTTTTCAACGCTATTGTACTGACACCATCTTTGCAAGTACTACGCCTATTTGTCCTTTCCTTCTTCATTGGTTTTATGTCGGACAACTTTGTATAAGTTTTATGGCTCGTTGACACCGGTGCTGCAATCCTAAGAAAGTTCAATGACATTCTCTGCTTTCTTCTTTTCTCATGTTTCCTATCTCTTTTTTGCTTCATAGCTCTGTCCGAGAACTGATTTCTCGTCATGGTTGGAGTACGTGTAGCAATTCAAAGCCAATGATTCGTTGCCGTTAGTGGTTTCGCCCGTGCGCTTTTTGCTTGACACTTTTCGCTTGCCGCTTTTTGCTTGACACTTTTCGCTTGCCGCTTTCCACTTGCCGCTTTCCGCTTGCCGCTTTTTGCTTGACACTTTTCAGGTTGCCGCTGTTTCTCTCGCGGCTGTCGCTGCCGATTGCCGCTGTTTCTCTCGCTGCTGCTTGCCGCTGCCGCTGTGGCTGTTGCTGCCAATTGCCGCTGTTTCTCTTGCTGCTGCTTGCCGCTGCCGCTGTGGCTGTCGCTGCCGCTTGCCGCTGTTGCTCTTGCTGCTGCTTGGCGCTGCCGCTGTGGCTGTCGCTGCCGATTGCCGCTGTTGCTCTCGCTGCTGCTTGGCGCTGTGGCTGTCGCTGCCGATTGCTTGCCGCTGCTGCTGCGCCTCTCCCTGCCAATTGCCGCTGTTCCTCTCGCTGCTGCTTTCCGCTGCCGCTGTGGCTACCGCTGCCGATTGCCACTGTTGTTCTCGCGGCTGCCAATTGCCGCTGGTGCTATCTGCGGTTCAACGAGTTGTTGACGTTGTCAACGATTTTATTAGAATATTTGGTATGATAATTGAACAAAATGGGTGAGTATCTATTGATGTAGTACAGTAAATAATAACAACAGAATAATATAATCTACATGCTACCAACGTACACCGTTTGCTTCCTTTCGTTGTTGTTGTCGATTGGTGGTGTTGCTGTGTTGTTGACGTTGTTGTTACCTTCGATTCGGTGTTGACTTCGATTCAGTGTCGCGTTCGATTCGTTGTATCCTTTGCACCTATAGGAAAGATTTGCCACACCAGGAAAGATTGGTTCTTCCGATCCGTTGTTTCCAATCCCTTGTTTCAAATCCGTTGCTCCGATACGGTCCTATGAAAATGAGAAGTAAAAGAGAAGGAAGAAAATACATTATCAGGAATGCCAGAGGAAGTATAATCATTGTCTATCTCCTCTCTCATTCGTACCGTTGTGATTGCCAATTTCTAATCTGTTGTTTCCAATCTGTTATTCTGATCTGGTCCTATGAAATTAAGAAGAAAAACATAATTGAGGAAATGCATTATCAGTAATGCCGGTCGAGGAAGTATTATCATTGTTGTCTATCTCATTCGTACCGTTGCTTGTTCTGATTCGTTTTACCGTTGTTGTCACCGATACGTTGTTACCGCAGATACGTTGTTGCCTCCAATAATTCCTTTTGCCGGTTTGTTATTCGTTGTCGTTGTTCTTTCTGCTGCCGTTGATTTGCAGACTTGTAGTAATTCCTATGTCACAAAAAACAGGGACTTGTTCCTGTTGATATATAGGCAATTGATGCAGATTTTGTGCTTTCAAGATGTTTATGTAAGGCGGCCGTCCAAACAAGAATATCTTTCCACCAACTAATCCCTAATCAAATGCTTTCTACTTCTTTTGCAGTACAAGGCTGTTATATCGGACTGAAATATCTGAGAACGGATCGTTGTGCTCGTGACATCGTTGCATGTGGCATGTGACGAAGAGGGTCGGATCCCACGTTCTCGGACGGAGTGTTGTTGGAAAGCAACAACACTCTACTCAGATAAGTTGGAAAATGAGGTTTGTCGGTAACTGAAACAATACAAATTTTCAACAAGTAAAAGTGACCCGAGTTGGTGAGCAACAAACTTTGACTGTAATCTAAGTACAAATTAGTACTTAAATCCAACTTCGAACGTAAGAATGACAACGGTTCGATAGATGTTATGCTAAGTACTGGTATCAACCTTCGAACGTAAGAATGACATCAGTTTGATACATTTTCTGGTAAGTAACATTATTTTTTTTTTTTTTTTGCAACGGCGTTGCAACAAATGGTCTTTTTGTATTTAGTGTGATATGGTTCATACGACAGTACAACGAACTTCGAACGTAAGAATGACATTGGTTTGTTAATTATTATGTTCTTTTTTTTTTGCAACGGCGTTGCAACAAATTGTCTTTTTCTAAATACGACAGTACAACTAACTTCGAACGTAAGAGTGACATTTGTCCGTTAAGTATTATATTCTTTTTTTTTTTTCAACGGCGTTGCAACAAATGGTCTGTTTGTAATTACCGTGATATGGTCCATATGACACTACAACGTAGTAATTCGAACGTAAGAATGACATTGGTCCGTTAATTCTATTTTTTTTAATGCAACGGCGTTGCAACCAATGGTCTTTTTGTATTTAGCGTGATATGGTTCATACGATAGTATAGTTCATACCAAACTACCTTTCTACGCCACCAAATGCACCAATTCATCGATCGGATCAATTTCCTTTTTTTGCAACGGCGTTGCAACAAAAGCCCTTTTTAGTATTTAGCGTGAGATGTTTCATACGAGTGTACCTTTCTACACAAATTGCACCAATTCAGCGATCGTACCATTTGTTTTTTGCCAACGGAGTTACAACCAATGCCCTGTTTCCTATTTAGCGCTACTAGGTGTTTCATAGGACTGTACTTTTCTACACAAAATGGAACAATTCAGCAATGGGGCCATTTTCAAAATTGGAAAATGTTTCTTTTTTTCTTTTCTTCATCTCACCCAAAAAACCCTTTTTTCCGTTTTTCGGGAACGGCGTTTCCAGTTACACAGAATGGTTTTTTGATCTTAAGGGGTTCACCCACAAAACCCCGCCCTTGGGTTGGTCGTTGCAGGTTTTATTTCTCAAATAATTGTGACGATATTGTTTAACTCTTTTTCCGGTTAGTGGTAGTAGAACGTTTTTACGACAACAATGACACAGTTACAGGCACCTTATACGTTATCGGTTTTTTGAGAAATGGTTTTTGAGAGATGATTACCACTGTCGCGTCGCTACGTGAGCGGTGATCTCTTGTGAAAGAATTTTCAAGGTGTACTATCCTTCTGTCATTCAATGTTTGCTCGTATCTCGGGTAAACTAGATTCACACAACAGTGATTCTCATTGTTTTCAACCAATAAAAAGATTGTCTCAAATACTGATAACATTTTACATTGCCAATGACACCTACGACTAATAGTGCTCCCAAGCGTGGGGCCAATCCAAATTCAAATAAGAAAACGTCAAGTTGTAAGAAGGGTAGATTGAAAGACCCACCACCCAATAGTGTTGACAAACATGATGCGGATCAAAGAGATCATCTACAGGCAGTAATTAGTAACCTTAGAAAGGCTTTGAAGGATGAGTCATATGGAACAGAGGAGTTTGTGAGGAACCTCAGTCTGGAGGTTACAACATGTTTCACTGCATTGTTGACAAAGGTTTACCTTGTATCCAAAATTATTGAATCCGAACCTACACCAGATTTCAGGAAGTCAATGTCTACTACTAACTCTGCGGAAAAGAAGAAGGGGAAGGGAAAGAAGAAAAAACCCGATACCACCTTAAGTGACTTAGGCCCTATTCCCCATCAAATAGACGTCATGGTGGATTTATTTTTGTTTGAAATTGACAACGGGGTGACTGGAGTGTTGAAATTTTTGAGCAGGAGGCAATTAACCGAGCGATTCAATGACTACGACATGGCGAACAAGTGGAATAGGTTCGAGTCACTGTTGCGGAATCTTAACGACACATCAGGCGTGGATGCTATCTATGGGCGCAACGTCGTCAACTACGTTACAATGAAGAAGTACATGATAATGTACCGTGAGATATTGGTTTGGTACATGAAGAATGTGAAGTATCCACCCGGGTCGGATATTTCGTCTGAGGATTTGTGTTTCCATACCAAAGGCGACAATTGTTCTCCCAGTCAGTTGAAAGCATACGTCAGAGCAATGAGGAACTTCTTGGACTGCCTTATGGCAAAGACCTCTCTACGTGTTTCAATGACTCATAGCTGCAATCAGGTGGACTTAGACAAACATTTCAAGAAGCAGCGGATCAAATGCTTAAAATCCTTACCAACAGAAAAGATCGAGTTTAAAGAACTTGTTGTGTCAAACAAAAAGTTGATGAAGATAACGGAACGAGAAACTGCTTTTCAGGAGGTCATTCGTGAATATTGGTTACGCTTTCAAGGGAAGGCGAAATACATTTTTACCATCATCAACATGTGTCACGTCGACATCAAAGTTTTGACACACGAAGATTTTTATCAGTATTACTTACCCGAATTAATTAACAATTCATTCGTCTTGGGCACCACGGTACTTTCGGGGGAGAAGTGGGTTCCAGTAGGATTTCATCGACAAGGGGACACGAAAATTCCGGAAACGGAAAAAGTGTTATTACCACTCAATACTCAATTGGTTTTCCACTACGTCATCCACTACAAGCACACGGTCACCAAATATTACAACATACATTTCGATATCGATGAGGACCTTGTCACCCTGTCCCCCCCATGCAAACATGGCACCGGAAAAATAGATCTGGCATATTTCAAGGTGCCGAAAGGAATCCTATATTTGGTGCATCAATGGCTGATAACAAAATTTGTCCAACACGGGAACAAGATTGGGGTAAACGTGGTCGTTTTGTTGGAAACAGCATGTAATGTGTTCATTTCTCAAGTACTATGTGCATCAATGATTCGAGTCGACTGCATTGGTTCGTCCTTTGATTGTTCAATTGACAATATTTGTGAGAAAGTGATACCAAAAGTCTTCAAAACCAATAACCAATCATTTGTCAGTTACGATCATGTGATGGAAACCATTGAAGATTTGGTATTGACCGAGAGGAATTTTCTAAAAGGAGCTATGGTCACCGAATCGACGGAGGGAAGTGTTCCGTATTTTCAAAGGAATGATCGATTGTACATTTTCCCGACGGCATGTGTTCTGAGTAAGACCAAATTTGCCCATGTCAATTTTGACGATAAACCAGAAGAACTTGTAACTGGTATTTTGGAACTGTCCGGATTGGAAGAACAACATAAGAATCAAACTTGTGTTACAAGATTCCTTCAATACGATGTTAACTCACAACAAGAGGTGCACCAACGAGTTTTTATGGAACACATTCCATACGTGTTCCGTGAGATATTCGTAATTGATCCGGAAGTTCTCCAACGTCATACTTGGGTGGAAGAATTCATTCAGTATAGCTACCTTCCAGAAATGGGTACCATATTTACCCCGTTGACAGAAAAACTAGCAATATATATGTTGGAAAAGTTGGATGATCTATCATCGGCAAACCTTGTAGTTCAATTTTTGGACGATAAGGTTGTCAACAATTATGGAAAGGGAACGGGAGAATTGAATCTGGCGTTCGAACACCTCCAGGGTCGTGACTTTGTTTTTTACAAACCATCGGACTTTCTAACTTGGGATTGCTTCAAAACATCAAAGGTTCAAATAAATGAGTTCAAGAAATCAAATAACACCTACCGGGTAGGATGGGTTACATTCAATACGACAAATGATTCCAAGCGTGGATTCATCCCACCCTGGGATGATAACGTTGACGGTGGCAATGTTGGCAAGACGAACAATCTCAACGATGGGAGAAAGAACATTAGTGGATCGAAAGTTACCGGTAAGGGTTCGAAAAATAAGCCCAACAAATCTAAAGAATCAGGAATTGACACAAGTAAGGGTAATTCCAAGGATACTGGTTTGACTGACACAACGACTAAAACCTGTGAAAAAAAGGGTTCAAATGTAAGCGAAGAAATGATTATAGATGTTGCGAAAAGTCATCTTAACACCGTTGTAACACTGCCAGTTTTTCCTATCGAGATCAATGAAAAGGAAACCACACGTAAATTCGATTTATGTGTGCTGTTGAAAGATCAGGATCCAGAGTTAATGTATCCTCTTTACGAAGTAAACGAACAAGTTCGTTACACTCCAGAAAAAAACGGACCAGTTGAAATTGGAGAAGTTTATAGGTACTGTTTCGGCTCCTACAACCAATATGAACGAGTGGCGGGTTATTTCTGTATTTTCCACAAACGTAAGGCGGGGGAGCAACGACAATTTTGCCCATACTTTCAGATTTCCGGTCTGAAAGAAACCAATCCTCGACGCATTAAAAAAGTATCGGATTTAGTAAAATGCTATGCAAGGATGTTGGGATTTGTGACCCGACGGATGGAAATGTGGAGGTATCCGAGTCATCTTCTGACACAACCAAAACCGGGTCAGAGTACAGCACCAGTTCCACCAAATCCTCCAAGATTGGATGAGTGAGGCATACTATGTTACACCCAATGCAAGCATCCGTTTGTAACTTATCCATTATCCTTCATAGTTTATTCAATCAATATTATGCGAAATATTGATCATGAAATTGCAGCCTAATTCGCACAATCATAAACATACTAACTAATATTACTAGGACTAATAAATTTTAAAACTGACTCAAGTATAAGTCATAGATTTCTGGTCAATTCTGTTTCATAATTAAGAACAAAACCATGGTATGCGTCTTGATGACCAATATTCATCCTGTAATGATTGTCTCTAATGACACACTTTTGCACAAACAAAATGACTAGCAGTATGAGCAATATTCATCATGTAATTGCAGCCAATGCCACACATTTGCACTCGAAAACTGACTAGGAATCACTATTTGGGTACATGCATGTCCAGAGGGGGCAAAAATTATTCTAAAGCTCATACTGACTAAAGTATCAGCCTGTTTCTTGTCCAGTTTGTTTCATAGTCTACCCCATTCATAGTATGAACACTATTCATCCTGAAATTGCAGTCAATGCCACACATTTGCACTCAAAACTGACTAGGACTCGCTATTTTGGTACATGTATGCCCAGGGAAAAATATTATTCTAACATTCATACTGACTTAAGTATCAGCCTTTCACTTGTCCAGTTTGTTTCACAGTGTACCCCATCCATAGTATGAGCAATATTCATCCTGAAATTGCAGTCAACGCCACGCATTTGCACTCAAAAACTGACTAGGAATCAATATTTTGGTACATGCAGGTCCAAGGACAAACATTATTCTAAAAGTAATACGGACTAAAGTATCAGCCAGACACTTGTCCAGTTTGTTTCACAGTGTACCCCATCCAAAGTATGAGCAATATTCATCCTGAAATTGCAGCCAATGCCACACATTTGCACTCTAAAACTGACTAGGAATCACTATTTTGGTACATACATGTCCAGGGGGGAAAAAAAATATTATAAAATTCATACTGACTAAAGTATCAGCCTGTTTCTTGTCCAGTTTGTTTCATAGTCTACCCCATCCATGGTATGAACACTATTCATACTGAAATTGCAGACAATGCCACACATTTGAACTCAAAACTGACTAGAACTCACTATTTTGGTACATGCATGTCCAGGGACAAACATTATTCTAAAATTCATACTGACTAAAGTATCAGCCTGTTTCTTGTCCAGTTTGTTTCACAGTGTACCCCATCCAAAGTATGAGCAATATTCATCCTGAAATTGCAGTCAATGCCACACATTTGCACTCTAAAACTGACTAGGAATCACTATTTTGGTACATGCATGTCCAAGTACAAAAATTATTCTAAAATACATACTGACTAAAGTATCAGCCTGTTTCTTGTCCAGTTTGTTTCACAGTGTACCCCATCCATTGTATGAGCAATATTCATCCTGAAATTGCAGTCAATGCCACACATTTCCACTCTAAAACTGACTAGGAATCACTATTTTGGTACATGCATGTCCAGGGACAAACATTATTCTAAAATTCATACTGACTAAAGTATCAGCCTGTTTCTTGTCCAGTTTGTTTCATAGTCTACCCCATCCATAGTATGAGCAATATTCATCCTGAAATTGCAGTCAATGCCACACATTTGCACTCTAAAACGGACTAGGAATCACTATTTTGGTACATGCATGTCCAAGTACAAAAATTATTCTAAAATACATACTGACGAAAGTATCAGCCAGACACTTGTCCAGTTTGTTTCACAGTGTACCCCATCCATTGTATGAGCAATATTCATACTGAAATTGCAGTCAATGCCACACATTTGAACTCAAAACTGACTAGAACTCACTATTTTGGTACATGCATGTCCAGGGACAAACATTATTCTAAAAGTAATACGGACTAAAGTATCAGCCAGACACTTGTCCAGTTTGTTTCATAGTCTACCCCATCCATAGTATGAGCAATATTCATCCTGAAATTGCAGTCAATGCCACACATTTGCCATCTAAAACGGACTAGGACACACTATTTTGGTACATGCATGTCCAAGTACAAAAATTATTCTAAAATTCATACTGACTAAAGTATCAGCCTGCTTCTTGTCCAGTTTGTTTCACAGTGTACCCCATCCATAGTATGAACACTATTTATCCTGAAATTGCAGTCAATGCCACACATTTCCACTCTAAAACTGACTAGGACTCACTATTTTGGTACATGCATGGCCAGGGACAAACATTATTAGAAAATTCATAATGACTAAAATATAAGCCTGAGACTTGTCAATATGGTTTCATAGTCTCCCCAATCCATAGTATGAGCAATATTCATCCAAACATTTCAGAAAATAACACACTTTGACACTCAAAAAGTGACTGAGAAACACTAATTTGGTTACTTGTTCATACAAAAATCAAAAAACTAATAACCAAAATTGACGGAGACTACCGTTGGTACACCACATCTCAACGGAGGAATCGATCCACTGGACACGTTCACCACTATATCAATAACCAATCATACATAATCGGGGAAAGTTACACTAGATAAAGCTAGTCAGTTTTTGAACCATATAATTGGTGTGCACCGTCCCAATACAATAATAAAAAATTTATACAAAAATAATACGTAGGACACACCTTGGACATATGTCTACGGGGGAATCGATCCAATGGACACGTTCACCTCTACCGGTATATCAAGAACCAATCATATCCAAAGGGGAAAAGTTACACTACTTAAGGCTAGTCTGTTTATGAGTCAGACAATTTATGTGCATCGTACCAATACAATATTAAAAAAATAGTACCAAGGAAGTACGAAGAATACATCTTGTACACATCTCTATGGAGGTATCGATCCACCGGACACGTTCATCTCTACGATATATCAAGAACCAATCGCATGCAGATGAGGAAAGTTACACTACTTAAAGCTTGTCTGTTTTTGAATCAGACTATTTACGTGCACCATCGTAGTGTTGGTACCGGTACGTAACAATAGTAAGAATTATGCGTGAACGGGAAAAAGCAGCCACAACCAAAAACTGAAAGTTACAACGCCTGGAGAAAACAACAAATACCAACTTTATGATTCGGCGTGGGAGTACAAACGTTAGGTGTACTGTGGTACAAATAGGTGCATGACTGCGTTACAAATGGGAAATAACAGGAAAATGAAAAACAAAACACCTAAACCGACACACAGAACAACAGTTGTGCCAACCCGGGGTACTGTCTTCTCCAAGGATTACAACAAACAGATGCACGAGCTAAACCACGATGATGTAAACAACGACAGAAACCCGTTTCTATATCATTTCGAAACAGGATTTGATGCCTTGTGTGCCAAAAACGGACACTTGCTTAACACAATCCTTAGTGAATGCCAGAAGATAGAAGAAGTGCGACAAAGACTCAACAGCAAAAAAGGACATTTCGAGGAGGACGAAGCTTTGAACATTTGGGAACAATGCTTCAAGTACATAACCGAGGAAGTATTTCCCGACTACAAAGAAGGGAACACTGACGGGATGGACCATGTATGGGCAATGGGAGTCATTCTTGCATACATTACATGTGGTTATCCCGCATTGAAAACATGGGAAGACATTAAGTGCTACGACAACGTGGGTATTGGACCGGAAGTAAAATCAATAGAACGAGAGAGAATGATACAAGACGGTCGTACTTTCCCGGCAAAAAAATGGAGTAATCTGACACCGGAGGCAAGAGAACACATAAAAGAATGTATACATTACCACCCTGGGAACCGTCCTTGTATGACGTACATTTGGTTCAACAACTGGCGCAAAAAGGCAATCATCGAAACTGACAGATTGGAATGGTATTGCAGATCAAAAGACGATAACGAGTGGTACTCAACACAAGAAATATTTCCGCCAATTAAAAAAGAGAACATAAATAACAAAAGCACGGAAAAAAATGTACCAAACATAAGTGGGATTCGTTCATGAACAAAGCAAGAAAACAGTCAAAAAAGAAAAAACGGAAAGTAAAAGAAGTGACAAACAGGGGGGAAAAGAGCGAACAAGACAAAAACGAGTGGAAAATTGAGAAATGGCTAAGTCTTTACGAAAAACGTTGGAATTCGCCAGAAGATTTAGAGGAATATAACAACTATCCCATTCCTTGTGGAGCATGGGGACGCGTGAAACACTAACTCTGCAACTCTATAAGGATTCCATTACAAAAAAAACCATGACAATATCGAAGGTATCACCGGTACAAATTAAGTGCAAAAAATAGAACGGAAATTATGTAAAATATCACCTTAAAAAATCGATACATTCAAAAATAATACTCATCAGAAAGCAACAAAACAACAACAAAAAATTCCCTCCGTTTAACCTACAAATTGTGATCCATTCCATAATTAATTCAGGGGGGAGTGTCAACCACCCAAAAAATAGAATTTACGGCAACGCCGTTGCAGAAAATTGAAAAACAATAAATAATTAAATAAATAAGGAATGATATGGTACCGTAGGGTAAGTACGGTAGGGTAGGGAAGAACAAAATGTTCGGGTCCGCGCCAAAATTTTGAGGACTCCACATTCCAGAATATCACGGCACGCTCAAAAATAAGATAGGCAGGCGACAGTACAAGAACAACACTCACAGATAGTACAATTAGTTGAAATACAGCTATTCCTTGGAGACAGTAAATCAAGAGCTTACAGTGTGTACAGTAGGAATGAAAAAAATTACCAAACGATTCCTACAAACAACATTATTATCATAAAAATAGCGCGCCAAATCAATCAAAGGTAAAAACGGTAAGTTTATGTGCACGAGTTAACAAAAAAATTATGGTGGAACTGAGTACTATTTGCAGTCCGGTGACAGGTAGAACCTTTGTTACCAATAACACAAACAGCCCAAACAGCAGTGTATCGGGAAGTGACCGAACAAACACAAACGATAGCCAAACATATAGAACCACCAACAGTAGCAACAGAAATATTCTACAGACAACAAAACAATCCGATAACGATAACTTGGAAAACAACATTGTCAAACACGTCAAAGAAAAAGCATTCAGGAAATTTAAATTCCCGCCAGAGATTACATTCGTGAAGGCAACGATATTCAAAATTGTAAAACAAGTGAATAACAATGAAATACCAAATACTATCGATATAAAAGACCAAAAGTGGAGTGGAATTTATTGCCGAGCAGTGACTGCGTGTAGGCACAATGCTCAAACTCTTGCCAGGAAAAACTACAAAGGTACGCAACCAACAAGAAGATGATTGCCGGCATGCAATCGTTCATAATCCATTCTAACATTTTGGTCGTATTAACACTGACACGTAGACGATAAAAGAAACAACCAGATACCAGATAGTTTCCCAGGAACGGTTCTAATCACGGACACCCAAGACGTTAACTCAGAAAATAGGTACCAATTGCACGAAGACTATCGGCGGAAAAATTCACCAGAATTCAAATACTTCATGAAAAGAATTCTTGGAGCGGTGTCACCAAAACAGACAGACTTCAAAAGAAAATCAGTCAGAATGACAATCAGTACCATTTTCACCCCAAGCGATGAAGCTTTTGCATTGCTTTTCCTTTACAAGGACTACGACTCATGGCTAAACACAACAAAGGGCACGAGGTTGAGAAAAAAATTCACTGACGGTAAGTCTGGAAATAAGGAGGGGTGGAGTAACGAGGGACAAGATCTTTACGAATACCTAGTAAGTGAATTAGAAGAACAAAGGGAGGAACAACAGTCAAAAGAATTAGAGACGGAAATACTTAAAATGTACCAAAAGCAAAATGGCAATCGTAAACAACAAGATAAGGAGGAGAACACAGAGGGAAAAACACGGAAGCGAAAACGTACCTTGGTTGAGATTCTTGGCGAAGATGATGAGGACTACAAATTTTTCATGGAATACAATAAAAACGAACAAGAGTAATGGATGATATCAACATCAATAGTAGAACGGCTAGTTCATTATTATTTTTATGGTTAGCACAATATTGTTCCGGGTCTTCTGTTCAAATATAATAAAAATAAACAAGATAATTTCAAAAGCTGATAATAAGACCAAAGTTGTACGGCAAGCTTGGTTAATTTGTTACTGTTTGTTATTTTACTTTACGTTGCTCTTTTACGGTGTTGGAAAGAGTTATCATTAAGATTATGATCGAATTGTTTCTGGACCATATTGCTCTCCTTTTTACTAATTTGTTTTCCTTTCAAAAGGAGTACGTGAGTTCGGTCCCCCCATCACGTACCTCTGTTCATTGCTTTAAGTACCTTTTTGATACTCACCAGCGCTTATGTATTATTTACTTATTGCGCCCATCTTATGATAGAAGCTGAAAGTGTTTTACGTGATACGTAAATCCGAATACGTAAAACTGAATACGTAAAACTGAATGCGTATAACGTTAAACGTATACGTTTTACGTCTTACGTAAATCCTATTTACGTAATACGCAAAGCTGTTTTATTACGTACAACCGTTGAACGTAATACGCAAACCAGGTCGCGGATTTACGTATTACGTATACGTATAACGTACCGTATTCACGTTTGGTTTAGTAATCCAATACACCCTTGGATGGTCCTCGGACTATTCGGTTCATATAAATATATCGGCCGCACTTTCTTATGGTGGCTACCAGGGTGATGCTTTGTGGGGTAATCAGCCAGATTATGTTTTCCTGGTTCCCAGAAAATATTGAATTGCCCTTGTTGTGCCCTGTCTTTTAACCAATAGAAGCGCATATCAATGGCTTTGGACCTCTTTTGTTTGATCGTGCCATTTAATATGCCTTCCGCCGTATTGTTGTCTGTTTTCAGTGGAGTGGCCGGCTGCGGATGGCCTAGCTCTATCAGGCATTGTTGGATGGGTAATGCCTCGCGAGCGTTGAGGAATAACGACGCGACCTCGGCTTCTGCCGCCGATGCCATCACGTTTTTTATGATTTTAGCTAACACTAGGACTGGTCCGTTGAATGTAATGTCCCTTGCGTCCCCAAGGTAGTGGTGCCCCCCGGCACGACTCTTTGCTCCTGGACACACCAGATATGCCGCGTCGCTGTCAACTCGGAGAATCATGTCGCTGGCTCGGTATACGATGACGGCGTCCGGGTTGCACGCCGCGTAATTGAGGAAATATCTAGTGGCGGCTAATGCGGTTTGGTTGTTTGAGGCCGACGCAATATCGTTGAGGGCATGCAACATGGTGTTGTCGATCGCCCGCGCATAGAATAGAAATTTTCCAGTAACTTGTTGTATGAATTTGATCTCTTCGTCGGTTAACGTGGTCGTATCTTCACGTTTCGCATATTGTATTTTTGCGCCGTACGCGGGCACGTCTGCTCGTGATGGACCGGCATACGTACGCGTGGGGTACACGTGTTCAAACTCTTTTAGCGCTTGTTCCACGTAACCATCCATGGACAACTGGACCTCGCGTTTGTCATAGTCCCAACGTAGGTGGACCCCCACGTACTGTTTGCCGGTCCAGTCAACCTTGAAGGTGTACTTGGCCCCGACTGCAGCCACTAGGTGATCCACATCGGCCTGTCTGACGTATTTTATCCCAAAGTCATCCACGACTAGGGTGAAACTTATGTCCCGCTCATCATGTAGGAAGAGTCCCTCAGTATGGGGAGCCTTTCGGTAACCATACGTTAGTAGGTGCGCTACTAGGTCATCATGTGCGATTTTCCCGCTTTGTTTGAGACCGTACCACGCTTTTTTGATCCTGGCATATACGTATTCACCCTGCTTGAGTCCCCCTAGGCTGTAAGCGGCCCGTATTCGTGGGGGGATCATGTCCCACCGAAATTTTACAAATTCGGGCTCGTCGAGTGATGAGCATAAGTACATGTTGGAGATATCACCGGTACAGTATTTAGCCCCTGGAGTGGACACTACACTGTTCCAATGCGTTTTTATGGTTTCCATACTCGCTGTACGGGTGGAGACATCACCGTGGTACTCCAGTTGATCGCCTCCTGCTGTGATCCGCGTCCTATAGGGATCAGCTTTTTCGGGGCGTATGGCTACTGTGTATCGGGGATAAGTGACCTTCTTATGTATTGGTACAGCACGTCTGTTGATCCAATCCAGTACGTCCATCCCCTCCACCTCGTTGGGCCGGAACCCTTGAAACAGTCGGCCAAATTCGTCTTCGCCTGACTTGAGCCATAATTCTTGTACCTGTGCCTTGGGGTGTTTGATTAGGTCACGGTAGGCCGCCCACTTGTTCAAATCTTCGTCCCATATGGAACCCCCACATGCCAACTGGGGCATATGCGTTGACTGGTTGGCTTGTAGGGCCTGTTTTGGCACGGGGAGCCGAACCGGGGCGCGCGGGTAAATTCCCATCAGCGCCTTGGGTTTAACCTTGGGTTTGGAGTAGTATTGGTCGGATTTATAGTATCGGGATACCTCGCCATGCGTGTAGTCGGCCGTGTCCCCGTCAGTGAATCTTACCCTGTAGTATTGGTTGGTTTGATCATAGCTCACGACCTCACCCTCGTACCACCCGGAGTTGAACTTCTTCCTAATGATAGTGCCCACAGCCCAGGGGTGTCCCCGGCGGGCGCTGCGTTGTTGTGTGGGTAGCACCCTTGGAGGTTCGCGTGCATTTGCGGGAGTATTGATTGATTTTGCGTTGGGCCCGTTAGACAACCTATTGATTGATTTTGCGTTGGGCCCGTTAGACAACCTTGGGGGTTCGCGTGTTTCCACCCTTGGAGGTTCGCGCGATTCTATGACGGTTTCTCTAAGGGTGGCTTCGGGCCCATTTTGCTTCTGTCGGGTACCTAGTCGAAGTAGCTCTTGTATACTTCGTAGGGCCTCATTTACTTGGGTTCCTTGTTCTATAAACGGGATTGGTGGATGGGGCTTACTTGTGACCTCCTTTAGGTCTTGGAGAATCATGAGAAGCCGGTCTGTAGACGAGGTATGTGGCATATCGGTCTTGGGGAAAAAGGCCACTGTGTTGCTGATTCGGTTAGCGCGACTGGCCTCCCCGACACAGGTGTAATTTCTGTAGTGTTTAAGGGCCGGTCCAATGTAGTAACCCCTTGTGCCATGGTCTTGCCATGGGCCTCGTTCTTGAGTCCTGTCGTGAATAATCACTCGACAGCCCATAGGGGCGAGTGGGTGTTTGTTGTAGTCATAGACCCCGCGTCTGAGCTCGTATGCCGATAGTTTTGGCTGTGTACGCGACGCGCGTAGTAGGTTGAGTGTAATGAGGGCCTGTGGGATCAGCAGGTCCCAATCATCTACTGGGAACTGGTCATCCACCCCATTCAATCCCGCAATAAAGTGGTTCTTGAAGGTCTGGATTGCCCGTTCCGCATGGTTGAGACGATGGTCCCCAGGTGACGCGAGTTGGTAATCTAGGTTGTTCTTTGTGATGTACGCTATAAGTTTTTTTGGAGGTCTCGTTGTCCATACGTACTATTTTTGCGTTCACGTTGTCCTCTTTCATTCGTGTGTAACATGCCGTGAACCCTTGTAGGAGGTCTTCGCTCTTGCGTGACTGGATGGGCTCCACGTTGATGTAGTTGGAGTCGTAGTCGTACATGAGGAATACGTACTGGTGTCCCCGACGAGACGTGACTGGGAATCTCCCCGGCAGGTCCCACGCGATGAGTTCTTTAGGTTCTTCTTTGGCGCGCGGTACTGCGTGGTTGGTTGGTTGCATCTCATTCGCTGATACGATGTCTACACTGACGTTATGTATTTTCTTTCGGTCGCATCGGGCCGGCTCCGTATCTGTGGTTGGTTTGTTCTTTGGTTTCTTGCGCGTGCTTTGGATGCCTTGGCGGGCCAATTGCAGGTGCCCCATCGTCGTTTCTTCGGTGAGTGGGAGGTATCGGTTGACACGTTGTACCGTGAGGCCCGGCCATGTGGCAAATGATCCGCGTTCGATGGCACGGATTGATGTCTCTTTGGTGGGATACCCCGCAGCTGCGTGGTAGAATCGGATCAGCTTGGGGATGGCTTGAATCTGGTATGCCCCTGTCCCCGTGTGTATCGGGAATTCGGTTTCGTTGTTGTTTTGGTCGGCGCTGGTTGCGTCGGTTGTGGGTTTGTTTTCGTTTGGCTTTTGCGGGGGGGGGGGTGCTGTCACCCTTGGAGATTTAGCCGTCCCTTGAGGTGGGTCGGGCTGGTGGAGGGGAACCATGTATAGATTCCTTAGGGGGTCTCGGTGACCGGTAAGGATGACGTGTTGGGTTGGGCCTAGAACAGTCACGTTGTCCTTAGAGAATTCAACTTGGCATCCGGAACCGCATAGTTTAGGTACTGATACCAATGGAAGGTCGACTTCAGCAAACTTGTGGCATCCGCGGGCCGATGGGGGAAGTCGGGGTAGGTCTAATTGGTCAGTTGCGGTTGAGATCATCTTGCTCCCATTTGCACAACTTACAGTCAGTGCCCCCGGTGTGTCTTGGTGTGCCCCACCCTGGTATGTTGTAGGGACGAAATGGTCCGTCGCCGCCGAATCTAGTGCTCCATATCCTGGTGAGGACCGGGTGTGGAACGCGACATCATGTGTGAAGGTAACGGTGCGTGGTGGCCGCAGGAGTGTTTCGCTCGAGGGATCACGTAGGATACTGAGTAACTGTGAATCATGATTACTAGATTGTTTATGTATGCTACTTTTGTGGTCCCTCCCACACCGTCAAGAGTGCAAGGGCGAATCAACTATTGTGGTCCGGCCGTTATTGTTGGGGTCGGGCCCATTCCACTGTAGCCATCAATCGGTGTTCCTGGTGGCTCCACCCATCTGGTTGTCGAAAGTGGCGCCCTCCTGGTGTCCAGCCTTGTTGCGTCGCCGGTAACAACTCCGGCCGTCGTGGGTGAGATTCACCCCACACGAGTGACAATAATACTTGTATTGTTTCCATCCCTGGGTCGAAGGTTGGCGTGTGTCGGGCTTGCTGGTGGTACGGCTAGCGTCTGCTGCCTTGAGCCTATTCACGTCGGCTTGGAGGACGGCCATTGCCGTTTCCCATTGGTTGGTCATTGTCATGGTCGATGCTGCTGTGGCTGTCTCGGTGACTTGTGAATAGATTTCGTGACATACATTGGCCAGATCACGTTGCTTGTTTTCGAGATCGGTGAAACGTTGATCGGCCTCTATATCGGCTAGGTTTGCCGTAGATGTATTGCTGTGGTAACTACTGTATAGTTCCTTCAGGCGTTGTCCCCAGAATTTTTTGTATTGGGTGAATCCGCTCTTAACTAGCGTGGCTTGGTATTTCTTCCAGTCCTCGTCTACTCGGTGTAGTGTCATGGGGTCGTGTTTGCTGCGGGCAAAGGTCTCACGTGAGTAATCGATCATCTGTGCCTCCGTGACGTTCGCTGTCTCTGGGAGCAGGTTGATCTGATATTGATATTTTGTGAGCTGGCGAAAGTACTCCTTGGGCCCGATCGGGCTCGGTGTGTAAGTCAATGCATGCATTTTCTTAGTGAGTTCGCGTGTGAGCTGGTGCTGTGCGTCGGTTGTACATAGGTCCTCCTCCATGGTTTGGAAGGCCTCGCGTACAGTAGTACCTCGGGGGAAGGCGTCTGAACCTGGGTTCTTCAGGTCTCCAAGCATGTTGGGAAATTTCCTGTCCGTAACCAGTAGGGCCTCCCTGTCGTACTTGTTCCATTCTACATATAGGGCTCGACTCCGCTTCCATAGTTTGTATGCGTCAGAGGTGAGCTCGATGGAACTATCGAGCTCTTGTGGCTCCTGTGGAGCCTCGGGGAACGGCGCCTGGGGGTCCCTCGCGCGGTATTGCGTTGCGTTTTCCAGTAGGAAGGCATAGCCCCCTCCCTGGATGTATTTGATGGAGGGTACTTCGGCTAACGCGTTAGCAAGTGCCTTTTTGAACTCATATACCTCTATGCTGGATGGTACTGCTATCGGCTTTGTCTGTGCCTCGTCCAAGTGGTCCTTGAGCGACGCATGATGGTCTTTCTTCTTGGACATCTCGTCGTCAGTATCACTATCCTCACTGTCCTCAGTATAGTCGTACAGTAGCCTGTTCTGTGTTTGCAGTTGTGTGTTTTGTTCTTCGGTGTACTCGAGGATATCCCTGTGGTAATGTTCGAGCTCTACCAGTTGGTCTCTCAGATCTCTGATCGCAGTGGAGCCTAGGTTTCTGGAAGTGTCGATGTTGGTGTCAGGGGTAACTCCTCTCGTAGTGGGGCTGGGGATTCCTTCGGTTTGTGTTCCCTCTGGCATTGGGGTGTGTTAATCTTAATGATAACTAATAAGACCAAAGTTGTACGGCAAGCTTGGTTAATTTGTTACTGTTTGTTATTTTACTTTACGTTGCTCTTTTACGGTGTTGGAAAGAGTTATCATTAAGATTATGATCGAATTGTTTCTGGACCATATTGCTCTCCTTTTTACTAATTTGTTTTCCTTTCAAAAGGAGTACGTGAGTTCGGTCCCCCCATCACGTACCTCTGTTCATCGCTTTAAGTACCTTTTTGATACTCACCAGCGCTTATGTATTATTTACTTATTGCGCCCATCTTATGATAGAAGCTGAAAGTGTTTTACGTGATACGTAAAACCGAATACGTAAAACTGAATACGTAAAACTGAATGCGTATAACGTTAAACGTATACGTTTTACGTCTTACGTAAATCCTATTTACGTAATACGCAAAGCTGTTTTATTACGTACAACCGTTGAACGTAATACGCAAACCGGTCGCGGATTTACGTATTACGTATACGTATAACGTACCGTATTCACGTTTGGTTTAGTAATCCAATAGCTGATAAAACACTTTCGTATTTGTTACAAAATATGTTTGTTGTATTTCCGTATTTGATAAGCGTAGCGTGAATATTGTAAAATGTCGGAGAGTATTGCAAATGCGGATAAAATATTTTCTTATTAGTACAAAAATATGGTTGTTGGCTTTTGATATTCGAAAAAGATAGTGTGAGTAACGTGAAAGTGACGTAACAGAATACATTGCTGGTTATCAAGAAGCTCCTATATTTGTTCAGAAAATGGTATCAACGCTACGACAATATCAGTGTACATAGAGGATATTATTACAAAAGATGAATTTCGTGTGGAAAATAACAAAAATTAAATGGCGAGTAAATATTAACGGGGTAAGCATGAAACAAAATTGTAGAATAGAAAAATTTGGAAGCAACCATGAAACAAGGGATGAAAATATGGATAGGAAAATAGTCCTACTTGAAATTGTTGCGAGCAAAAATAGGTAGAGAATTATTTATTGTGCGCGCAACAAAATGTTTCGGAATGTTTTAAAATATCGCACGAATTTTACGAAAGCACGAGCATCGTTTATGTGACGCAGCACAAGATATTGTGAGAAAAAAGCAGCGAAAACAGATGATGGACAGACTTTTTTGTGCGTTTGGAATCATTTTTGGTGGGACTGACCAGCGAACATGGACATAGAACAGACTGTTTGTGGGTTTGGAATCATTTTTGGTGGGACTGACCAGCAAAAACAGATGACAGACAGACCGTTCAACCAGTTTTTGGTGGTCACCCCACATGTGCTTGTCAAGAATGCCACAGATGAATAATACAGCCATAATACAGCCAAACGCCACTTGCTATGTGTCTCTCAAGAGTATGGAAGGTGTGTACGTAATATGAAGGTCAGAAAGTGATTGGAAGTACCTTTGGGAATCAGGTGTTTCAGTGTCCTTTTTACTAGCATTATGCAGTAACAACATACTTTTGAAAATTTAGCTGGGGAAGTTTTTTCCAAAATCCTCCTATCATGGTTTCAGTGGAAACTCGTCGTGTCGCACCCCTCTCTTATTTATGACTCCTGGTACCTACCGGTACGTATGGTCTGGTTCTGGAGATCAACAAGTCCTACGAGTACCTACAGAAATTGCCATGCACGAAACGGAGGGGGCCTAAGTGAAATTTAGGGAATACCGTTATGTATCAAGTGTGTTGTCTGATGAAATTGTATGTTCCACACATAAAAAGTTACTTATAGTCCTCCATAGAGATACATTGACTCTAGAGATCGAATCTGCTGTCCTCGCAGCTCAGTTCTCCACTACGTACCGTAGGAGCTACCAGTAAGATTTAATAGTCGTGCGAATCGCTCTATTTTCACAAATTTCACTTTTCGTACTACGAACCTGGCATGTCCGATCGCGGCTCTAGTCCGGGGTATTCCCTTAGCAACAACGCTAACACAACGAGAAATGTAGGAACAGAGCAATGCAGATTGAACTCATCCATGACCGAAGAGAAAACGTCGCAACAACCCCAAGTCCCGCTGAGCGGGTACGAAGACAATCCCACGGAGGTCGACGAATTCCTCAGCCAACAATTCTTCCTCAAACTGAACGTTCGTGAATTGGCGTCTTTCGACGATGAGAAGAAACGCAAGCACAAAAAAGACGCACACGCCCTGGTGGACGACCTTCTATCCAAGGAAATGCTGCAGATGTCCCTCAAAGACCGAAACAACATCATCGAAGAAATTCACGGCGTCCAGAACCTGGCACCGGACGAAACCCCCGAGATGATCGACTCCGCCCTGCGGAAAATGCATGCAGAGATCTTGATGATCCCCTCGTCTTTGCGCAGGGCCTATGATCGCTCTCAGCGGCTGGCACCGACCGGATACATCAACAATGCGGAATTCCGGCTGCGGTTTCTGCGGTGCGATTTATTCAACGCCAATCGGGCCGCCAGGCGGATGGTCCAGTTCTTGGATTTGCTTGGGGAGATCTTTGGAGACGTTGCCCTGAAACGGCCGGTCATGCTAAAGGATTTTTCCAAGGACGAGATCAATGCGTTTCGGACCGGCTACCAGCAGCTGCTGCCCTACCGGGATCAGAGTGGGAGGCGGGTCTTTGCCTGTGTCGGTGTGGGTCTGAAAGAGCCGTTGCTAACGCGGGTGAGTACAAGTACCTTACACGTAAATGGCCGAGAACCGGAGATTGGCATTCGCAAAGCATCTTCTAACACCTTGTTTCGTTCCAATCTTCAATCCACTCGACACGCAATCGAAAACCACGAAACGAAACGAAACGAAACGAAACGAAACGAAACGAAACGAAACGAAACGAAACGAAACGGCACAGGTAAAAATATTTATTTATTCATATCTCGCGGCATCCGAGGACGTGGAAACCCAGCGAAAGGGACTCATCACTATCATTTGGCCCAAGGAATCCTCGGACGACGAAAGCAACAATTACCGGCTGGACCGGATCATGTTTATGAAACGAGTGTACGCAAACCTGCCCGTGCGCAGTTGCTCGATCCACTTTTGTTGTGCGAGCGCCATGTCTGGTTCCTCGCCGCACTATCGGAGGGTGCGAATGTTGCGGACGCTCTGTATTTTGACCATGCCCCACGTTTTGAACCGGATGAAATTTCATACCGGTCAATCCGTAGAACTCCTCTACACCCTGAGGGCGTTTGGGATTCCCTCCGAACTCATTCCTGTCACCGACTCGGGAAACGTCAAGACGGTGTACCTGAAGCAGTGGATGAAACAACGGCGCATGTTGGATGCGGCGCGAGAAACCGGCAGGACAATCGGTAACGAAGGCCTGGAGTTTATCGAGTGCCCGGGATTGCACGACGTGGTCTTTCGAACTGGGACGTCCCTATACGCCCACCCCGGAAACGTTCGCTTCCGGTGTCTCCTGGAATCAAAACACGAGAATCCGGTGTTCTCCGCCCAGAGTACCCGGGCCGAACTGGCCATGCAGATCATCGAGGAGATCCAGGCCAAGGGGGGAAAATTTTTGCGGTGGGACAGCCACTGTCAGTACTGGACGGAGATTGAACTGATGAAGGTCCTCAACAAGGTGCTCCTGGCGATACGAGACTTCAAGTACAAGACGAAGGTCAAGCGAGCCCACATGCAGACGAGCCACCACGACGACAAGGAATACTTGTTCGTGTCGCAATCAGAGCAAGGCTGCAATAGTCATCGAGAGTTCTAAACGGGTTGAATTACTTTCTACCACGTATCTCCGCGGCGAAGCCGCTTCAGACGGAACGCTCCGCGGCATCCGACATGCGAGAATGAAACAATAGAGGCTATAGTTCTATAGCACGAAAACTAGACATTAAGAATTGCGATCGCCGAGAGAGTACCAGTATGTACGGTACCCCTGGTGCACGGTGAAAACTCATGATCAACAGTATGAGTTGCGGTGCAGGGTTCAGTCACCACCTCCGATCATTGACTATTCAGTATGCGTAGCAATAGACGTAAGGCGTTGCCTTCGGTTTTTTCAATCGAACTGAAAAACAAAAATAATAATAAGCCATCCACCCTTAGGATGGAGTAATTCAATTCAATTCAATTCAATTCAAAACGAGACTGTCATAAAAATTTCACTTATCTTTTAGTTGGATGGCATCAATTTCTTTCTGCGCACAATTGACAATCGCAACTTAAACGAGGACAAACAAGAAATGTCGTCTGAATTAAACGCAACGGTGTCCATACCAGTATTACCATACTGAAACCCAACATACGGATTCGTACGAGTAGCTGTAATGCTCATCTGCTATGACGTTGCTACACGTATCGTAATTAAACATTACTTACCGGTTCGTAAACAAAAGTCGGCCGCGACATAAAATCAAAATGCCTATTCGTGTAACAATTGTTGTTGTTGTAATCCTCGTCACTGACCGATCGAGTCGCGAGAAGAGGTTGACACAATTCCGATGACCGGGAGCCTTTTCTAAAAACGTACCGATAGCTGATAAAATTTCGTAATTTTCAATTGGGCACATTGGATTGCTTCAGACATTTTTGTTTCCGAGCTTTGAAACCTCCATTCCGGAATCGAAAATCTGTTCCAAGGAACAATGATGAAAAATGAAGTAAGGCATAGAGTACCGTATATGCCCTCAAAGGACATTAAGTAAATGATGGACAGGAGATTAAGAACACTTAGGCGACACTTACCTAAATACGGTACCGTCCTTAAGAGTTTCTGTATCGCAATTATCGACGAAAGATTAAGAACATTTAGGCACACCCTCTGTCAATTGCATGATCGTACCTTAATTTGGTATTTGGTCCCGTCCGTAAAGAGTTTCTATCGCACTTTTCTTACTAAGTAGATTATGACAACTGACCGATTCTGGTAAAAATAATGACGAAGTACGTACCGTCATTAGGTAGCTTCTATGAACGAAGGATTGAGAACTTTAGGCACGCCCTCTGTCAATTGCATGATAGGTACCGTGCGGTGGTGAGTGTACAAGATAAAGATACCACGATTAATACCCAGTACAAAAACCATGTACAAGTCTACCGGTAATAAACAACCTTCAAAAAAAGAACAAGTGAAAAGACCCTGGACCCTTCCGAATCAGCTTTTTTACCCCGCGCGCGCGCGTGATTTTTGGTGAATAGTTAGTACAATGAAACACGACTGACTGAATGAAAAGTTCTCAGTCAGCAACCCTGCTGGCGAGCTTCGATAGATTCAATATGCGGTTCTGTATGATATTATATCATTTAATTGTCATTGTTACACGCATGCCACTTCTCAACGGTCGCGAAATTGAATCGTGTTCCTGGGCAGGTTTTTAATGGACCTCGTACTCACCAGAAAGCTACCAGAAAGCTACCAGAAAGTTACCAGAAATCTACCAGAAAGCTACCAGAACTTTCTGGTAGCTTTCTGGTAGCTGGTCACGAGCTCTTTTCAAATTATTCTGGTCCCGGAACCATCTGGGATTAAATTTTTGATGTCTTTGGTTTGCGTGTGAGCTCTGCTGCAACTAACTCCCTGTTCACTCCCCACATTTTGGAATTGTCACAGCCGGCAGCAAATCATTTTTTCTTCTTTCTTTCCCCCGACGATGGCAAGAAATGCTGGAAAGAGAGGAGGATCAAAGCAATTAGACCAAGAGAAGCATCCAGAGATTGTATACAACCGTCTAGAACTTTCAAAGCGCCTTGCTTGTTTTAACTTCTGGCTTCATTTGAATACTGAGGGGGAAGAGGGTTGGTTGCCAACTGAGAAGCCAGGCTCAATCTGGAAGTATAGGAGCTCTAACTACATCAGGCAAAACATCAAAGAATCAAGCTGGGCAAAGATTGGAAAGGTAAGAATCCCCCTCCTGCTGTTTGGTATTGTTTGGGCTGTTCGGAATCACCTCTCACGTTTTGATTAGGCTATGGCCACCCTTGCACAGGATCTGCAAAAGAGAGGAATCAAGCTAGTTGACCCTTTAAAACAACACTGAGACCGTTGCTCATCAATCTTAGGCAACAAGCCTTCACCAGAGGATTCAGACGCAGAATCATCTTCAGACGCATCATCGTATCAAGAACAACAAGAAGAAGAAGACATGCCAAAGAAGTTGGTTCGAATATCGGAACCTCTGAGCCCTTTGAGCCCAGATATCAGTTCCAATCTCAAGAGGCTCTCCATCAGTGGACCTGTTCAAACGATTTCAGGATCCTTGCCATATCCAATGCTCTCTGGTCGATGGGAGGTATGGGATCACAACCTCAAGATCTTGAATGGATTCTGTTTGATGAGGATGCTTCTTCATAGTGGAACCAAGGAAACCGACTATTCTTTGTAATTGGGTAGATCCTCGGACATTGAAAATCAAGCTCAAGTGGCCTGGTGTTTTCATGCAAAATGCTCTGTTTATGACTGGATTGGATTTTCGTACCGATCAAAATGGCAACACGATTGAAAATTATCCAGAAGGTCACCAAGTGTACACCGCTATGGGGAAAAACTCAAAGAACTTGGAAGATGATGATGGCTATGTTTATTTGGAAGGCTTGTTTTGATTCATAAAGCCAATGGACCAATCTCAAGAGAAGTACAAGGCAGAGGTCTTTGAATGTCCAGTGGATGCAAATGGTAACAGAGGCACTATCCTCCAGATCTTATTCCTAGAAAAGAATGAAGAAAAAAAGCCACTTACATCTCCTGTTGCAATCAAGCAATCTACCTTTCGATTTAGTAAGTTTCACCAGCAAGTGCAGCAGCAGCTCCCAGTGCAGCTCGCGCAACAGCAGAGGCTCCAAGCAAAGCTTGCGCAACAGCAGAGGCTCCAAGCAAAGCTTGCGCAACAGCAGAGGCTCCAGGAGCTACTCCGACAGCAGCAGCAGCAGCAGCAGCAGCAGCGGACGAGACCTCTGGCAGATAATGTCACTATTAGTAGCAAGAGGGCAAAAACTAACACTTCTGCTGCCGCTGCTGTCACTTCTCCTCAGCGTAATCCTAGTACTAGGACTCGTGATGAATGACTACTAGTAGTAGTAGGTGCCAGCAATGCCAGCACCACCAGTTCCTCCTTCGATTCAACTGATTCCTCAATAGCTTCTTCTGGAATTGATCCAATCAAGACCTTCCTTGAAGCAGAATCCCATCTAGATGATCTTCAAAAGTATTTGTTTCAGTGGGAACACGAGCAAGAAGAATAAATGTTCTATCCTTCACAAAATAGCAGACATTCTCTCTAGCAAGAAGTAAAACTAGTACCGTAGTAGCTATCTATTTCTATTAACGCTAGTAGGACGGATCGATGCGGAGGCCTTGTGTGCTGGAGACTACGTGGGGATTCGACCTGGGGACCAATCACCGGGACTATCAGATCCAACTCCGGCCACAACTAATAGAGGACAACGAGTGTTTGGTTTTGGTGTTCGCTTTTTTCTTAAGAGGGGTCCAACTCGTCGTACGATTCAAAGCAATCTCCTGCTGAACCGCCCGCGCGGGGCAGGCAACTTCTTGCTCCGTTGGAAGAGTTGGAGAGATAGGTGTGTTAGTAATGTTCATAGAAATTGGTGCAGTAGTTTTTTTTTCTTGCTAGAGAGGAAGTATACTATTTTATTGAGGCTTAGAAGTATTTTACATCATATTCAAGTCCATCGTCGAAGGTGGTCTCCCCACTTGCAAACTTGAGCTGTGTAATTACAGCAACAGCATTGAAACACATTCCATGCTTCTGCATCATTCCTTGCCTATTTGGTTTCATATGTCTGAAGTGAGTGGTAAGAACATTGAATATCTTCAATCTACCATTTACTGTTTCATGTTGTGCTCTGGCGTTTGCTTTCATCTTCCTTTGTTTACCTGTCATCCCCATATCTGGAAGCTTCATCTTATCATCCCCCTTGTAGCCCCGATCAACCTCTACACCTTCATCATTGTGCAGTAGTGTAGTACTCAATCCTTCTTTGAATATTGTTGCATCATTTGCACTTCCAACAAATGGTCCATTGATCCAAACAATCCATCCTGTCTTCAAGCAGACTCCAACTCCGTACTTAATACCGGGTCCATTCAGTTTGTGGGAATACATCTGCCGGGAGAAAGTCCATGGCTCATAGGCAGGACAGTCAGTTCCATCTACACTTATGAAACAGTTTGTTGTTGCGATTCCATTCAGACCATCAAATCTGTTGCCAAGACAGATTACGTCATCCTTCAGATCGGCAATCCGCTCAATAAAGTACCAAGCCCACTTGGAAAAGGTCTTGGCAGAGGGCCATCCGGTAATAGAACAGTGGATCTCCACAGTCAAATACACCTTCAGGTGAATAAGAGCCCACAACAAATGCTTTGGTTCTCCACCGGATTCTATAGGTCCTCGATCTACAATCCTATTCCAAACATCTGCCACTATGGTACCGGATGCTCCGAAACACGCTTTAAATCTCCTAACAACATCTCTGGAATTCCATTTGCGCCTTTCCGGCCATTGAAGGACTTCTCTTGCCACGCGCTCAATGGTCTTTTATGTTATCATTCTTTGCTGGGAGCTGAGTGTCTTGTTTTGTTGAGGATGCGAGGGTTTCAAGTTTGCTAGTAGGAGGGCTACATACTGTTAGGAGCTCCTTGTAGAACACTACCAGGAAGCTACCAGAAAGCTACCAGGAAGCTACCAGAAATCTACCAGAAATCTACCATAAAGCTACCATGATCCTGGTAGCTTTCTGGTAGCTTTCTGGTAAGTTCATGGTTACTTGGTGGTTCTCATAGCACGCGATGCTGGGGTATCATACTACGACTTAGCGGTTATCTGTCCGTTGAGTCAGTTTGACCCTGTCCATTGAGAATGGGTTAGTCCGTTTAGTAATATTCTGGCCAAACACGATTAAATCTACGAAGTACTTTGTACTTATTCAGGGTCCAGTAACCAGTGTGTAGCAAGCAAGAGGCGTACTAAAACTGCTTGGTTGCCAACTGGTTGCGTGCGCGCGCAGTAAAAAAGCTGATTCGGAAGGGTCCTGAAAACACGCCGGTTTTTGATGAGAAGTCCAATCATTGAAATCACGCATGTCATTAAATTTTATTTCCATTTTCGCGACTCTGCAATGACCCTTCTATTTCTCCTTCAATAGAACAGACCATGAAGGTTCGCCACTGTACAAATAGTACAAAATGACACAAACTCAAATACGGTACCTACACGTTACTAAACTTTGTTTTTGATGGGGAAGGGTATTCGAATAGCAATTCTACTGCAAATAACACGAGTGACGACGAGACAAAAAATTTACGTCACACACTAAACGATGCTCATGCTTTCGTCGTGGGGCAAGAGCCTCTGAATAGGTTTTTAAAATCTTTGTCAGCCTCATGTAACAATAATCCGCGTGACTAACCGATCGAGTCGGGATTCCAAGTTGAAGGGAATCCTGATGACCAAAAGAAGATTCTAATGACCGGAAGCAAATCATATTTCCGGAGGAAGAGGAGAGGAATGACTCTTCCAAAGGATCAATTCACATCTTACATACCGATTCAATAATTACTTATAATTTTATATTCTTTATTCTCAAAACATACCGGTAGTTGATACACTGTAATTACACTACTAAGACTACCAAGAATAATCTACGACAATCGCGATTACAAGATGAGTACCCAATTTCAACCGTGTATCCAATACAAAAGAACCTTCAATATTACAGAAGACCATGATAGCCACAGAATAGTTGTGGATTATGCCAGAGCCACCAACCAATCAGCAGGTAAGAAGAATATCCGAAGAGTGCAGAACTTGGAAGTAGAAGAGGTTCTATACACGTACGATCTGTTTGTGGACGCCTGCAATGATTTGGGAATGCCGGTGACCCGTTGGCACACTCAATGGGGACAATGCCTGTTGAGAGGACCCAGAAAGAGATGGAATGAAACCCTAGCAGGCAGAGAAATAGAACGCACCAAAAAAGGATTCAAAAAGACGGTCCGAGCCTTTGTCAATGCCATCACGCCAGATCCAGATGCGAAAGGAACCATGATAGCTGCTTTCGAGCATCAGCATATGGCCAAGCCTATGGAAGTTACAGAACATGACCACTTCAGCAGAATCGACGCCATCCTTGATTACATTGACATGCTACCAGGGGATGACGATGGTGATCTCACAGAGCAACAAAGAAAAAGAATATTTTTCAAGACACATCCTAGATCTTGGCAGGATGCCTACATGGATACTGCAGTGAACTTTAGAGAGGTATCGATCCTACAGATTTGAGACTACATGACGCGAAAGAAGGGCAGCGCTGATCGAGCAAGAAAACAAGAAAGAAAGGGAAGACAGCAACAAGGTTTTGGACGCGGATCCGGAAGAGGAAGAGGAAATCAAGGTTAAGGACAAGGAGGCAGAGGAGCAAGAAGAAAATGCAGGAACCATCCACAGGGAAATCACACTTGGGAGCAGTGCTACATGAACCCGCGAAACCAAAATTCACCTTACCCAAACTATGTTGGATCCGACAACAACAGCTCTTACTCGGGATATAGCAACAACTATGGTGGAGGCCAAGGCGGAGGCAGATTCAATGGAGGCCGAGGCGGGGGCCGATTCAATAGCAACACCAATGAAAGTAACCACAATTGGGAACAAAACCAGCAAGGAGACGCGTTCTCCAATATAACGGCGAGTGATGCCAGTTATTTCACTAGCAACCAAAATCCAAATCAATATGAATGACTCGAGGTGCATTCAAATGAGAACTCAGGGCCAGGGGTCACCGAAAGAGTGACAGCTGGGCTACAGGCCACTGCTGGAAGGCTACAGGCCAACACGAAGGAAAGAAAAGGGCCGGAGCAAAGAAGAAACAAAGGGGCTACAGGCCACCAAACAACGGCAAAAGGCCAGAACAAACAACGACGCAACACCAATGGTGCTGCTCAAGATTAAAAGAATACAAGGAATGTCCGCCAGCAGACCATATACAGCGCTACTGGATTCTGGAAGCACAAGAACCATGATAAACAAACAAGTGATGCCGTTCGGGGTACGCCCGAAACATATTGGACATAAGAGAATAACAACAACAACCAACGGGGGATTCGATACTTCACATGAAGTACTAGCTTGAAGAGCTGCAATTACCTGAATTTGTGAATGGGCAATGTATTCAGGGAATATCCGCCTCTATCTTTGACTCCCCAGAATGCAGATATGATGTAATACTTGGAAGAGATTTCCTCACTACGGCGGGCATACAAATATCATTTGACACAAACCAAATCACATGGTTAGACATAACCATCCCCATGAAAGATGCAATAAGATTCACCCGCGTGGACCCGGATGAGGCAGCGGATGCAGCATTGTTCAATACCAACGCCACAACTGAGATACTGGAAAGAAGCTATCAACAGGTGACAGCCAGTAAAGTGGTCTGGAGGCAGGAACACATGATGACAGAAGAAAAGAAAAGGCTGCAGACAATGCTGAAGCGACACGAAGTGGTATTCAATGGAGAATTAGGCTGTTACCCTCACAAGGAAATACACATCAATTTGAAGGATGGTGCCAAGCCAGTTCACATGAAGCCTTACCCAGTCGCATACAAAAGAGAGGAGATATTCAGAAGGGAATTAGCCAGTCTAATAACGGACGGAGTGCTTGAACCGTGTGGGCCATCAGAATGGGCATTTCCAACCTTCATCATATCCAAGAAGGACAATAGAGTAAGGTGGGTGTCCGGCTTCAGAGAGCTCAACAACAGAATCAAAAGGAAGACTTTCCCATTGCCAAGGATGCAAGATATCATGAATAGGAGGGGAAAATACACGTATTTCACGAGAATCAATCTATCGATGCAATACTATTGCTTTCGGCTGGATGAGGAGAGCCAGAAGCTATGCACCATCACAACGCCATACGGCCTGTTCAGATATAAGAGATTACCCACGGGGGTTAAAATCAGTGGAGATATCTCACAACACATCATGACGGAGATGCTGCAAGGGATCGACTGCAAATGCTACATTGATGATGTTGGTATTTGGACCAACCAATCATTTGACCACCACTTACAGCTCTTGGATTGAATTCTCGAGCGCTTTGCGACAAATGGAATGAAGTGCAACCCCCTGAAATGCAGCTGGCTTGTTAAGGAGACTGATTTCTTGGGACATTGGATGACACCAGAGGTAATCAAACCTTGGCAAAGAAAGATTGACGCGGTGCTTTGTATGGGCCGGCCACAAAATATGACACAAGTCAGGTCACTTATAGGGGCCGTAAACTATTACAAGTCCTTCTGGCCAAGACAAGCACATGTCCTATCACCACTCACTGAGATGACAGGAGCAAAGAAATTCACATGGGATGAAACCAAACAAAAGGCCTTTGATGAAATGAAAGCAATCCTCGCTGCAGATGCAATGAATGTTTACCCCGGCTACAGCAAGCCTTTCCACATCTACACGGACTCCTCAGATTACCAGTTAGGCGCAGTCATCATTCAAGAGGGGGGCGTAGTCGCGTACTACAGCAGAAAGCTATCAGCCGCGCAACAAAATTACACCACCACGGAAAAGAAGCTCCTCGCAATAATCCTCACACTCACAGAGTACAGGGAAAATCCTACTTGGGGGCATCCTCCATGTCTACACTGACCACAAAAATCTCATCTTCAAAACCTTCTCCATCCAGAGGGTCCTCCCATGGAAAGCTCTTCATGTCAGAATTTAATATCCATCTTACTCACATTGAGGGCAAAAAGAATGTACTCGCTGACTGTTTCTCGAGGCTGCCCCGAATGGAGCCACCCTCTGTGGGCGATGGTTGTCAGCAAGGGAATACAAAAACAGCAAACCGGCGCACCGGAACCATAGTCAATTTCCACACCATTCAGGTACCAAAAGATGACATCATCATAAACAATGACGCATTTACCAACATCGACGAAAACACCGAATGGATCGAATGCCTACTCAACCTACCACCGTTACAGGAGATGCCAAATCCAATCACCATTACGAACATTCAAAACCACCAAAATCAAGATATCCACCTTCGAACAGCACACCAAGAAGACCCAGCCAAGTTCCCGATCATGGTTGTCAATGGACACCAGATAATAGCAAGAGTCGACGCGAATGAACCAAACTGGAGGATCGTCATACCAGCCACTCTCGTCCAGCAAACAATCCATTGGTATCATATTGTACTAGGACACTGTGGAGTTCAACGCCTGTACTGACACAATCTCATCCAACAGATTATATTCACCCAATCTGCAACAATTATGCAAGAGGTATGTGTGCCCAGCAAACTGCCAACAATATGAAGTGGCCGGCAGGGGATACGGACAATTGCCACCCAGGGAAGCATCGATAGCCCCATGGAATGAAGTATGTGTCGATCTCATAGGACCTTGGAGAATCCAAGCAAGCAATTGACAATATGAGTTCAAAGCACTCACGGCAATCGATCCGGTCACCAATCTAGCAGAAATAAGCAGAATAAGTGACAAGTTGAGCCAGCACATAGCGGACCAGTTTGCAAATGGTTGGCTAGCCAGATATCCAAGACCCAACCGTTGCGTCCATGACAATGGAGGCGAATTTGTGGGTCGCGCATTTCAAACGCTATTGATAGTACTTCTTCATTAGTAATTCATTATTTCATTTTCTTTCCAACCAGCAAAACAAAAACCAACGTGTTAGGTGTTACTACTAACTAATCTTCGAATAAACAATCTACTCTACTGATCCTACTAATCCTAATCTTCCAATCGGCGATCAAACCAACCATGCAGGGAATTTCCAAACAAGAGAAGATGGTTCAGGGATCTTCTAGCCGAAGTACAACGAGAACACCAAGCCAAACTAGAACAAGAACAACGGAAAATGATTGTTTATCACGAGCAAGAGATTGCTCGACACAAACAAAATATTTGTAAGATTCTTGCACAAACCAGCAATCATCCAGTCGTTACCAATGGAATCATCAAGCCACCTAGCAATCATCCAGTCGTTCCAAATGTAAACATCAATCCACCTTCCAGGTTATTGAAGAACGATTCAGATTTTGGTGGCAATTCCGGCGGTATAGCTTCTGAAATTACTACGGATCTTCTTGCCATTAAACAGGAACCAAACCCTTAAGTGGAATAGCCCGCCTGGGGTGGATTTGACTTGGAGTTGGAGTTGGGATTTGAGTTGGAGTTGGAGAATTTGGGACGGAGCTTGTTATATGGTGGTAACATGTGGAGAAGATGAAAATAGTCATTTGTGCATAAGTTTTACACAAAATAGTGCTTGTCACAAAAAGAATATGATATCCTTAACCCTAAAATAGTTATTTTATTTGAGGAGTGACGAGATATTGTGCCGAAAGTAAAGGTGTGCGACGCGCGAGGTTTTTTAGTAGACACGTGACCTAAAAAGATAAAAATAGGGTCGAGAATTTTAAAAATACTGCGCGATAGCCCGCGGGGGGTAGAGAAACAGTTCTCGGACGCAGATTCCTGAGGGGACAAGGAGGAAGCCGATTCAAAACGGACACCAAATCCCACACGAATAAATTCAACGGCAAGGAAGAAATATAATTTATACAGGAATCAATCCAACGGCTAGAAAAAGAAGTCATAAGCCAAACCAACGGCCCCGACTCAGAATCGGAACCCGAACAGTTTGCTTAAGTATAGAGCAACTGCGAGATCTGTATTCGGAATCGAAACGCTTGCAGAAATTTGCATGGAGAAGTTGCTAGAAAATCCCCACTACTAGTGATATTGCGTGGGGGGGGGGGGGCATTATTAAAAAATACCAATCACTCTTCAGGAAATCATTCATACATCACTTTCGAAACAAACAAACAGATATTCCAAGAGCGAACTACTAAGAACCATGGCAAGAGGAAGACCAAGCCGACAGAACCAACGCAACAACAACAACAACGCAGCCGCCCCAGCGGCTAAACCAGCCAACAATGGTGAGCCTGGAGGGGCTCCAGCCAACAATGGACCCAAAGTCCCTGCCAATCTTGGCACTAGTGCAGCTGGGCTTGAGCTAATACCTCTCGCTTCTCTCAAACGACATAATGACCTAAGGGGAAAGGGCAAATGCCATTGATGCAAGACATCAAATCCGGGGCCAAAGCGGCCGCAGTCTTTACATTCAAAAGTAAACGTGTTGCAATTCAAGCATGGAGAGGCCCACTTGGCGCATTAAACAACATGATGAGGACTGGCAACACACCTAGGTGTGCATAGAAACGGCAACAAGCTAGTACTGGCCCCAACAACTTGAGGTGTACGGCCTCACGGTAGTAGATGGGAATACAGTCAAGGACTAACTGAGCACCGGGGGGCATATGTCCTCCGTACGAGGAAGAAAAATACTACCATAAGGCGGGACAGCGCACAGACGTGTGCACTAAGCTGTTCCTAGGCGCTACTCGGAGAGGGCAGTTGAATTATTCTACAGCAGTGTCAACTCCCACTCATTAGAGGGATCCGTTGAACTAGTAACCGTAAAATAACGGGAAAACAAACCAACGGTCCCAATTCCTGGGGGAAACAATCCAACAGCCCCGATTCCTACGGGAACAAGAAGCGAGCCGATTCGAAACGGCCACCAAATTCCCACGTGATTGAATCCAACGGCCAGGAAAAGGAGTAATAAGCCAAGTCAACGGCCCTGACTCAGAATTAGAACCCTAACAGTTTACTTAAGTACAGGGCAACCGAGAGATTGGTGTTCGGAATAGAAACGATGATAGGATTTTGCATGGAGAAGTCACTAGAAAAATCCCAACTACTAGTGATATCACGTGGAGAGCGATTATTCAGAAATACTAATTCCTCCTCAGAAAATCATTCATATATCACTTCCAGAACAAGCGAACAACTACTCCAGGAGCAAACTACTAACCATGGCGCGAGGAAGACCAATCTGACAGAATCAACGCAACAACAACAACGCAGCCGCCGCCCTGGCAGCTGCTGCTCCAGCCAACAATGTACCCGAAGTTCCTGGCAACCTTGGATTCACTGTGGCACAGATGGAATTCATGAGGACCATAATGGACACCAACCGGACCCCGGCACTCACGTAGGAAGCTCAAGACGCAATTGAGAGGGCTGAGCGGCTAGAAGGGATCCCTGGATACGCAAGGGAAAGGTCCCTAGCCCCAACTGAGGTAGTATTCAGGGAGATTCTGGAGTCCTTTGGACTGAATTGCATTACTGCCGACAAACTATTTTGGACCGGTTACAGCAGCACTGACTCCCTCCGCGACCTGGATGATTCAGCTATCAAGTCTCTCGTGAACGGGGTCAACAAGACCAAACACAACTATTGCCAACGTCCGATAACTGTCACGCGACCCAACGGGACCCCTCGCAAGCCCTATTTTGAGAAAATCAACCCTGCTTTTGTTATGCGCAAGGGCATTTTTTTAAATTCACAATTGTTGTGGTGAAGAGTTTCGACCCCCCTCAGGTTGCGACCAAAACTCTCCCCGATGACTCAAAATGTCCCTTGATCTCTCAATTTTGACTAAATTGATTTTAAAAATCTATTTCTTGCTACCAAACTTCCTAACCTTAACCCAAGATATGAAATAAAATTATTTTCAGACGTGTTTGTTTGCTCCTTTGCCGCATTCCACACTGTGTACAAAATACCACAATAAATACACAGTACAAAAACCAAAACCATGTACAAGTCTACAGGCAATGAACATGTGTGTGCTCCGTACACTGAAATCTCTTCAAAAAAAGAACAAGTGAAAAGACCCTGCAAACACAGCAGAAAAACCCTCAAAGACATGATTTAATTTTGACAGGAATTCCTATCATCGAAATCACCTATGTCATTAACTTCCATTTTGATGACCCTGCAACGACTCTTCTGTTTCTACTTCACTAGAACAGACCTTGAAGGTTCACCACCATACAAATAGTACAAAATGACACCAACTCAAATACCTACACGTTACTCTACTTCATTTTTGATTGGGAATGGTATTCAAACGGCAAAGACAACAACAACTACGGGCCCTACTCCAACCCATCTCTTTCCCCTTGGATAAAGGAGAGAATGGAGGCAGACATGTACAAATCCTACCAGGTTTGAACACCAGCATGTTACTATACTGATTTGCTGACCAGGAATGACAATCAAAGGGCGATCGAATGGCAAATTAGGAAGATCCAAACACCATTTCCATTTTGACGGACCACTCTATTTCTCCTACTGTAGAACAGAGCATGAGGGCTCACCACCGTACAACTAGTACAAAATGACACCAACTCGAATACCTACACGTTACTCTACTTCGATTTTGATTGGGAAGGGTATTCAAACGGCAATCAAGCGGTGTTTTGGAGCGGCGTTTCGAGCAGCGTTTCGAGCAGCGTTCCGAGCAGCTTTTCGAGCAGCTTTTCGAGCAGCAGGAAGCCAGCAGCGAGCAGCAGCGTTTTGGAGCAGCAGGAAGTCAGCAGCGAGCAGTGGCGTTTCAAGTGGCGTTTGGAGCAGCAGGAAGCCAGCAGCCAGCAGCAGCGTTTGGAGCAGCGTTTTGGAGGAGCAGCAGGAAGCCAGCAGGAAGCCAGCAGGAAGCCAGTAGAAAGCCAGCAGCCAACAGCCAGCAGCATTTTAGATCAGCGTTTGGAGCGGTGTTTGGAGCGGCGTTTCAAGCAGCAGGAAGCCAGCAGCAAGCAGCGGCATTTTGGAGCAGCAGGAAGTCAGCAGCGAGCAGTGGCGTTTCAAGCAGCGTTTGGAGCAGCAGGAAGCCAGCAGCCAGCAGCAGCGTTTCAAGCAGCGTTTTGGAGGAGCAGCAGGAAGCCAGCAGGAAGCCAGTAGGAAGCCAGCAGCCAACAGCCAGCAGCGTTTTGGAGCGGCGTTTTGGAGTGTCATTTCGAGCAGCGTTTCAAGCAGCAGGAAGCCAGCAGCGAGCAGCAGCGTTTTGAAGCAGCCAGCAGCCAGCAGCCAGCAGCCAGCAGCCAGCAGCCAGCAGCGGAAGCCACGTTTCGACCAGCAGAAAGCCAGCAGCGAGCAGTGGCGTTTGGAGCGGCGTTTTGGAGCAGCAGGAAGGAAGCAGCCAGCAGTCAGCAGCGGCGTTTTGGACCGGCGTTTCGAACAGCAGGAAGCCAGCAGCAAGCAGCGGCGTTTGGGGCGGCGTTTTGGAGCAGCAGGAAGGAAGCAACCAGCAGTCAGCAGCGGCGTTTTGGACCGGCGTTTCAAACAGCAGGAAGCCAGCAGTGAGCAGCGGCGTTTGGAGCGGAGATAGCAACTAGCGACAGCAACTAGCAACAGCGACTAGCAACAGCAACTAGCAACAGCGACTAGCAACAGCGAGGACTAGCAAGAGCAATAGCCACTATCAAGAGCAATAACGGCTAGCAAGAGCAACAGCGACTGGGGAGAGCAACAGCAGTAGCAAGAGCAACTAGCAAGAGCAACAGCGACTAGCGAGGGCAACAGCAAAAGCAACAGCGACTAGCGAGAGCACGGAAGGGCTATCCTTTGTGCATGGCTATCTCTTTGGCGCATTTCATCTTTGTCTTTGTCGTCCTCTACCAGAGACAAGAAGCTAACAAGCCACTTGAGTAACCTAAAAATGGTTACGTTTTGAGCAGCAGGAGAAGCCAGCAATAAACAGCAAGCAGCGGCGTTTCAAGCGGCATTTTGGAGCGGCGTTTTCGAGCAGCATTTTGAGCAGCAGGAAGCCAGCAGCAAGCGGCAAGCAGCGACAGTTTGGAGCGGCGTTTTGGAGCGGCGCTTTGGAGGAGCAGCAGGAAGCCAGCAGCGAGCAGCGGCGTTTTGGAGCAACAAGAAGCCCGCAGCAAGCAACGGCGTTTTGGAGCAGCAGGAAGCCAGCAGCAAGCAGCGGCGTTTCCAGCGGCGTTTTGGAGAAGCAGGAAGCCAGCAGCGTTTTGGAGAAGCAGGAAGCCAGCAGCGAGCAGCAACCAGCAGCGTTTCCAGCGGCGTTTTGGAGCAGCAGGAAGCCAGCAGTGTTTTGAGGTAGCAGGAAGCCAGCAGCAAGCAGCGGTGATAGCAGTCTAGCGATAGCAAGAGCGAAGAGCAACAGCGAATAGCGAGAGCAACAGCAACAGCAACTAGCGAGAGCAACAGCAACAGCAACAGCAACCAACAGCAACAGCAACAGCAACTAGCGAGAGCAACAGCGACTAGCAAGAGCAACAGCGACTAACGAGAGCAACAGTGAAAGCAACAGCAACAGCAAATGGCGAAAGCAACAGCGACTAGCGAGAGCAACAGCGACTAGCGAGAGCAACAGCGACTGGTGGAGTGGCGTTTTGGAGGAGCAGCAGGAAGCCAGCAGCAAGCATCGGTGTTTGGAGCGGAGCAGCAGGAAGCCAGCAGCGGCGTTTTGGGCGGCGTTTTGGAGCGGCGTTTCAAGCAGCAGGATGGCAGCAGCCAGCAGCCAGCAGCGGTGTTTTGCGGTTGGATCGCTGTTGTTGATTTGTTGCAGTTGATTCATCCTGTGGATTTGTTTTGATTGTTGTTGCTGTTGCGGATCTATAACAATATATGATACTTGATAATGTAACAAAATGGGGTGAGTACCTATTGATGTAGAGAAAATAATAACAACAGAATAATATAATTTACATGTTAACCTACCCTGTTGCCGTGTTGCGGGTCACCTGTGTTGCCAGTCTGCTCCCGTTGTTGATGCCAGTTGATTCGTTGATTTGTTGATACGGTTGATTCCTGGATACGGTCGATTCGTTGAGGATACCGACAATTTGTTGATGCCAACGATTGGTTGATATCCGTTGTTCCTGTTCCGGCCCTATGAAAATAAGAAGAAAACAGAGTTTAGGAATACATCATCGGCAACGTAGGATGTAGGCATCATTGTCTCTCTCTCTCTCTCTCTCTCATTCGTACCGTTTGCCACAGATTTGTTGCTTGTCATTTACCGATGATTCGGTGTTGCCGATTGACGCAATAGGGAAGAAATTATTGTTGTTGCTGCTGCCGTAGATTTATTATTTTCCTTCTGAATCCAGGTCTGCTGAGAGTCTGATTCAAAGGCTTCTGAAGAACAGCAACGCTGTGTTAGTGTGTTAGTAGACAGACGATTGTACTCTACGCGTGACAATTGTGTTGGATACTTTCAACAACGGATAATCGGACTACAGGCGAGACTATGGAAACGCCAGATCTCTTCTTACTGTAAACTTGTTCAGATACAGCGAGACAGACCTTAGTAATGTAGATTACAGGTACTAGTTGATAGCAACTAGTGTGAATTTTGGGATATAAATCAGTTGAATGTTAAAAGTATGAGATAAAGTGAAATCTTGCCGAAACACAAGATATCTCTTTTATTGAGGTGAAATACGTTGCAACTGCTGTTGCGTAGTGATGAGATTACTCGCTGATTATTTCCGTACATGCATTGATCGTTGACCGTATATATCTGTATGTATATATATATATATATATATATTGTGTGAGAAGCACACACCAACGGTTTTCTTCTCTTGTTCCGTTAGGAAGATCCTATGATATGTTTATCATTATGATCAGGAATTGCTCCCGTAGCTCGTGTGATACTTTACGAAATCAAAGTTTGCTCACCAAAGAACAAGGCAATACTATAAAACAGAGATTGCTCACCGTTAATGCGCAATGGGAATCGATGCAGCCGTGGGAATCGATATGCCGTGGGAATCGATTACTTTGGTTGATACGGGACTAATTGATTTGTACGAATAGAATAGCTACCGCCGTGTAGCTTTGGTACTTCTGGACACGAAGGAAACACGAAAGGAATTTAACAAGATTTGTAGAACTCTTACTCCTATATCACGAAAACTGGATCTTGATCCTGTTGATATAAATACACAAGGGATGCAGATTTGTTACTTTTCAAGACGTGTTTGCGGGCCCTCAAACAATATCTATCAAGCAATTTCTCTCTCGCCCTGGTCTCTATTGTCTTTTTTCAGCCAAGGCAGTTGTTTCGGACTAAAATATCTCGAGCCTAAATTCCCTGCCTAGTGACCATTGCTGATCAGTTCAGTGGGATCCCGCGTTCTCAGACGGAGTGCTTTATCGTACAAGTACGGTACTAAAGCAACTCTGCTCAAGATAAGTTCGGTAAGATTATGAAGGCAAAGAGTACTTTTTGCCGGTGAAAAAAAAAATCACACTGCATAACCACACTGGAAGCCACACTGTAAAATCACACTGTAAAATCACTTTTCGAAAAAAAATTACTTTTTGCTGTGTGTGTGTGTGTGTGTGTGTTCGAAGAAGAAAAAAATCGATACTTAACCTATGAGATCTAATGCAGTAAATATAGAACAATGAAGAATAATTTGATTTTCTTAATTAAAATGAGAAGTCGCGCGCGTTTTGAATATAGAATAACAAAGAATAAGCGCGCGCGACGCGCTCGATATAGCCCATATTTTTTAGTTAATGTTAAAACCTGTGATACAGTGAGATCTTTCATGTACCGGTGATAGTCGTGAGATTTTTCATGTACCGGTGGTTGTACCACATGTGTGATTGGTGATCTTACTGGTAATGAATTTGCGTAGAATTCTACAGCAGTAGCTTTCTACATGCTTTTCGTACCAGATAATTACTGGTATTGAACTTGCGTATATTTCTACAACAGTAGCTTTCTACATCATTTTTGTACTAGATAATTTCTGGTAGTGCGATTGTGTAGCATCTTATGACAGTAGCTTTCTACACTATTTTCGTACTACATAATTTCTGGTATTGAATTTGCGTAGAATTCTACAGCAGTAGCTTTCTACACTATTTTTGTACTACATAATTTCTGGTAACGCATTTGTGTAGCATCCTACGACAGTAGCTTTCTACACAATTTTCGTACTACATAATTTCTGGTATTGAATTTGCGTATCTTTCTACGACAGTAGCTTTCTACATCATTTTTGTACTAGATAATTTCTGGTACCGAATTTGGGTAGCATTCTACTACAGTAGCTTTCTACACAATTTTCGTACTACATAATTTCTGGTAACGAATTTTCGCAGCATTCTACGACAGTAGCTTTCTACACAATTTTCGTACTAGATAATTTCTGTTAACGAATTCGCGTAGCATTCTACGACAGTAGCTTTCTACACAATTTTTGTACTAGATAATTGCTGGTAACGAATTTGCGTAGCATTCTATGATGGTAGCTTTCTACACAATTTTGTGTACTAGATAATTTCTGGTAACAAATTTGCGTAGATATCTACAGCGTAGATTCCTACACAATGTTTGTACTAGATAATTACTGTTAACAAATTTGAGTAGATATCTACAGCAGTAGGTTTCTACACCGTTTTCGTACTAGATAACTTCTGGTAACGAATTTGAGTAGATATCTACAGCAGTACCTTCCTACACAATTTTGTGTACTAGATAACTTTCTGGTAACGACTTTGCGTAGATATCTACAGCAGTACCTTTCTACACCGTTTTCGTACTAGTTAATTTCTGGTAACAAATTTGAGTAGATATCTACAGCAGTTACACCGTTTTCGTACTAGATAATTTCTGGTAACAAATTTGAGTAGATATCTACAGCAGTTACACCGTTTTCGTACTAGATAATTTTTGGTAACAAATTTGCGTAGAAATCTACAGCAGTACCTTCCTAGACAATTTTGTGTACTAGATAATTTCTGGTAACGACTTTGCGTAGATATCTACAGTAGTAGCTTTCTACACCGTTTTCGTACTAGATAATTTCTGGTAACAAATTTGAGTAGATATCTACAGCAGTATGTTCCTACATGATTTCACCACCGTTATCCCTTTTTTCCTTCTTTTGGAACGGCGTTCCAAAAAATGCTCTTTTCGTATATATGTCCGGGTGTATTATGATAGTAGTAGTGGTAATGTAGGTATGATAGTAATGACATCTGTTGTTGGGGTGGTGAAACATTTTTTCATACAATTTCATGTCAACAATCATGGAACGGCGTTTCAGAATTCTCTAACCGAACGGCGTTTCAGGCTCTAATCTGCAATTAGAAAATAAAACATCAGATACTTTTGGTGATTAGTCCATGAATATTGTTCCTGTTATGGATAAGATGAATCACGAAAGAAAAAGAAGTGACTTATTTGTCATAGTTTGTGCGTCACCACCTACTAATAAGTGCATTTGGGTCCTGGATTTGGAGGAAGAATACACACTAATTTGCAATTAGAAATTAGAAAATCACATATTTTGGGTGATAGGTCAATGAATATTGTTTCCTGTAGTGGATAAGATGAATCATGAAAGAAACAGAAGTGAGTTATCTGTCATAGTTTGTGCGTCACCACCTAATGAGTGCATTTGGGTACTGGATTTGGAGGAAAAAATGCACACTAATTTGCAATTAAAAATTAGAAAATCAGATATTTTTGTGATTAGTCCATGCATATTGTTCCTGTTATGGATAAGTTGAATCATGAAAGAAACAGAAGTGAGTTATCTGTCATAGTTTGTGTGTCACCACCTAATAAGTGCATTTGGGTACTGGATTTGGAGGAAAAATACACACTAATTTGCAATTAGAAATTAGAAAATCACATATTATAGGTGATCAGTTCATGAATATTGTTCCTGTAATGGATAAGATGAATCATGAAAGAAACAGCAGAAGTGAGTTATCTGTGATAGTTTGTGTGTCACAAACTAATGAGTGCATTTGGGTACTGGGTTTGGAGATAAAATGCACACTAATTTGCAATTATAAATTAGAAAATCAGATATTTTTGTGATTAGTCCATGCATATTGTTCCTGTTATGGATAAGACGAATCATGAAAGAAAAAGAAGTGAGTTATCTGTAATAGTAAGTGTGTCACCACCTAATAAGTGCATTTGGGTCCTGGATTTGGAGGAAAAATACACACTAATTTGCAATTAAAAATTAGAAAATCAGATATTTTGTGTGATTAATCAATGAATATTGTTCATATCATGGATAAGATGAATCATGAAAGAAACAGAAGTGAGATATCTTTGATAGTTTTTGTGTCACCACCTAATGAGTCCATTTGGGTAATGGAATTGGAGGGAAAATACACACTAATTTGCAATTAAAAATGCCAAAATCAGATATTTTGTGTGATTGAACCATGAATATTGTTCCTGTTATGGATAAGATCAATCATGAAAGAAATTGAAGTGAGTTATCTTTGATAGTTTGTGTGTCACAAACTAATGAGTGCATTTGGGTACTGGATTTGGAGGAAAAATACACACTCATTTGCAATTAAAAATTAGAAAATCAGATATTTTTGTGATTAGTCAATGAATATTGTTCCTGTTATGGATAAGATGAATCATGAAAGAAACAGAAGTGAGTTTTGTGTGACAGTTTGTGTGTCACCACCTAATGAGTGCATTTGGGTACTGGATTTGGAGGAAAAATACACACTAATTTGCAATTAAAAATTAGAAAATCACATATTTTGGGTGATTAATCCATGAATATTGTTCCTGTAATGGATAAGATGAATCATGAAAGAAACAGAAGTGAGATATCTTTGATAGTTTGTGTGTCACCACCTAATGAGTCCATTTGGGTAATGGAATTTTGGAGGGAAAATACACACTAATTTGCAATTAAAAATTAGAAAATCAGATATTTTTGGTGATAGGTCAATGAATATTGTTCCTGTAATGGATAAGATCAATCATGAAAGAAACAGAAGTGAGTTTTGTGTGATAGTTTGTGTCACAAACTAATCAGTGCATTTGGGTACTGGAATGGGAGGGAAAATACACACTAATTTGCAATTAAAAATTAGAAAATCAGATAATTTGGGTGATTAATCCATGAATATTGTTCCTGCTATGGATAAGATCAATCATGAAAGAAAAAGAAGTGAGTTATCTTTGATAGTTTGTGTGTCACAAACTAATGAGTGCATTTGGGTACTTGATTTGGAGGAAAAATACACACTCATTTGCAATTAAAAATTAGAAAATCAGATATTTTTGGTGATTAGTCAATGAATATTGTTCCTGTTATGGATAAGATGAATCATGAAAGAAACAGAAGTGAGTTTTGTGTGACAGTTTGTGTGTCACCACCTAATGAGTGCATTTGGGTACTGGATTTGGAGGAAAAATACACACTAATTTGCAATTAAAAATTAGAAAATCACATATTTTGGGTGATTAATCCATGAATATTGTTCCTGTAATGGATAAGATGAATCATGAAAGAAACAGAAGTGAGATATCTTTGATAGTTTGTGTGTCACCACCTAATGAGTCCATTTGGGTAATGGAATTGGAGGGAAAATACACACTAATTTGCAATTAAAAATTAGAAAATCAGATATTTTTGGTGATAGGTCAATGAATATTGTTCCTGTAATGGATAAGATCAATCATGAAAGAAACAGAAGTGAGTTTTGTGTGATAGTTTGTGTCACAAACTAATCAGTGCATTTGGGTACTGGAATGGGAGGGAAAATACACACTAATTTGCAATTAAAAATTAGAAAATCAGATAATTTGGGTGATTAATCCATGAATATTGTTCCTGCTATGGATAAGATCAATCATGAAAGAAAAAGAAGTGAGTTATCTTTGATAGTTTGTGTGTCACAAACTAATGAGTGCATTTGGGTACTTGATTTGGAGGAAAAATACACACTCATTTGCAATTAAAAATTAGAAAATCAGATATTTTTGGTGATTAGTCAATGAATATTGTTGTTCCTGCAATGGATAAGATGAATCATGAAAGAAACAGACGTGAGTTTTGTGTGATAGTTTGTGTGCCACCACCATAATGAGTGCAGTTGGGTACTGGATTTGGAGGAAGAATACACACTAATTTGCAATTAAAAATTAGAAAATCACATATTTTTGGTGATTAGTCCATGAATATTGTTCCTGTAATGGATAAGTTGAATCATGAAAGAAACAGAAGTGAGTTATGAGTGATGTTTGGTGTGTCACCACCTAATGACTGCATTTGGGTACTGGATTTGGAGGAAAAATATTGGGTAATGACTCTCAAAGTTTTTGGTGCCCTGCATGAATATATTTCTCATGACTCATCTGATGCATATTGGGAACAACATTGCCACACATAATGCTGAAAAATGTTGTGGTTTGTGTATCCAAATGACACACAAGAGGGTATTTTTGTTGCAAATCCAGGGCACAAACTGACTTATTGGGTAATGACTTACAAAGTATCCGGTCCAGGCCATGAATGATTTTTTCATGACTCCTATGATGCATATTGATAACAATATTGCCCCACAGATTGCTGAAACTGTTGTGGTTTGTCTCTCCAAATGGCACACAAGAGAATATTATTGGTGCAAATCCAGGACACAAAATAACTTATTGGGTAATGACAGGCAAAGTATGAGGTCAAGTCCATAATAGGAAGAACATTTACTTTGTATAATCCAATCACCAAAAACGTACTTTAATGAGTGTCAAATGAAAATAATTCATAAGTTCTTTAATTGAAATGGAGGTGCTGTTTTTTAATTATTCTCAGACAAAAGAATGGTGCAGATATTACCAGTACTACTAGTTGTAGCTAATATTGCATGCAAAAAGGTACATAGTTGGGTACTGTGCAAAAAGTGTACGTAGATAGGTACCATACTTACCCAAGGGAGTTTTGAACCACTGACTGGCTACCAGATTCTACAGGTGGGTCGGGGATTTAGATACATAACCTTTGTGTAATCACAATTTCCTCTTTAAAAAAATTATGGCACGGGAGGGGTGGCGTGCACTCGTACATGCTTTACTTATATAGAAAATAAAGGCCGTGCACAAGCCAAGCACATGGAAGAACAAGTCAGGGTGCATAGCACACACAACACACACAAAACCACACACACATGAAAAACTGTATACACACGGAACCACCACACAAAACGCAACACATGCTTCTTGGTTGGCACAGTTTTTTTTTTGAAGCAGGGGAAATGAATGTTGTCCGACAGTCACGAACAACGGAACAACCGAACAACAAAGAAGAAACACTAGTCAGTGACAATAACAGCAATTCGTTGGAGATTCTATTTGTTTCTGATCTTTCTTTCTTTTATTTTTATTTTTATTGAAATGGAACAACAATCAAACAAACCAACGAGGGAAAGAACGACACTCAAAATGGAACAACGAATTAAAAAAAAGGAATGACAGAATGGAACAACAGAACAACAGCAGTGAGTGACAATGACGGCAACTTGTTGGAGATACTATTTGTTTCTGATCTTTCTTTCTTTCATTTTTATTTTTATTGAAACAGAACAACAATCAAACAAACCAACTGAAGGAAAGGAAAGGAGGGCACTTAAAACAGAACAACCAATGAAACAGAACGGAACAATGGAACGGAACAATGGGACAGAATGACAGAATGGAACAACAGAAAAGTTCACACAAAAAAACTGTACACACACGGAAAACTGTACATACCCCAAATCAAAACCACACAAAAAGCAACACATCCTTCTTGGTTGGCACAGTATTTAAAAAAAATGAAAAGCACGGAAACAACGGAAAAAACGGATTGGCAATGAAAGAAAACAAGGAGAAACACTAGTGAGTGACAATGACAGCAATTTGTTGGAGATTCTTTTTGCTTCTGATCTTTCTTTCTTTTATTTTTATTCTTCAGGAACAACAAACCAACAAAAGGACATAAGAAGGAGGAAGGGATGAAACTGAATGACAAAACGGAACAATCAAACAGAACAGAACAGCGGAGCGAGGCAAGTGTTCGCTAGATTGTGCAAGAAGGTACAATCATTAAGAGAAGATCCGGAAACGGGTAGATTTTTTTGAGAAAATGATGCTGGAAAGATTCAAGTCAGAAAAAAAACCTACCGGTACTGTATCGAAAGATGGTGGCACTGTTGCCAGTAGTCTTGCTGAAGAGGAAAATGAGGATGACAACTATATTGATCCTGTATTGATGAAATTGCTTGGTGGAATGAAGGAAGTTTAGGCATTGTTGTCAGAATCGTTAGTGTTCATTGTGTCAGTCCATTCACTAATTTGACAACAAGGCGGGTGGGTTCACACCTAGTACGACACGGGTAAATCTTCGGGGAGAGTGATTAGGGTAAAAGGTACATATTCTACATACATTGCATACCGTTGCAATAAATAGTACATTGTGTGACACAAATGACTAAAATGTACGGAAAGGAGTACTCATACCTATCATACATATTTTGCATATGATACTACTAGACAAATTCTTGACCCGAACAATTCAACTGTAGTGGTAGGTAGTCGCAAGCGATGATATTAAATTTTAAGGGTTGTTTGTTGCGAGCACAAATATTAGATTATAAGGGTAGAGTGTCGCGAGCAATGGAGATACATTTTAAGGGTTGTGTGTCGCAAGCACTAATGTTAAATTTTACTGGTTGTGAGTCATGACCTTGCGTATTTCATTTTTGTAGGTGTGATTCGCGAACGTACGGGTAGGTGATATTAAAAATTAATAATAATTATTCATGACCCAAGGAAAAAAATAATCGCGAACCAGGGATTGAGAGTTAGAAAAATGAGCATGATACGAAGCCACAAAATCACAGGGGGGGCTTGGTTGTGAGTCATGACCTTGCGTATTTAATTTTAGTAGGTGTGATTCGCGAACGTACGGGTAGGTTTTATTAAAAATTAATAATAATTATTCATGACCCAAGGAAAAAAATAATCGCTAACCAGGGATTGAGAGTTAGAAAATTGGGCATGATACTGACCTAGTGAATCACAGGGGGGGCTCGTGTTAAAATTACACACAAGCAGGGGTTGCGAAAGTACCTTGCGACAAAAAAAAAAAGGGGTCGCGTGACAGTTATCGGACGCAGATCTAAAGCAGGATATACATCGGAAGGGTCTTTGGTGACATACTCAAGTTATTTGTGGCTTGGATTGAATTCCAACCTCTTATTGGGGCCACTGCTACCCCAGTTGACTGGATGTCTGATCCGGAGGCAGAGGCAAAGACTTGGGCGCTGCTCAAGTCCCTGAAGGAAGACGACAGCAATACTGCTGCTGGGGATCTGACTCTCCCTGAGCCACTCACAGTAATGTCAAAATTCAAGGAGTTTGATGAGAGATTCTGGGAGTATCTTCAACATAAAAGGGGTGTCACTAAGACGTCTTTACTCTACACAATCCGGAAGCACTCTACAGTAACCGGCGTTGAGAGGGCTGGGACAGTCCGGGCCGAACCAACAGACATGTACGCTGACTGGACCAAATATTCTATCCGTTGCACGACTCACTTTGGGTCTCACTGGACTAAAGACAACAATACACTCTGGGGGATTCTGTTCAAGTTGGTAGGGGCAGGTCCCGGTTGGTCTTATATCCAAGGACTCGGCTCGGAAGGAGACGGAAGGAAAGCATATTTCATGTTATATGCCCAGGCATATGAGTCAACAAACATTCGACTTCTAGTGGAAGAGAAGAGGGCTTTCCTACAGAGCTCTACCTACTCCGGGGATACCAAAAATTACAGGTTTGATAAGCACAAAGAGAGGTGGTATGATGCAAAGGAGTTTCTGTTGCAACACAAGGCTTTCCCACCTGAAGATCAGTTTGTTACTGACTTCTGCCACTCCATATCGGACCCAAGGCTCGAAATAGCAGTTCAACTGGTCCTAAATGAAGAAGGGATTATGTATAACAACTTCGACAAGCAGTTGCTCACTTCACTCAAGCGCTTGGGATTAAGAAGATCCAGGCCAGTCGAAAGGGCAGTTGGAGGAATATCTCTTCCTTCAAAGGAAAAAGGGGCAACAAACGCAACAATGAAGGCAACTCCTCCTCCAACAAGAGATCTGGCAACAAGAAACACAAAACTTTGGGAGGGGGCTCTACATACAATGGACCTCTTGAGGGCGAGATCTATCTAAAGGAAATCTGGGTCACTATGTCAGAGGCTCAGAAGAACCAAGTCCGGGCCCTTTGACCTGCTCTCAACTCCCCTGGAAAATCTGCACAGGTTTCTCTTGTTGAGGCTGAGGGTGAGAACACTGCAGCGAAGGGATTGGCCTGTGACCAATTTGGTAGCTATACCCACAAGAAGAAGAACCAAGATTGATTTGCCGGCCGGGGCCTGTTGATAGTATCCCAGGTAAGCCAGGGCAGCTGTTCATATCAAGAGTTTGGGCTCACCATCCTCTGGTACTGGCCAGTGCGAATTGGACAGCCAGGCTGACACCACAGGCCGCAGGATCCAATATGGTATTACTTGATTCGTTGGACTCCATTTTGACGCATGTGGATGTTGCACCATTTTCCAACACTTACTCATCTCTTAAGAATGTTCCAATTGCCCGTTGCGCCACAGCTTGGACAGAAACAACCAACGGGGTCACCTGTATCTTGGTGTTTAGGCAGGCTCTGTTCTTTGGCGCCAAGTTACAACACAGCTTGATCTGTCCCAATCAAGTTCAGGACTGCAACTTCAACAAGGTTACACACGGGATTAACGCTCCAATCTGACAACACCGAGCTCTTTATTCCTCTTCAAGTTGATGGAGTCATATCCTATTTTGACTCCTGCAAGCCTACCAAGAAGGAACTGGCCAACTGTGAGCATGTGCTGGCTACGGATACCCACACGTGGGATCCCTACGCTTCACACTTTGCTGAAGACGAAGATGATACCAATGCTTCTTTCCCACGAGTCATTGCTGCCCTTTCAGGGTGCTTGCCAGCTTGTGGGCCTCTGATCACTTATTCCTCCCCAATTCACCCTGAACCCCTTGGTGTTGGGCATGACAAGTACCGCTTGCTTCATCTTGCTTCAGTCTGTACTGACAGAGTTCCTTTCCAACGTACAGGATATATTTCAACGGTCGTTTCCACATGACTGATTTCAGCCCTTGCTGGAACCACCGGGGAGGACCAAGAAAATCTTCAAAATTTGGCAAATTCTATAATTTCTGATGTTTCCACCAAGCCTTCATCAGCCAATCTGTCCTCATCATCTGAAGCCGAGCTTGCCATTCAACAGGAAGCCAAGGCTAGAACCAAGGAGAGGAAGCTACTAAGGCGGCAACAAGATGTCCTAGACCAAGAGATGTCCCTTGACAAGAAGTCCTTCATTCGTGGTGACAATGGGGACCTCCAATAAGGATCCCTGACAAGGTCGACAGGTACGATGTCAAGGACATTGCTAAGATGTGGAACATCAGTGAGAAGCGAGCCAAGGCTACGATTGAAGTTACTACCCAGGAAGGCATTCGACAACTGTCTCAGCCTATCACTAGACAGCTGAAGACACAGAAATGGAGGAACAGGAGGACGCTGAAGGGCCGATGGTATACTGATACTATGAAGTTCAAGGTTCCCAGCATCATCCGCAACAATACAACAGCTCAGGTCTTTACAAATGGAAAGGGCTATGTGGCCTTCTATCCTGTTAGGGGAGAAGTCCGATGTAACGATGGCTTATCTTGCGTTATTAATGAAGTGGGAATCCCAGAACACCTTGTTACTGATGGAGCAAAGGCCCAAGGGAACCATGAGACACACAACACTGGTTGGGACAAGCTCAGGTTGGAGTATCGCATTCGCCAAACCTATATACAGCCCCACTGCTCGTGGCAAAATACAGCAGAACACAGTGCAGGGGACTTAAGAAGGGCAATCCGTTGGATGACTTCTAAGAAGGGCAGTCCCAGGAGATGTTGGGCCTTCTGTCGGATGCTAGCAGCCGGTCGAATGAATCTCATGGCATCAAGTGACCCTTCCTCAATGGGGAGGACTAGCTTTGAATTGGTACATGGGTATACTCCGGACATCACCCCATATATGATCCACAACTGGTACAATTTCATTTGGTGGTACGACCTAAATGGAAAGACAAACAGGCTTGGTCCGTGGCTGGGCCCATGTGGTGATTCTTTTGGTGGAGGAGACTGTCATTATGTCTTATTCAAGAGCAAAAAGGTTCACACAACAAACAGCACCCGGGCTATATCTGAGGAAGAATGGAGACACCCAGATATCCTATCACAGTTGGAAGCACACAACAAAGAGATCAACGCAAAGATAGGTGATGAGGTTAGACCTTCCGACACTTATCTGGAGAACAAACTTGGCAAACCTCCCTTGGGCCTATTTGACAGAAAATATGAGGGCAAGGATGAGGTCCTTATGGCTGAGGCTGAGGTTTCTTATCCGGATGTTTATGACTTAACTGACAATGATCTTGATGAATATCTTGGAAGTGAAGTGTTACTCCAGATAGGGGACCAACGGATCCGGGGACTAGTTAAGAGTCGTTGCAGGATTGCAAATGGTGTGCTGATTGGAGAAAAGAACAATAATCCACTCTTAGATACGAGGTCTTACGAGGTCTCTATGCCGGATGGGTCTATCAAAATCTATACAGCCAACATGCTTGCTGAAAGTATCTATTCTTCTGTGGACGATGAGGGGCGCATGTATTGCCTGATGGATGAGATCATCGCTTTCGAGAAGGATGAGGAGGCCTTGTCTATTGAGCAGGCTACTTACACAACAGAATCCGGGCAAACCAGAACAAAACCAATGACCAAGGGATGGAGGTTACTTGTTAGGTGGAAAGATGGCGCTACGTCCAGGGTAAAGTTAAGTGATATGAAAGAGAGCTTTCCGATCAAAATGGCAATATACGCCCAAGAACAAGGCATTATAAATGAGCCAGCATTTAAATGGTGGACCTATAAGGTACTTCGAAGGAAGGACCGGATTATATCTGGTGCTAAGACCAAATACTGGGCTAAGTCCCATAAGTACAGAGTCCAACTCCCTAAGTTGATTGCAGAAGCAAAAGGAATCAATTGAGAAACGGGGACCAATCATTGGGCTCAGGCTATTGGAAAAAAATTAGGAACAGTTCTATTGCATTTGAATTCAATGAAGAAGATGAGATACCAGTAGGGCATACCAAAATAACTATGCACATGGTCTTTGATGTCAAGATTGATTTGACTCGGAAGGCACGTCTAGTTGGTGACGACCACAAGGTCCCAGAGATTTCCAAAGAATATACCTACTCAAGTGTACCCAGCAGAGATTCAGTTCGATTATTCTTCCTAGTGGCAGCACTTAAAAACCTCTATGTACTCAGCGCGGACATACAGAACGCTTACTTAAGCACACCAATCAAGGAGAAGTATTTCACAATTGCCACCGAGGCCCAAGGGTTTTTCGTCAGAGCTATGTGGGAGGCCCTGTAAGATTGTAAGGGCTTTATACGAGCTCCTGGTTACAGGGGCATCTTTTCGGTTGCACTTGGCCAGTCACTTGAGGGAGCTAGATTATGTATCTTGCAAAGCTGAATCCTGACGTGCATCTACAATCCGCATTCAAGTCAGATGGTATGGCATACTACGAGTATTGTGTGGCATATGTGGACGATATCCTTGTATGTGGGATGGATCCTAAGTTTCAAATGGATTGCAATAGAAAGACAATTCAGGTTGAAGAATGGAACAGTTGAAGAACCTTCTTTCTACTTAGGAGCAGATACCGGGAAGACCTACATCAATGGCAACCCATACTGGTCCATGGCTTCCTCTAAGTACACTGCAAAGGCTATCAAGTTGGTTGAAGAGGAACTATTAACCGGAAAATACACATTTAAGGTACTACCAAAGACAGCAAGGTCCCCATTGAGCGCTGAGTATAGGGCCAGAGATCAATGCATCACCAGAACTTGATCCGGAGAAACAAAACTATTATCAAGGTTTGATTGGGATACTCCGGTGGATATGTGAACTCGGTCAATTGGATATTATCATGCCAGTGTCACTTATGTCCCAATATCTTGCCCAAACAAGAGAGGGTCATCTCAACCAGTTGTTTCATCTGTTTGCATACTTAAAGAATTACAGCAAATCCAAGTTGGTATTTGATGCCTCAATGCCTGAGGTTGACGAGTCCAGTTTTCAGGTGTGTGACTGGGGCGAGTTCTACCCGGAAGCCAAAGAGTTATTGCCTCCAGATATGCCTGAACCAAGGGGGAAGGCTGTTGTTACTACATGTTTTGTAGACACAGATCATGCGAGTTGCAAGGCTACCAGAAGGTCTCATACAGGAATCATCATCTTTGTCAATAGAGCACCTATTTTGTGGTTCTCTAAGAGGCAAACGACTGTCGAGACATCTACATTTGGCTCAGAGATAGTTGCACTTAGAATAGCGATCGAGATGGTAGAGGGACTAAGGTATAAACTACAAATGATTTGCGTACCTATAGAAGGCCCTACCAATATCTACCGGTGACAATGAGTCTGTTGTGAAGAACACTACGCGATCAGAAAGCCCTTGTAAGAAGAAGCATGACAGTGTTGCTTATCATAAGGCAAGGGAGTGCATAGCAGCAGGAAGTATCCGGATTGCAAAAGAGCCGGGCGAAGTCAAATATTGCTGACTTGCTCACTAAACTAATGAGTGGAACCAGGCTAATTGAACTAGCAATGAGGTGCATGTGGCGAGATGGGGCCGATGAAAAAATGAGACCCGCGGGATAAGTATCTTCTACTAGTACTGTACTACCACAAAGACACGGAGACTCTAGAAATCACGCGGTTAAGGACATACAGGCAGACTGTGAGACGTACACCAGACAGGCTGGATCATTTACTTGTGATAGTCGCCAAAGTAAATAACTGTTTATACAATTCATTTCAACGCACATACGACATGTAAAGAGGGATCGGTGGAGGTGAGATCCAAGTATCACTCAATCCTAATGCTCACAATTTTAGGACCTAATCAAAATACAACCAATTTATCTATCTACCACTACCTATTACATGTACAGTGAGGTGAACGATACGAAGTAAGAATCAGATACATACGTGAATCAGACGTACAAAGGAGAGACGGCTTTTAATCACAAGATTTTAAACCAAATAGCTCCCTTTCTGAAGAATTAATCTTATTAAACACGTCTGAGAACTGCTTCTCTACCCCCCGCGGGCTATCACGCGGTATTTTTAAAATTCTTGACCCTATTTTTATCTTTTTAGGTCACGTGTCTACTAAAAAACCTCGCGTGTCGCACACCTTTACTTTCGGCACAATATCTCGTCACTCCTCAAATAAAATAACTATTTTAGGGTTAAGAATATCATATTCTTTTTGTGACAAGTACTATTTTGTGTAAAACTTATGCACAAATGGCTATTTTCATCTTCTCCACATGTTGCCACCATATAATGGGCTCCATCCCAAATCCTCCAACTCAAACTCAAATCCACCCCAGGCGGGCTATTCCACTTAAGGGTTTGGTTCCTGTTTAATGGCAAGAAGATCCATAGTAATTTCAGAAGCTATACCGCCGGAATCGCCACCAAAATCTGAATCGTTCTTCAATAACCCAGAAGGTGGATTGATGTTTACATTTGGAACGACTGGATGATTGCTAGATGGATTGATGATTCAATTGGTAACAACTGGATGATTCCTGGTTTGTGCAAGAATCTTATGAATATTTTGTTTGTGTCAAGCAATCTCTTGCTCGTGATAAACAATCATTTTCCGTTGTTCTTGTTCTAGTTTGGCTTGGTGTTCTCTTTGTACTTTGGCTAGAAGATCCTGAACCATCTTTTCTTGTTTGGAAATTCCCTGCATGGTTGGTTTGATTGCCAATTGGAAGATTAGGATTAGTAGGATCAGTAGAGTAGATTGTTTATTCAAAGATTAGTTAGTAGTAACACCTAACACGTTGGTTTTTGTTTTGCTGGTCGGAAAGAAAATGAAATAATGAATTATAATGAAGAGGTACTAGTCAAAATAATGTATTACTAGTATCTACTAGTAATAACTCATGCAAAATAGTGTAGTTGGTTTTACGAGTACATGAAAGTCGGAATCAACTCGATGGTAATCAACAACGCAATTGTCCACAATTTCCATTTCGATTCACATTTCCGTGCACCGTATGGAAGAACTGACGCGCCGGCCAAGGAATGTATGGAAGAACTGATGGGATTTACCCGTCCGGCGCAGTGTATTAACCCTCTTAAGAAGTTGACTGTACTGTGCAGTACTAAACATATTGTACGAGGAATGTTGCAATCATCACTAAGTAGTAATGCATTTACTGTACGGACCATTTTTGCAATCGAAGTATGGTAGTAAGGAATTTTACCGTACAAGAAAACACATCACACACAAAATAATACATTTAATTTTTTCCTTCGACGATCCATCTTTTCGGCCTCCGTCCTTTCGACCCATTCTACTGATATTTTCCTTCAAACAACTCAGCAACATCATGCCTCCTGTTATCAAAACCCATCTTCTATTCTACTGCCGTGGTTGCTGGGATAAGAAAGGCAAATAATCCAAGAGTTTTAAAGGATACAAATCTGGGTCAAAAGAGTGCAATACCTTGAAATATGTCTCGTACGGCCTAAGAAAACATCTCAACTACATTATTTAATGCTACAACTTATACAAAAGTGATGGTCTAATTAAACGAAAGATTTCTAACTTCTCCACCTCTGTCAAAGTGCAGCCTTTTCCTTTTGATGATCCATCTTTTCGACCTCCGTCCTTTTGACCCACTCTACTGATATTTTCCTTCCCGCTGAATAATGATATCGACAATGACGATGACGAAGATGACAATGACGATGACGTAAATGAAAATAATGACAACAATTCTACCCACAACATATATTGTGGAGACAACGAAGAAGATCACACTAATGGTTCTGATGTTAACAGCTGATACTGCTCAGCCAGCCCCTCCACCACCATCTTTGCATGAAATCATCAATCTGAATGAAAGAGAGGAGGCATTTCAAAGCCACACAAAACTACTGCCGCCCCATCATCTTCTTGCAGAATTGGAACTCATGAATTTAATGGTCAGGCATAAATTGCCACTGAACACATTCAAATCAATTTTCCAGTGGGCAAAGAAAAGTCAAATCAGACCGGGTTTTGATTTTTGCGATGCCAAAATTAGATCCCAGAAAGCAATTTTTGACAATCTCCAATCCAATCTGGGTCTCTCTGATATGAAATTTCATCCTCATATACTGAATTGGTTACCTGATAATAAGCCCACTCAGGTGTATGTCTGTTCTTTTAAGGATGCCATTTCTTCTCTACTTTCTGACCAGCAGCTAATGAGAGAAGAAAACCTCTCCTTTCCCAACTATTCCACCCCTCTATCTCCTGACAATAATCCTGAGTTGAATCCTCATTCTGTAATCTCAGAATTGTATCACGGCTTGTGGTGGAAATCTTCTTCGAAAGAAATTTGCAATCCCAATTTGCAAGAAATTCTTGTTCCTATTATATTTTACATGGACGGCATCTCTTTGGATGCGCATGGGCGACTTACGTTAACACCATTGAACATGACACTCGGTATCTTTAATGTGGAGACCCGCTGCTTGACCTGAAGCATGGACAACTATTTACTTCCATCCTGACCCAGAATGGGAGTCAACCAGACACTCTCGTCCTGCCACTTCTAAGGAAAAAATTCAGAATCTTCACAATGGTTTGGAAGTAGCGTTTCATTCCTTTAAAGCCGCGTGTAACGAAGACGGTGGTATCAAATGGAATTATCTTCCGTACGCAAATCAACAGTGGAAGGTAAAATGGAAATTTGCCATTGCCTATGTTATTGGCGACACAGAACTTCACGATAATTTGTGTGGAAAATACGGACTCCTTCAATAAGGGATGTCATGCGGAAGTGCCGTCATTGCAACTGTTATTCTCCAAACATAAACATTCCTTCTGTTCAACCTGCAACAAAGAATTGGTCAGCCTGTTGATTTTCATTGTTTTCCTGGCACTGATCTAAACTATATCAATAAGAATTTCAAAAATAACTCTCATCACAACATAAGGAATGTATTTCATGATCTATGCTTTGGTACAAATCAGAACAACATTCATTTTGCAACTCCCGGTGAATGTTTGCACATGCACCAGCAGCTTGGTACTGCCAAACGGGCCGTCAAGTCAATTGAATTGTTGCTCTGCAGAAGTGTTCCATGTGTTTATGCCCCCAATTTGAAGTACGGTGTGGCTGTTGCTAACAGTATTGGCCATTTAGCACAACAGTATGGTGGCTTGTTATCATGCCAGTCTGATAGAGATTTTCCTTGCACCAAATTTGGGACTAAGCTTCTATCAACCACAAAGAAAGAAGGCCATGATTATTCTTGAATGCTTATTTCTCTTCTGATCGCTTTAGTTTCCAAACATGGATCTGGCATTATTGGTGACCATTGTTTTGTAAAGAAACAGTTAGAGGTAATTCAGCTCATTCTATCAATGGAAGAATTTCTGAAACACGGTCGAATGAAAAATGCTTCCTTCAAGAATCTCCCAAAAACAATCGTGCACTTTATCAATTGTATAAACTCAACATGTCACAGGAAAGGGATGGGAACAAAACTAATCAAGAATCACCTGTACTTTCACCTACCAGATTATATCTCTTAATGGGGAAGCCCCACAGGCTGGGATAGTGCTCCTAATGAATCTCACCATAAAACTGAGATTAAAGCTCCTTCCAAGAACACTCAAGGTAATGCTGCATCACTAATCGGTCAAAGAGCCAAGCGAAAGTCAGAGAAAATGATGCTAAGCCAGGCAACATATCACTACAACTTGAATCTGCCTGACCCTCCTCCAATTGAACATCCTGATGGTGGCCGTTCTCATTTTCAAATAATGAGAACCAAGAATGGGGAATCAACCATGAAGTGGCTTCGTTCTACCAACAAAACCAAACCATTTTTTCCTTCTGACATGCTTGACTTTGTTTGTGATTCTGTGCTACCTTTATTGGAGAATCCTTTGCACATTTGTGGATTTACGGAACACAATTGTTATGATGTTGCTTGTGGTTCTAATTTTATATTTCGCTCGCATCCTTCATATATTGGACAGTTCTCTGCTCAACTCCGTCTGGATGGATTGGTGTTTGATGAAATTGGACTTTGATTTGAATAACAATCCAAAGCTCATTCCGTGCCATCTGCTATGCTTTTTAACTGTACAGAATTTGAAGCAGCCATACAGTAGTATTGGTGGGTATCCAATTGATGCAAATGGAATGTATGCCGTTGCTCGTCGGTTTCAAGATGAGCCAAAGAAAACAGCTTCTGAATTTGTCAGACGTGGCCACCTCATGACTTCTCTCTACCTATTTCATGTCAACACTATCCATTCTGAGCTGGCAGTTATCCCAGAGCAAGGAAAAGACGGCTGCATAACAAATTGTGATTGGCTTGTGATATCAAATTGTATCTTGTGGCTTGATTTCTTTGAAAGCAAAAATGCTGCTACACCACCGTCTTACGAATGTTTGTACAAAGCATGCACCCTACAAGACGACATCCAGTTGGAACCGTTTGAGATGACATTGAACGATAACGAATCCAGTGATTATCTATCCAGTTCAGACAGCAATAGTTCTGACAGTTCCAATTGAGTAGCGAGGGGGAATGGAACAGCTAACTTTAAATTATTGTTTAATATTATTATAGAGGATTAGCTCTAAGCACAGTTTTGCAAGGTACGTAGGCAGACATGATGTAACATCCTTTGAATTTGGGATTCGAACAGCTATGTAATACTAATGGATTGAACAAGAGAGTATCGCCCAAACGCAATGGGACTTTCACTCCATAGGTGGGGAACACAATGTAATAAATCACCTCCTCAGCAGACACTTCCACCGGAGCAATGACAGATAAACGAGTGTAGAACATATCATCATCGACATGGCATCGAGAATGGTAATTGCGACCAATCGAAAAAGCTGATGCCTGCTGCCCAATGGCATTTAGCTTTGCACGATACAGAATGAGACAACACATCCATTTCATCCTCAACAAATGGTTCCACGTCAGTAAAACTATGATGCATATGCTTCACAACTTCCACTGTTGTCTCTTTGAGCGCTAGTTTTGTGCTGGGTTTCACATGATTTTTGAATACATACACACCATTATTGGAAGACAATCTTTCTGGTCGAATTCCAATGATAGCATAATCATCATTGATACTGCCACGCTTCTGTCCTATGGGAACTGTCGGTTTTGCTCCAACAATAGCAGGAGCAAATTCTCTCAACACTTGGATATTATTCTTGGAAACCAGGTGTCGTTCCGCAAAATGTCGTGAAACTTTGGAAAAAATGCAGAACGACGGTTTAGAATCAACAAACGCAACAATATGCTTATCTTTTGTACTATCCAACATCTGGAACTTGTCAATGGACAACGCTTGTGCCGGTTGATACTTCTTCTTTCCTCCTATTTTGCCACCCCAACTTGTTTCCATGTATTTACCTTCCACCACAGTTGTTCGGTATTTTTTTTTCAGCGCTATTGTACTGACACCATCTTTGCAAGTTGAACGCCTATTCCTTTTCTTCTTCATTGGTTTTATCAGAGACAAGTTTGTATAAGTTTCATGGCTCGTTGACAACGATGCGGCAACCTTAAGAAAATTTGAAGACATTTTCCGTTGACTTCTATATTGCTGTTGTCTCTTTGCTCGTTGTTTTTTGGCTCTTGCTTCAATTTTCTCTAGTGATCTTTTGAATCCCATTGTTGTTGGAGGAGACAAATTGCCCTTGGAGGGCAACGACAAATGAAATTGCCGCGACGTTTGCTCTTGCTTACAGGTTCGATCGTTCCTGGTTGCTGTTGCTCTCGCTGTTGCTCTTGCTTTGCGGTTCGATTGTTCCCGGTGGTTGTTGCTGTTGCTCTCGCTGTTGCTCTTGCTGTTGCTCTTGCTGTTGCTCTTGCTGTTTCTCTTGCTTTGACTCCAAAGTATCCCGTCCAAGCCACGAATACATTTATCATGACTTGGCAAATGCATATTGGGAACAACTTTGCCACACAGAATGCCCAAAATGTTGTGGTTTGGCAAACATGAGGGTATTTTGGGTGCAATTCAAGGGCACAAACTGACTTATTGGGTAATGACTCACAAAGTATCCAGTCCCAGCCAGGAATACATTTATCATGACTCATCAAATGCATATTGGGAACAACTTTGCCACACAGAATGCCGGAAATGTTGTTGTTTGTCTCTCCAAATGGCAAACATGAGGTTATTTTGGGTGCAATTCCATGGCACAAACTGACTTGTTGGGTAATGACTCCAAAAGTATCCGGTCCAAGCCAGGAATACATTTATCATGACTCGTCAAATGCATATTGGGAACAACTTTGCCACACAGAATGCTGAAAATGTTGTGGTTTGACTCTCCAAATGGCAAACATGAGGGTATTCTGGGTGCAATTCCAGGGCACAAACTGACCTATTGGGTAATGACTCACAAAGTATCCAGTCCCAGCCAGGAATACATTTATCATGACTCATCAAATGCATATTGGGAACAACTTTGCCACACAGAATGCTGGAAATGTTGTTGTTTGTCTCTCCAAATGGCAAACATGAGGTTATTTTGGGTGCAATTCCATGGCACAAACTGACTTGTTGGGTAATGACTCCAAAAGTAGTCCGGTCCAAGCCAGGAATACATTTATCATGACTCGTCAAATGCATATTGGGAACAACTTTGCCACACAGAATGCCTGAAAATGTTGTGGTTTGACTCTCCAAATGGCAAATATGAGGGTATTTTGGGTGCAATTCCATGGCACAAACTGACCTATTGGGTAATGACTCCAAAAGTATCCGGTCCAAGCCAGGAATACATTTATCATGACTCATCAAATGCATATTGGGAGCAACTTTGCCCCACAGAATGCTGAAAATGTTGTGGTTTGTCTCTCCAAATGGCAAACATGAGGGTATTTTGGGTGCAATTCCATGGCACAAACTGACTTATTGGGTAATGACCCACAAAGTATCCGTACCGGGCCATGAATACATTTATCATGACTCATCAAATGCATAGTGGGATAAACTTTTAAATGCATATTGGGAACTACTTTGCCACACACAGTACAGAAAATGTTGTGGTTTGTAGATCCAAATGGCTCACAAGACAGTACGGTATGTTTGGTGCAGTCTACGAGATTCTACAGGTGACTAGAGGATTGAAATACATAACCTTAGTGTTATCAAAAGTTTCCCTTTTGAAAAAATTATGACGCAGGAGGGGTGGCTTGCACAGGTACGTGATCTACTTCTAGAAATAAACAAGGACGCGCCCAAGCCAGACAGCACACAGAAGAAGTTAGGGCAAACATCATAGTACAGAACCCACAGAAAAACTCTACACACAAAACATCAGTACACATATACGAAACACCGTACACACACACACACACACACACACACACAAATTTAAAAACCGTACACACACAAAACACTGTACACGCACAAGAAACCCGAAAAAATTATTAGTACACACACAAAACCACACAAAAAGAAACACATGATTCTTGTTCGACACGGCATTCACAAAATAAAATTAAAAATACTGAATGCTATCGGAAAGACACAACGAAGCAAAGAATCCGAGGGGAAGACCCTTCGAAACAACAAAACCATCCGGCCCGGTGATCATCAAACTACAGGGGACAACAACGGCAAGAAAAGAAGAGTGAAAACAAACATGGCAATTACTAACAAAGTGTGTGACAGTAATTCCACAACTATGAACGCAGCAAAGGGCAACAGTAAAAAAATGGTACCGACAACACTACTACTACTACTACAAACATGGAAGAACACAACACCATCAACCAGAGTAACGAAGCAGCACTGAGCATTACCAACACACCCACCACTACAGTAATGAACCAGCAGAAAGAAGGAAGAACAAAAACCAATGTGGTAGAGAAAACATCCAACAGAGAATGCTGTGATATAGAGGATGTTGTGAAACGTGTCATGAAACAAATCCCATATGACATATTGGCACAGGGAGTGGCCAAACACTTACAACAACTGCAGAGGGAACAACATATAGGGATGGGAAAGGTAGTAATGGTACGTAAACAAACAGAGGGAACCATGCAGGGAGATGGGAGTTACAATGCCGGCGACACAAGAGAACAAGCAGTAAGTACAATTACAGACAAATATGGGCATATAACAGACAACGATATGCTTAAGGCTTTGAGTGATATGACTGAAACACTGGACAAGCAGTTAAGAGATTACATCAAAAAAGATTGGTACCATAACATGAAGTTCCCTATCAATGGCAAGGTAACGGCACATGTAACAGAAATGGCTGTTAAATCACGAGCGGTTATGGTGCCACAAAATATTCCAATACAGTCATTCTGTTCCTTTTATAGGAAACGAGTAGGGACAGTACTGACTGCATTGAGGCACAACTCACAAACATTAGCGAGAAAAAACTGGATAGGTAAATACAGGTTGGGGAATTGGTTGTTGAAGGTAGGAATTTTGGAATCCATTTTTGGTTCGACACCACTAACATGCTGCTCGTTGATACTGATGATACTTCTGTACAGCCTATTACAGCAAAGGTTGAGTCCCTATCACCTTCCCTGGTACTGTTGCAGTTATTCAAGACACAGAAAATGAGGATACAGCTATTTTAAACCCTCAATACAGGAAATACAACGACGCGGAAAATGAAGATTTTTATTATTTTGTTACAAAAATCATGTCGGCAATCAATCCGACAAAATCCAATTTCAAACAACGGAAGGAGAAGCACTTGCTGAGTGATATATTTTCTGTAGTGGATGAAGCATTTGCATTGATAGTGATCTACAATGAGCATCATGTATGGGTGAACCAGCAGCGGCGAAAGGGTGATGCAACGATTCCGCGACAAAAAAAAAATTATGCGATTCAGACAGTGGAAGCAGAAATGGATGGATGGAGGAAGGACGAGAGTTGTTCAGTGATTTGTGCGACAAAATTGGTGAGATGCGAAAACACCCAGAAACAGGAATGGAATTGGAAGAAATGATGAAGGGAGAGATTTAGGAACGAAAGTTCGACAGATTACACCAACAATAATCATGGCGGATGCAAATATTACTAGTAGCAGCTCCAGTAGTTGTAGTGGACCAACAAAGAAAAAGAAAAGGAAGGTCTATATTGATCCGGCAATAACAGCATCGATGAATGCCAGTTTATCTATTGGTGAATTAATGCAGAAAATAACAGTACATACATAATACAAAACTACTACTAATTATGAACTTAATATTGAGAATATTACACATAATACGTTGCAATAGGAATAAATCAAGCATAATAGAATCTACATTTAAAAAAGGGAATATCATAGTCCAGAAATAGAATTCACAATTAGGAGAGCAGAATCGAATTGTTATTTGGGAGATTAATATTTTGGAATTAATACTGAGTCAAGATTTCTTTTTTATTCATGAATAGAAGTAAGTTAATATTTTGGAATTAATACTGAGTCAAGATTTCTTTTTTATTCATGAATAGAAGTAAGTGTTGTTGGAACGGAATAATAATTGGGGTTCTCCTAGAGACCCACCTAAGGAAAGTGAATAGAATGAAAAGTTAATAAAAAGTATTTGGAAGTGAATAGAATGAATACTTTTTTAGCACACCCAATCGACTAATACTTTTATTAAGTGACAAATTTGGAATTTGGAATTCCCTGAAGAAGAAACAGTAACTGTCTGTTTAATCACTACCCGCAACCTAGTACCCGTCTATTTTGGCAAGCAAGGCTGGCCGGGGAGGTTAAGTAGTTTATTCAATGGGCCTTTTTTTTGATAGTGATATATGGAATAAATGAGGTCCATTCCGAACCGGCATTGCTTTTCATGATCCCCTTAAGTAGTTTCCTAACGAGCAATTATATTTATTCTTTTCAATACACATAGAGGCTTTAATTGTTTACTTATTGATCTGTTTCTTAATGATATCTTGGTTTGTACCTTTTAACCTGTTTTGTCGTTATTCATGGTGTTAAGTGGAACCGTTTTTGCCATTTAACAACAACCAAAAAAAGCATGCCCGGTGTGGCAGAAGAGGTGCAAGAGGTGCAACAATGTTTGATTTTAAGATTCCATTGAAATATATTCAGTGTTAGTTAAGTGAATAAAAACTGTCAGTCGAGAGCCCCTCGACTGACAAACTTTTCTTAAGAAGTGAATACATCTATAGAAAACACATATTTTGTATGTGTTTTTTAATTAATTATATTCGTTTTCCTTAGGTGGGAATCACTCAATGTGCATTTTGTGCACAGAAATAGTGCTGAGTTTACGTGTACCGTCAAGAATTTCAGGGTGTCGAGAAAATATTGCCGTGGGAAAATCGGTCGTACCGGTACTCGTGGATTACAATGATTATTACAAGTACGGTACAGTATGTACTCGTACCGGTAATTACGAAGTACTCCGTACGAAGTAATTACTCGTAATAGTTTACTTCGTACAAATAAGCAGGCAGCATCGATCGTTCGATCGATACTTCCGTTCAATTGTTACGACGTTATTTTTCAAGCGTTCGTACTTGTACTCGTACTACTACGAGTATCGTACCGTACGGTATGAGATCTCGTATGTGCGACATCGGCCTGAACACGATGTGAGTGAGCGACTCGGTAATGCCTGGAACAACAAAATTGGCCACTGCATGATTAAATTTGTGTGTTGATTGATTGATTCATTCATTCCGTCGAATCGAAATTCTCCAATTCTCCAATTCTTTTGCGATCCAGATGTTCCTAGATGTTCCCGCATACGGTATGGTATGGTACGGTACGGTACGTACCGTACCGTATGACACATGTACTCGTAAATCTTAGAGATGCGAGTACGTACCGGTACCGTACGAGTGCCGTATGAACGACGAGATATTCATACTGATTGTACGGTACTTTGGGAGTACCGTACGCCATCGTAAAAATCTGACATACAGTTCCGAACGAAAGAGGGCGCTGAGATCCATGCCGAAAGAACGAGAAAGTCGTATTGGATTCCGAGCTGCAACGAAGAATACGTTTTTTCCCCCCCATTACACCGTACGAGTACCGGTAATAGTACGATAATTTCATAAAAAACTTCATTTTTCGGTCGAATTTCCCTTTTCTTGTGCGACAATTAAAAACGCAGAAGATCTTCTACTTTTATCCAAACTACAGTATCTACGGTACTCACGAACTCCACCACCATGGGCCTCAAGGGAAAATTGATCGGCGATGGCGATCGCTATCGCTATGGTCCGATGTGCATGCCTACCCTTCCCTGGAGGAAGGACAATCCCAAGCTGAACTTTTATTCCTTGGGTGAGTGAGCGAAACGACACGACACGAAACCAAGAAGGACTGGAAAATTGCGCCGCATTCGTTGCTCGTCGAGTCTGTGGCGTTGTTTTGGTCGATGGCATAATGCATTCGATCCTTTGCTTGCCTTGCCTTGCCTTGTCTCACGCGGAATTTGTTCTCGTTTTTTTCGTTGGACGTCTCGTTCTCGTTCTTGTTCTTGTTCCCGTTCGTGACACGGAACCACATGGAATCCAATCCAATTCGATCCAGACGAGGAACTGCCGTTATTGATGTCCATTTTTATGGGTCTCCAGCACTGCCTCGCCATGGTGGGAGGACTGATCACGCCTCCGCTGGTGGTTTTTAAGTTTACCGTCTGCGGCTTTGCCGAAGGATTCTGCCCGGACCTGGTGGGGGTGAGTCAAGACAAGCCGCCGCTCGAAGAACCGCAAAGCCTGCGCATTTGCATTTTCATTGGCGTTGGCAAACGACGTGCGTGTCATTTTTCATTGCATTGTATCTCATTGCATCTTAATTCGGTCCTTCCTCTCTCTTTTTTTCTTTTGTGCGTTCATTCCTTTTGTCATTCGTTCGTTCATTCGTTCGTTCGTTCAATCGATGCGTTCCTTCAGTACGCCGTCAGTGCCGCCCTGATCACCTCGGGCATTTGCACCATTATCAACGTCGCCAAGTTCGCCATTCCCGGAACCGAAAAATTCTTTGGACGAACCCTCTTCCTTGGATCCGGCGTCCTGAGCGTCATGGGAACCTCCTTCACCTTTCTTCCCATCTACGAGATTGCCATTGCCCAGATGAAGCGGGACGGCATCGACGGCCGCGAGGCCTACGGAAAAATGCTCGGAACCAACATGGTGTGCTGCCTCCTCGAATTAGGATTGTCGATCCTGCCCGCCAAGCGGCTCAAGAAGATCTTTCCCCCGCTGGTGACCTCCATCACCGTCATTCTCATCGGGGTGGCCCTCACCGGAACCGGAATGAAGTACTGGGGTGGCGGTGTGGTCTGTGCCGAGATGGGTTGGAAGTCCCACTCCCAGATCACCTCGCAGGAAGATCTGAGTTTCCCTCCCCCATATCCGACCTGTGCTATCGGGGAGACCTCGGAGCTGTACGGAGCTCCCCAGTACATCGGACTCGGCTTCTCGGTCATGGTCTTTTTGATATTTATCGAGTTGTTTGGAAGCGTCTTCATGAAGAACATCAACATCATTCTGGCGCTCATGTTTGGATACATGATTGCCGGCCTCACGGATCTCGATGGACAAGCCTACGTCAACACCGCCAACATCAAGGATGCCGAACCCATTACATTTTTGTGGGTGGAGGACTTCCCAATTGGGTTTTACGCACCAGCCGTGCTTCCCATGTTGATTGCGTATTTCATTACCACCGTCGAGACCGTCGGGGACATCAACGGTACGTTGCATTATGTTTTATTGCGTTCGTTTGCCCGATGGAGTTGAGTGTTAGAATGATTGTGGTTGCTGTGGTTGCTGTGGTTGTACCAAGAACACTACTCGAAACAGTTTAAAAACCAAACTGACCACGACTTGCATGCCTATCGTCCCTCCATTTTTGTTGCCTTATCGTATGCCTTATCGTTTTCTGTCGCCGCAGCCGTCTTTGAGGGATCCGAATTGGCCACCGGAACCGACGAATACAACGAGTCGATTCAGGGTGGTCTCCTCGCCGACGGTGTCAACTCCTTCCTGGCCAGTTTGTTCACCTCCATGCCCAACACCACCTTTTCACAGAACAATGGTGTCATTGCCCTGACCAAGTGCGCCTCGAGGCGCGCCGGATACGCCTGTGGCGTCTGGTTGATCTTTTTGGGGGTCTTTGGCAAGGTCGCCGGAACGATCACCACCATTCCCGACTGCGTCCTCGGAGGAATGACTATCTTTTTGTTCTCCAGCGTCCTGACCAGCGGGATCAACCTCACCAAGCTGGTGGACCTAGAGGACCGCCGCAACCGCTTCGTCATGGCCTTTAGCCTGGCTCTGGGAGTCGGTGTCACCGTCTGGCCCTACGCATTTTTGGACCGCCGCGGGTCCCCCTACACGGCCGCATTCTGGCCCTGCGCGGACTGCTCGGACGCCATGAAGGGACTCCGCAACGGGGTCAGCATCTTTTTGTCCACCGGGTACTGCGTCGGTTCGGCCGCTGCCATGTTGCTCAACGCGATCCTACCCGCCGACGCCGGAATCGATCGAGGAGAAGAGGCGGAGGAAGAGGCCAAGGAAGAGGCCAAGGAAGAGGCGCCCGAGAGCAAGGAGGGTGCCGAGGAAGTGAGCAAACAAGCCGAGGCGGACGAAGAAACCGGCGAAGAGGGGGCCGTGGAAAAAGAAGCCTAGAATGCGCTCCTCAGGGAACCTGCCCGCCTGTTGATTGAATCATTGATAGATTCATTCATTGATTTTTGTGTTTCATAGCATTGTTAATTTTGTTATTGTTGCCATTGGTCGATTTTGAAGACCCGTGCAATGAGTACTACGGTTCCTTTTGAAAAGGTTTAATGTACCATGTTTATCTGCAATACATCCACTATGTGTAATAATTCTGCAATTAAGAAAGATTTAATCGTGCATTTCAAAAATCATACACGCATCACGTGTAGTCCTACCTTCAAATCTATACACTCTCGTCTATCATTTTCATACATCGAGAACTGCTGCGATGTACTTTTTTTGGATATATATGATTGAAAATAGCAACAGTTTGTTCGATGTCTGCCAGCGAACCCGCAGAAATCCCGTCTCGATCCCGAGCTATCGTCTATCGATTTCCGTACCCCATCCATTCTTTGAGGCAACACGCCAGGAGGGCAACCAACAAGGACATGCCTCCCGCGAGCTCCGCGACGCGGTGCCCGGCTCGAATATCGCGGGGAGTGGGTCCCCGGACACCGGGAATCGTATTTCCCAGCGCGTACTCTCCCTTCTTTTCCAGCCGGACCCCCAGAATCCCCGCCATGGCCCCCATCGGCCATCCCGCATTGGGGGAGGAGCACTGGGTGTGGTCATTCCGGGCCGTTTCGAGTCCCCGCGATGCGGACGCGCCGCCCAGCACAATCCCGGAAGCAACCACCAGGACGAGAGCAGTCAATCGAGCCGGGATCAGGTTGATGATGTCGTCGAATCGGGCCGAAGCCTTCCCGAACCATTCGTACCTACCGCCTCGGTAACCGATCCGAGAATCAAGCGTGTTGGCAACCCGGTAGCCGAGTGCCCCGACGGGTCCCAATGCAATGTACCAAAACCAGGGAGCCAGCGTTCCGTCGGATAGATTTTCCTATAGATTTCGTGTGGGAACGTATGCGGTAGTGTACAGCATTGCAAAGCAAGAAGGCGAACGAGAAAATTCGGAGCAGAACAGAACCATGCAAATGAATTGAATTGAATTGAATTGAATTGAAATGAGATTATCGTTGGATGCATAACCTTTCCGTTTTTAGCACTAGCTACAGTGTATAGCTAGCTCTGCGGAGATGCACTGCACTCACCGAAAGACTCTCGAGCGTCCCTCCCGCCAGGTCCTCGGATCCGAGATGGGTCGGATCCCGGCTGCAGAGCCAGACCAGTTGAGATCGTGCCTCCTCGAGCTGGGATCGTTCGAGGAATCTGGCCATTTGCAGCGCAATGGTGCACAAGAGCTGCAGGGAAAAGGTCGTCTTGACCAGGATCACCTCCAGGAGCCACGCTCCCAGGGCCGGGAGGTGGCACACCCAGGGATGGTATGACCCTGGCGGCTGAAGCGGTCTCCGCCTCCGTTTCCATCCACCGAACCGCAACCAAGAACCAGTGTGCTCCCGACCCAAAGAGGGCAAGCATTCCCACGAGAAAGAGGATCCCTCCCACTCCACCAACGACGGGATTCTGAAAGACGGGTTCGGGGATCCATTTTTTGGTGGCCATGCTGATGGCGGTACCCGCCAACACGACGGGGTGTACCGACAGGGGAGGCTCCGGGAGGCATCTGTCGAATCGCAATCGGAATTCGAATCGAGTTGAAATCGAACAATTTTTTGTTCGAGGACAGAAATATCCATAGTCCAGCAATGAAACGAAATGAAACGAGGAAAACACAATAATTGGAGGTTAGCAACCAATGCCGGCCGCGTGGGCAAAAATTATCCGTTTCCATAGACAACATGCATTCCTATTACTCCAAAATCCATAGTCTTGGTTGTCTCCACACAGAATCGATCCACTCGGATCAATGCGCTACACTGCACTCACCGATCCCACACAAAGGCCGCCATTAGCACCGTCGCTGACCGCGGGAGACCCAGCCACTGCCCCGCCCCGAAATACGCCAGCCCGACCACTCCACCCCATCCCAGCAGCACCACCTGCAGCGGGGACGGGGGCATCGGATCCATCGGCCGGGGGGGAACGCACGGGCGCGCCCCCTCTGCGGACCAGCCCCCACAGGGAGGCCCTCCACCTCGCGAGATGGTACCTCGCCACGGTTCCGTGTAGGTGCAAAAGGTTGGTCCGGATCGCTTCCGCCGTCGCTTCGCGGACGGCCTGTCCGACTAGTTCCGCCAGGAGGCAGTGCTTTCCTGCGTACTCGAGTAAGAAGGGAGTGTCGCTGTCGCTGTCGCTGTCGCTATTGTTGTCGTTATCGTTATCGTGATCGCGATCGTTATCGTTGTGATTGTCATCGCCGTAGGCTTCGGACGGAGCCAGCAGCACCAGGCAGTCCGTCCCGGTTCCCTGCGCCAGATCCCCCGACGACTTGGCGCACGGGAGATGGAACGCGGCGCAGGCCCCGCACTTGGCCTCGACGGCGATCGCGTACGCCTCGACCCGTGCTGCCTCCGACAACGGGGCTCCCTGGATGACGACAACGGCATTGATGGTGCCCGGCGGCGGCCGCGGAAGCATCCCGAAGCAGTCGGCGTCGGCTCCCGCCGCGCGCGCGTTGGAAATCCCGGCCGTGACGATGGCGTCGACGGTGATCCCCCCCGCCGACCGGCTGGCTGTCCGGAGGGAGCGCATCGAGGCCGCCGTCATGAGTCCGACGGTGGAATCTTCGTTGGGGAGGAGTGTTTGATGTGTTTGTTGTGCGGTGGCACGACGTTCCCGTACCTCGGCGATCGCGCCCCGGAGCAGGGCTCTCGGCTCGGGATTCATCCCGTCGTAGGTGGCCGGGACTTTGTAATTCAGCACGGCCACTTTTCGTTTCTGTTTGTGTGTCTGTGTCGTCTCCGTTGTGGCGGAACGAAACGAGCGCATACCGCCCTTCCAGATCGCCGACGAGAGGGCATTCCAGCCGTCGGTGGGCCGGCCTACCGTGTCCGAGGCATCCCGGCGAGCGATTCCATCGGGGAGCTCCACCAGCGCTCGGTGCTCGTCGACGGTGACGACGCATCCGCTGGGGAGGGAGAGCACCCGCTGTTCCGAATTCTCGTTATTGTCATCGCGAGTAGTGTTGCTGTTGCTGTTGCTGTTGCTCATGGTTGGTGGCAATCGCAATCACAATCACGGTCACAACTACAATGCTTCGTTTTGCCTGTTGCTTGTGGACAAGTGGAGCGAATCTGCGAACGTGCTTCCGGGATGGTTCTGTTCGATGATGATGGTATTGGCAGGGCAGAAAGGATCGATGGAGCGGAGTGCTTTCTCTCTACCGAATAACGCGATTGATAGTTTTGGTTGGGGATCCGATGGTATTCTGATTGTGGTCGGTAAGAAGGAATAATAGTACGTGCACTGCTAGTATTATTGTGTCGGATCGAAAGATGGACGGATTTCGTTCCGAAGGACGATGTGATGTGATGTTGGAAGCACGTTCTTCGAGAGGGAAATCTGAAAGATCATGATTGTTTCTCGTAACAAGATTTTGTTCGGACTCATCGAAGCAATCGGTGGAAGGACGGATGATGGTTGATGAAAAATGGCGCGCGCGGATGTACGAACATACAACATATGCATAGGCAGGAGTCATAAATAAGAGGGGTGCGACACGAGGAGTTTCCACTGAAACCATGATAGGAGGATTTTGGAAAAAACTTCCCCAGCTAAATTTTTAAAAGTACATTTTTACTGCATAATGCTAGTAAAAAGGACAGTGAAACACCTGATTCCCAAAGGTACTTCCAATCACTTTCTGACCTTCATATTACACACACCTTCCTTATACTCTTGAGAGACACATAGCAAGTGGTGTTTGGCTGTATTCTTCTTCTGTGGCGTTCTTGACAAGCACATGTGGGGTGACCACCAAAAAATGGTTCAACGGTCTGTCTGTCATCTGTTTTTGCTGGTCAGTCCCACCAAAAATGGTTCCAAACCCACAAACAGTCTGTCCGTTGTCCATTTTCGCTGAACAGTCCCACCAAAAATGATTCCAAACCCACAAAAAGTCTGTCCATCATCCGTTTTTGCTGCTTTTTTCTCACAATATCTTGTGCTGTCTCTCTCTTTAATAAATACAATTCTGTGCATAATCAGCCCAAACAAGCTAAATATTCAGCTTCCTCACAAAAAGTTGGTTTAGAATGAACCCTGTAACTCATTTTAATATTGCTTTTTGATTGAGTTGCTATCATTTGAAAGTGTAGTAGTTTTACTAGCATTATGCAGTAAAAACAGACTTTTAAAAATTTAGCTGGGGAAGTTTTTAACAAAATCCTCCTATCATGGTTTCAAGGACCCCCATTTTTTTCTAGTATCATGCAGCGAAAACGGATGACAGACAGACAGGCGTGTCACACCCCTCTTATTTATGACTCCTGTGCATAGGTAGGTATGGGATCGTTGAAGAAAAATCTGTTGGGGCAAAAATACTCTGAGGTAATCCAAAATGAAAGCTCGGGTTATCCACCCAGAATGACAGAATGATAGGTTGGAGTTCAATCCACCAAGATATCAAAAGATCCATACTTTTTAATTACTCTAGTCAAAAGGATTATTTGTACATCTGTATTCTTTCAGACTTGACTTAATTTAGGCTTACCAATTTTAGGGTTCAAACAACAATGGTGTCGTATGCCTCTGAAAATAAAGAATTGCACTTTCGCTAAAACTAAGATTGTGAGCAAGCTGTCAACATCTCCAAGCATTGAGAAAAGTTTGTCTTTATTTGCTAAACAGTTGCAAAGGCATTGGACTTGAAATTCAACGTACGTTGCACATAAAGGAATTAAGATATGTTCTTTATCCAGCCTTCAAGGTAGTAGAAGGCCGGCTGGTGTGGCATTGCTGCTGACATCAGATGTCAGATTTTCCTGAATCTTGGGAATTCAATCATTCTTTTTCTTCCCACAAAAGTTTCACTTGGTGGCACAGAATTTTTCGTGGTCACGTGTAACCAGTATTCCATAAATAAGAAATTTTTAATTGGCATGATATGGTTTTAGGTTCCAAATGTTCATCCGTTGGACAACGTGGTTCCCTACGAGAAAGGAAACTGTTCCGTTGGTGTGAATTTGCTGGATGGTATAGGGGCCTTTTCTTCTTGCTTCAAAAGCGCCAGGAATTTGCTTTTCATTTTTCATCATAACTTGGTCTCCAACACTATAATCATAAAGCTTATGGTGACTATTTTCTTTCATGACATTCTTGTTGATTTGAACTTGTTGCTTGTTTCTCACCATGGCCAAGTTGCTGATTACAGGGATCAGTAGGAACATATCCTGGTGGAATACAAGGGCACCTGGTGTTATTCCAAAGGTCTTGTGGATAGTGGATCCAACAGCAAATTGAGCAGATGCAAAGACATTATCAATGATGTCGGTGGCTTCCTGAAGAGTCTGTGGTGGGTTGGTATTGAGCTCTGTTTGCATTGCAGACTTGATGGTATTGTGGACTCTTTCAAGGACAGCATTTGACTCTGGGTTTTAAACAGAGCAAACCTTGGCTTTGATTCCAAGATTGGCAAGGTGGAGTTGGAAGTCATTGCTCAAGAAGTTGGTCCCTTGGTCAACAATGCAGTTGACTGGCTTTGGGTATCTGGAGAGCCAGTCATTGTTGAGGGCATGGACTGCCATGAGGCCGGTAGGGTTTACTTGAGGTGCTCTGATCATTTCAAGGAGGCTGGTGCATATATCCATGACGGTGAATCCATTGAAGGCAATTGTTCCATAGCCAGGGATCTTAATCTTCCACTGACCAATTCCATCGATTGCAATGGTGTCCCAAGGAACATACTGGTGTTCTTTGGTTGGGAGTTGGCCGTGGCTTTGGTGGCTATTCTTTTATCTTTGGCAAGCGCCACACGTTTTGCAGAAGGAGTTGATTTGGTCTTTCAAGTTTGGGGTGTATACAAATTGGTTAATGGTTCGATACAACCTTTGAGCGCTGGCATGGCCAAGCATGTGGTGGTAATATTTGATTGTGGCTTGTACTCGATTTGGAGGGAGTACAATTTTCTGTTGGCCGTTGGATTCAACAATTCTCAAGTCGGTACCATTGAAGGTTTTCAGTTGTGTACCTTAGATTGGTGGAGATATCGGCATTGGCAGCTTGGTCAACAGCCAGTTGAGTGAAGGCTAACGGATACATTGGAATATCTTCCAGGTAGTTGAGGAAAAATTCAGAAAGAGAGAGAATGTTGGTTGGATTGTCCATTGGATCCATTGGAACCATGTCCAAATCTGTTGGAGGAGTCGGGGATTCCTTCTTTTTCTCCAGAGGTTGCTGCATAGGGAGCCTTGAGAGAGCATCAGCAATTGCATTATCTTTGCCAGGAACATGTTGACAGTTTGAAGACCGGAGAAAAAATTTCAAGGAGCATTCTCCAAGTCATAATCCAGTGGCTTTAGAAAAGCATCTCTTTGTTAATCGTTGGGTATTTCCATTGAGCAGCATTGAGTTTTCTGGAGAAGCAGAGGACAATTTGGTCTTCTTGGATAACAACAACTCTGAGTTGATATTCGGACACAACTGTGTATACATGGAAGGGCTTGTTTGGATCAGGGAAAGCAAGCAGGATATCTTTTGCAATGAGGGCTTTGGCTTTGTTGAAGGCCTCAATGAGCGCTGGTGTTGGAGATATCTTGCCTTTGGATCTTCCGGAGAGGTCTGTAAGTGGGGCAAGGACTTCCACATGCTTTGGATGAAGTTTTGATAGAAGTTGATCATCCCAACGAAGGATTGAAGTTGGGTTGTTGTTGAGGGAAAAGCCAGTTTCAATATGGGATCTATCTTGTTTGGATTGGGCCTGATTCTATCTCTGGAAAGAATGTGGCCAAGCCAATGCGCCTGTGATTGGAACCAATGGCACTTGGAGGGCTTGACAACAAAGTTGTGGGCTTTGAGCAAGGAAAGAATAGAAGAGACAGATTTGCAGTGAGATTTGAGGGTGTCAGAGAAGATTCCAATATCATTGATGTATACTTCAATGTCCTTCAAGTGCAGTAGCATCTGTTACATGCATCCTTGGGCCCAACTTGGACAGTTGAGGAAGCCCATTGGCAATCAGAGAAGTCAGAATTTTCCAAATGCAGTAACAAAGACACAAAGCCAAGTTGAGGCTTTGTCGAGTTTCAAGGTGTGGAATTGCATGCTGACATCAATAAGGGTCATGTATTTGAATCCTCTTCTTCTGTGGAAGATATCTTGGATCTTTGGAAGTGGATAGTGGAGCTTTTTGGTAACTTTGTTGAGCTCTAGGAAGTCACTGATGAGTCTACAAGAGCCATCCAGTTTGGGGACCACAAAGGTTGGCATTCCCCATTCTGTTGCATAGCATCTTTCAAGAACGCCAAGTTTGACTTGTTGGTCTATTTCCTTCTTCATGGCTTCCTGTTGGTGGGGTGGAATTGGATATGGTTGTTTGATGTGATATGGCGCTGCGTCTTGCTGGAGCTCCTCAATGTGGAACTCTTGATTAGGAAAAATGCCTAATTTCTTGTCGTTCAAGCCTTCAAAAAGCTCTTCATTTTCAAGGAGGATCTTCAGCAAGCAAGACTTCTCATTGTCAGAAAGATGTTTTTGTTCAGTAACTAGCTTGTGGAGGTCAGTCTTCTCATACTTGGAGGTGCCATCAACATACGCTTGTTGAAGGGATTGGTTGGAGTAGCTTTTCGCAATAGAGTGTGACTCTGCGGACATGACCTTGTGAAGGAAGGCCTTGTTATCAAAGTAGTTGCAAGGATCAAAGTGCATTGGCTTTTCATGCCATTCTATGGTGCAAGTTTCAAAGTCCATCTTCATTCCAAGGTCTCTCGTGGTTCTTCTGCCAATGAGGAGGTGATAGTTGATGTTCTGGGTGACAACAAAACACTTGATTTTCAACACTTTCATAGAGTAGGATAGTTCCGGAAACATGGTGTTCTCCAAGATCACATAGTGATTACAAGTGTTTTTACCATTGGTTGTTTGAATTTGAATTGGTTGGTCAAGCAAGTGTGTCTTGACTCCGGAAGGAATTGCTGATTCCATGATGAGATTGTCTGTGGATCCGGAATCAAAGAGGGTCTTCAATAAGTATTTTCCAGATAAACCGTTGATAGAGTTGCAGACACTGACTGTGGTCAGAGCAAGATCGTCGTCCTTGTTGTTGCTAGGAGCAACATTGCCCCTGTTGTTGTCGGAATCAGAGGTTTTGGCTTCATTGATAGGAAATCTCTGAAGATCCAAATTATAATATTTGGCGACAACATCCATATCTACGTGGAAGAGGTCTGGCCAAGGTGTTGACGGGATGGTTTCTTCTGGTTCGTTGATGAAGATACACATGTGTTGTTCTGGTTCATGTGGGTTGCTGCCATATGAAGAGGAATTGCTGGATTGATGTTGTTGCTATTGTTATTGCAGTTGTTCTGATCATGCACATGCCCGTCTGAGTTGTTGTTATTATTGTTGGACCAATTGGAGTTTTTGCCAAAGGCATTAGCAAAGCATTGGTCCCAAGTGTGGTTCAAACCTGGGTGGATTGGACATGGTGAGTCATTGGAGATCCTTGTTGAGCCTTTGTTGTTGCTGCTGCTGCTGCCTTGGTTGTTGTTGTTATTGCCTTGTTGTTGGTTTTGGCCGTTGTTGTTCAATCCATTGTTTCCATTGCGATTGTTATTGCGATTGTTACAATTGCAGAGATTATTTTTGTTACAATTGTTGTTGCTTTTGTTGTTGTCGTTATTCCTGTTTTGCAAGGAATTATCTTGTTAATTGTTTTTCTTTTTCAGGTTTTGTGCATACTAATATCTTTCCAATCTCATCATCATTCCAGGAAGGGTGTCTGTTTGAGGAGAGTGTTGTTGTTGATAGATTATCTTCCATTCATTGGGCATGGATTCAAAGATCAGATTCTTGAATTCATCATCCTTGATCTCCGCATTCTCTGGTGGGTGACCTGGAAGCAGTGGAATGATCACATGGTTATGGAAGTTGATTTGGGAGACGAATTGGTGTACTGTCATGTTGGTTGTCTTCTTGATGTTGGTAAGGAACCTTCTGTGGTTTCTGTATGCATCAAGGTTGTTGTTGAACTTGTAGTTGACATACTCTTCAATGATTGTTGCAAAGTTGTCAGCAGTTTGGTTTACGATATTGGTTGCTATATAGTTGTTCCACCAGTTCTTGTCAGTGCAACCTCTAAGAAGATCAGAGAACTTCTCATACAGCTTTGGGCCTGTGGTTAAGCCAAGTGCTTTCTTGGCAAGGGTAAATTCGTTGATGGAGAAAAGAATTTGTAAGTTGGATGCTCCTGCAGTAATTATCAGTGGGACCTTGACCTTGGTAGTCTCAGAGACTCCATCGGCTTGCTGGGTATGCTTGAACTCTACCATCAGAAGGGACTCTTGTTCAAAGTCAAACTTAAAGGGGATATAAGAGTAGGCCATCGTCTTCTTACTGGACAATCGGTAGGAGCAGTTGGTTGCTTGGTATTGTTTACTCAAGTAGTTGAAGTAGTAGCAGTAGTGGGTCGAAGCAGTTATTTGACTGATTAAACATTGTCGTATGCCCCTAAAAGTAAGGTAATACTAGTAATACGACTACTAGTAGTGGGTAGTACGTATGATTGTAATTTTGCTAAAACTAAGATTGTGAGCAAGCTTTCAACATCTCCAAGCGTTGAGAAAAGCTTGCTTTATTTGCTAAACAGTTGCAAAGGTGTTGGACTTGAAATCCAATGTACGTTGCACATAGAGGAATTAAGATATGTTCTTTATCCAGCCTTCAAGGTAGAAGGCCGGCTGGCGTGGCATTGCTACTGACGTCAGATTTCAGATTTTCTTGAATCATGGGAATTCAATTGTGAGGGTTTGAATACCATAAATGGTTTAGGCGCGATATAATGAATGATGAGTCATTCCCAAAAAGCTAGGTGAACTACGCTGTGTATGAAATTGTGTGTTATTGAGATTTATGGTCTAAGATGACTTCAAGATACTTCAAGATGCTTCTCAGCTAGTTCTGTGATACAATTGGAAAAGAACTGTGTTCTTTGATAATTGGAGTTTGGATGAGACTTCAAGGAGAAGACTATCTTGATGTTTGAATACGATTGAACAATGACTGATGACCAGGAATGTGTCAGTGATTCATGACTGATGTTGTGTGTCATTCTTGACTCGTGACTGGACTTATGGAGTGTGTTAATGACTCATGACTGAAGTGTCTGTGCATTGTTCGGTCTCCCTTACCATGAAATATAAATATTATTGTGGTTTGGCTGGGGTAAGGTGACAAATGCTGATGCGTTAGCATTTGAGACCACAGCAAATGGCGGCAGTGTTGTTGGTGTGAACTTGGAGGATTGAATAGGGACCTTCGCAAACAAGGTCAAGTTTGTTTTGGTCGTGTATGTTTACAAATACGCCTTGACCTACTATGAATTTTTGTTTGGTATGTTTGCGGTTTGCGCGAATGAGGTGATGTTTTGTCAACATTATGATGTATGCGTGAAGTGGGATATTGAGGAGCATGATGCAACTGAACACAAGTGTGCCGAGCAAAAATGTTCCAAGGGTGGAAACAGGATTGCAGCGGAGAGCATGCATTGCTGGTGATATTGCTTCGTCAACAAGGTTGTTTGCGTCTGCTTCTGATTTGGGCAGTTTGGAATTTATCATCATGTGTATGATTTGTCTGATGCTTTTGTGGGATGATTTGATGATACCATTGACTGTGGGAGTGTGGGGAGAGATGTTGATTGGCTTAATGCCTGCATAATCAAGTGAAAATTGAAAGTTGTGTCCGTTGAATTCTGGTCTATGATCGTGAACCATGCACATGGGGTGAGGGTAGCGAGAGACCCAGCAATTTTTGAAGAGACGACTAATTTTCTCTGCTGTTTTGGAGCCTGGGATACGAATGATTTCAATGAGATTGGTAACTGGGTCGATGCATGTGAGAGCGTCAAAGCGAAATTGGATTTTGTTGATTTCAAGGTTCCATGGGCCTATACAATCAACGTGTACTTCAGACCAGGGAGGGATGGGTGCCAAGCAAGGTGCGAGTTGGCCAGCTTGGCAAGTGGAAGTGTTTACAAGCAGACAGATGAGACAATTGGAGATGACATTACAGCAAATTGTGTGTGGATCAGGGGGATGAAAGTGTCATCAAAGGAGAGCTTCAAGCTGGTCCATGCCTGTGAAATGAACTGTAATTTTGTGATACCATTTAACAAGAGGAGCAAGCATGTCATTAGGAATAACAGTTTTCCATGGAAAATTTGGGGTCAGTTTGTTGAGGCCGCAAACGATGTCAACGCTGTCAAGTTTTTGAATGAAAAATCTGCGTGGATCTTTTTGTGGGAGTGTTATTTTTTTTTAATCATGTGCTTGGTATTCATGTATTGTGGTGAAGTGGAATGGTAGTCTGCCTTTGGGGTCAAACCGTTGATGTATTAGGTAGCTGTCTTTGACAGGATGACTATCAATCAATGTGTTGCATGATGGCAGCACCATTAGGATCTTGGTCATTTGTGAGAAGTTGAAAGAATGGTTGTTGGAGGCATTGTTGTCAAAATTTGTTATCACAAAATATGAAGTGAGGGTAGTTGGGGTACGGCTGAGAGAGTCTGGGATTGTGTTTTTGGGTCCTTTGATGTAGTGGTAAATTGGGTTGTATTCTTTGAGGATCAGTTTCCATCGGAGTACACGTTGGGTGTTGTACGTTGAAAGCTTGTAGGTGAGGTTTTGATGATTGGTGCAGAGGTGAATTACTACACCAAGGAGCATTGGTTGATATTCTTTGAATATTTTAACAATGGAGAGGAGTTCCTTTTTGATGGTTGTGTAATTTTCCTGAGCTTTGTTGAGCTTTTGGGTGAAGTACTAGGAGACGGGTGTATTGTTTTGCTTGATGATGGCACCAATTTGGAAGCTGGATATGTTCATGTATCATATGTCAAATGGGATGTTGTGATCAGGATATGCAAGCATTGTCTCAATGGCGACAATGGATTCCATTTCTATGAATGCTTTTTGACATGTTTTGTTCCATTCAAAGGCTCTATGAGTTTTAAGTAGATTTGTGAGGCTAGGATGTGAGAGTGTCGTGGCCACATGATGTCTTGATAGCAAGTGACGAGACCAAGGAGATCTCTGAGTTGTTTGAGGCTCTTTGGTGGAAGCATGACTAAGATGGCTTTGACTTTCTTGATGTATGGTTTGATGCTGTTTGGTGCTAGCCAATGGCTAAGGAAGTTGGCTTCTTGGATAATCCATCCACATTTGAGAGGATTGATGGTGAAGCCTCTGTCCTGTAGCCGGGTGAGGATGGTGTCAATTAAATGTAGATGATTGTTGAAGTTGTTGCTGAAACATGCAATGTCATTGATATATATTTTGAGATCTGGAATGTCTGGTAGGACCTTTTCCATTATTTCTTGTGCCACATTGGGTGATTGGGAAAGTCCCATGGGGAGTCTATTGTATCTGTAGAAGCCAAACGGAGTTCTGATTGTTGTGAGATCTTTGCTTCCTCCGTCGTTGAGAACAAAAGTGTAGTTTTGCATCATGGAGATATCCATTTTTGTGAGGTACTTGTATCCCGAGCGGCAGGATAGAATATCTTGGATTCTTGGGATGGGATAGTTGTGTGTTTGGTACAGGGTAGGTGCGTGAACAATTTGATTTGATGGAAGGATTGATATCCAGATGGATTTCTTCATTGGGATAATGTTTGAGATTTCCATCAAAGACAAATTGATATTTGCACAATAAGTTGAGTAATTGATCGCATTGTTGTGTAATCAAATGTGTGCATTTGTCGCACATGTTATGTTGGTCATAGGGGGAATTGAGAATGACAGGTTTTTGTATCTGTGACTGCAAAGCTTTTGTCTCGGACTGTTGGGTCTGCTGTATCAATTTGCAGTGCGTGGATGTGAAAGGCAAGGGCAGCAGGATTGGTGAGAAGGCGCAGAAAGGTTTGCATGGGTACAATTTTTTTTGCACTTTTGATGAGATTTTCATGGAAGTTCAGAACAATTTTGAAATGTCAAAGGGCATCACGTCTGAGTATGATGTCATAGCAACAGGGTGCTGTGAAGACCCGAGCATCTAAGGATGAAATATTTACATCTGGAGCTAATTTGGGGAGAGTTAAGTGTTGAAGCAATATTTGCTGGGTGGAGTTCAATTCTCCAGCCATAGTTACACCGGAGATGGGCGTGGTTACGGTTGGTATGATGGAGTTAGGTAGGGCGTGATAACTGAACCAGTAGTTATGGAACCAGAATCACACAAGCTGAGATATGGACGTGGGGATGGAGTGGCTTGGATGACGCGAGTGAGGGTGATTGTGTATGGAACTGTTTTGTTTTGTTTTGTTTTGTTTTGTTTTGTTTTGGTTGTCAGTAATTGGCATGATGCTGATCTGGAGCATCCTGATGGTAGCATTCGGCTTTGTCATCGTGGTAGAATCCATTGTCATTGTCGTATTCTTGAGTAAGTGGTGCGTCTGGTTGATTCTCGTTGGCATTGAAGCAGTTGTCCTGGTGTCCCTGTGGATGATTGTTCATTTCTGGATGTGATTCATTAACGTCGTTGTCATAATATAAGTCATCCGTCATTTTGAGATAATGCCCGTCATTGGGGCGTGCTTGAGGTTGGTGGGAACGAGTTTTGTATTTTGGGCTAGTCTGGGTGCCTTCTGTTTCAATGTCTTCGCGGCCAGGGGATGAATGATATTTGGTGTTGTTACCAGACCGACCAGAGTAGGTATTACCTTGCGTGCATGTTAAATAATGCGCGTTTCCACATGTTTCGCCACTGCTTGTTAATATGCTTATTTTTTAAATTATTTTTTAAATTCCTTATTCCAAAAATGAGATTTTAGACGCCTGCCAAAATCTGGGTCTGTTAATTTTCATTCCCGAAATACAAAAAAGACAGATCTGGGTAGGACCCAGTATTTCGGGAATCACCCAATCATAGGTACAGATAACGTCTTTATAACGTGACTCATGGTCGTGCCTTCCGTTGGGAGGCAATACAAAACTATCCCTTTGTATTACAAGGTACGTACGTACGAACGGGGACGTACTCGTACGACACCGTACGGTCTCAAAAAAGTAAAACGCGATCAGCGGTGGTTTCGGGATTTGCGGATTTTGACGATACCGTTTTGTACGTACTGGAAGCAATTACTGCACGGTATCATCGCAACTCAAGAATGCTGCCCAAAAACAGTCCTTCGTACATCACAATATTGCCGTAGATACTCAAACACGAATAGCCACTGGGAGCGGTTCCGCGAGGCCCTACTAGAGAGCGTGGAACAGTGAACAAGGATAGCACGGCCGTTGGAGAAAGCACGATCCAGACTCCATTGTAATCCGTAGCATCACCGAAACCAAGAGAACACCACGATCATGACTCCATCTCCGAGCACAACCCCTCCCGGTGCAACCCCAAAGGACGTCATCGAAAGCAGCAGCAGCGGCAGCAATATCAACAACAACAACAACAACAACAACAACAGCAGCAGCAGCAGCAGCAGCAACATCAGCAGCAGCAGCAACAACAACAACAACAGCAACCATCCCAATACCGATTGGCTGTGGCTGGTCACCCTCGAGGTGGAGCGAGGCTCCGCGAAACTGACCACCGCTGCTTCCCGCTGCGCCGTGTTTTGGTCGGAACCCGACAAGGATCGATTCCTCGAGACCGCAAGGGACCGAATGCGGGAGCCTCCTCCGTGGATACTCGGTTCGGACCGTCCGAACGGACGAGTATTTCCGGGGCGGGGACAGCAGTTGCTGCATGGACACTCCTCGCGGGATCCATCCAGAGACGGCGAATGCAGCGAAAGCGTGGGGGGAAGATGATGACGACGACGACGACAACGACGAACGGAACGCCGCGATGATTGACGAGCACTCTCCGGGATTCGACGCTCTGGTCAAGCGTTTTGAGCTCTTTCGGAGGGTCGTCGAACACGAGGACGATCTGCTCAACCAGCGCATGTCCTGGATCATACTGGCCCAGTCCTTTTTGATGGCCGCCTTCATCAGCTCCAGCAGCAGTAGCAGCAGCAGTAGCAGCAGCAGCAGCAGCAGCAGCTTGGCCGGGGACGAGGACGATCATCGCTCCAGTCAGCGACTTTTGTACCCGACGGCCGCCGTCGGATTGCTCACCTGCCTGGTGACCCTCCCCGCGCTGGTGGCCGCCGGCAAGAACATCGAGGTTCAGCAGCGCATCTACTTTGGGGGGCTCCCCTCGGACGCCCTATGCCGGAGGCTCCACGGTCACGACCGAGACCAGGACCCCACCGACCACCAACGGAGCCAAGCAACGAGTCACCTCCTCCCCAACACGGCCTTTCGGTCCCGCTTCGGGGTTCCCATCCTGACGACGGTGGTGCTGCTGTCGGCGGTGCAGGTGTTTGGATGGTGCGGATTGCTGGTGGCTATTGCCGTGCCGTGATGAAACGGGAATGGAATGGATCGGACCGAAATATGTCCGAGACGGTCACGGATGGGAAGTGATGCTGCGTGTTTGTCGATACGGTACCTTGCCAGGAGGATGCACCCGCACGAATGCTGATAGGTACTGCGCCCACCCTTGGCAGGGCTTTGCGGCACCGGCAACCACTCGATTCGATTGGATTCGATTGGATTCAATTGGATTCGATTCAATTCGATTTCATTCGGTTCGATGCTGAGCGTTCCGTGTATTTGGTGCGGAATAAGCCGGTCGAGACGCGAATCAATCGCATCGCATCGCATCGCATCGCGTCACATCGCATCGCATCAATGGATCAATCACGGAGCGAAATTGAAGCTCACGGGGGTTCGGCACTCACGCTCCGGGGGATGCATAGCACCCAACAGCGAAACGAGCCGTGAAATACTATGGGTTTCGGGCTGCACAAGGCCCGAATCTTTTCTCTGTGTACGTACCATGCGAATGCTGGTGCGTGTGCGGTAGCTTCTTTGGAATTCTAGCAAAATCAAAACAAAACTAGAGCGTCATTGATTGGCCGGTCTGCGATGCCTTGACGCACGGCGGATGGTTCCATGCAATCCGATGCAAAAGCCGGAATCATTTCGCTAGCACGTCTGGCTAGTACTAGTTTGATCTAAGATCTTGTCAATACAGTAATGGCGTCTTTGAAGATAGATGTTTCCACGGTTGTTGAAATGTAAATAGTAATATTGTTATTGTAGGAATAATTAAAAGTTGTGACATTATGGTAGCAAATTGTAGCATGTGATATTCAAACGTTTGCACACCAATGAGGAATTGAGCAAGTGCAATGACAGATCAGGACCGAACTGCGAGTCATTCATAATATCTTTCATACTTTCTTGTTGGTACGGGATGGTTTGAGTGGCGCATAGAGCAGAGGAAAGGATTCAACAATAGAGAAGAGAGAACAAGAAGGTGAGGAAGACGGCAGTGATGATTTTTTTTATCCCTAGTAATCAATGGCTAGATGGATAAATTGCATACAAGTCTTCCGGTCAGATACCGGTATGAAAATACTTCGTAGAAAATGATTCAAGTTCAGTGCAGATAGTACTACTACTACTGTAGCTTGTGTGAACAGCTTGCTGTTTCTAATTAATCTTCAAGAAGTTATTGGTTGATCTTCTTCTTTTCCACATCTGTATCTTGAATAGGAGGTCGATAATCAACACCCTTTCATGTTGTGTTACTATTACACATAACCCTCATTTTGCCGATGTCTCGCTTTCTATCATTTTGAAATGGCTGATTGCAACAATGGGTGATTCCCAAAATACTTCTGGGTACTACCCAGATCGAATCTGTACCTCAGTTTTTGTCTTTTGGGACCCGTAAGACAGCTGTGACAGGTGTCTATTTTATTAATTTTTCCATTGCACGGGAAACACCACGCAAAAGTAGCGGCCCATAACCTGTAAAAAATGTGTTGAAGAAATTAATGCATAAAGAACTCTTGTTCTTACCCATCATGCTATTGTTCTTGTTGTGGATATTATGCAATACTTCATATTTCTCAAAGTTTGAGAGAGTGCATTGTATGCATGTTGGGCCCTCTGTTGCCTCCGCGGGTCTAGTAAGAAGGCTTCTTCAACGCAGCCAATCCGAATCTACCGACGAGGGCGACGAGGCGATTCTTGTGATGTGACCACGACGCGCTAGCTAGGTACTCCTCACTCGCATGATGAATCCATATCTTTTATCCCAAACATTCTTGTTGAGAACTACTACTAGCTTATGCTCTTGGTGAATAAGTCAGTGACTAGCATCTCCTCAGTTGGGCAGTTATTCCTTTCGCACTTCCTTTTGGTTGCATTAGTAGTAGTAGTACTACTAATCAATACAAGAGACGAAACTTGATGAGTAATTATTCTTCTCAGATTTTTCTCGGATTCATCATTTTTCAGGCAGATTGCATGAATAGGTTATGAGCTATGTCCATCAACCGCTGATCAACGGTGGAACCAACCAAATATTGTGGATCGAAATGTGTTCGAAATAACGATTGCGCGTCGGAAGAATTTCACTTCACGAAGAAAATCATGATTTTTTTTACCGCGCTCCTGCTGATCCGTCCCATCAACAAGCACTATTCGAGTACGGTAGTTCCTCCTGTCATCACAGAGTCAACAACAAGCCAACACAGCAGGCTGCCAGCAATAGCAAACAAACCCCATCCCAATCGAAGATGGTTCGAAAAAAGCTCGATGAACGAGTGAGGACGCTCATTGAGCGAGGCGTTGTCAGGAACGAGCGGTCGATCCTGGTGTTGGTTGGCGATCACGGAAAGGACCAGGTTCCCAATCTTCACCAAATCCTTACCAAGACTTCCTTGCAGCAGCGTCCCAATGTCTTGTGGTGCTACAAGAAGGAACTCGGTTTTTCGACGCATCGAAAGAAACGTATCAAAAAGCTGAAACGAGACAAGGCCCGTGGGTTGTTGAGCAATGGAGGCAACGACGGAACCGCCGACAATTTCGAGCTCTTTATCGGTTCGACCGACATCAATTGGTGCTACTACAGAGATTCTCACAGAGTTCTCGGTTCTACCGTGGGGATGCTCGTCTTGCAAGATTTCGAAGCACTGACTCCGAATCTCATGGCTAGGACAATCGAAACAGTCAAAGGTGGTGGTCTTGTTGTATTCTTGATGCGAACCGTCAAATCTCTGAAACAACTTTACACCATGACCATGGACGTTCATGCACGGTACCGGACGGAATCATCGGGCGATCTGGTTCCGAGATTCAACGAAAGATTCATCTTGTCTCTTGCCAAGTGTTCGAATTGTTTGGTATGCGATGATGAGCTGAATGTTTTGCCCGTGTCACGGAGGACCTTGAAGGGATTGGATCCCAGCGCCGGCGGGGGTCGCAGGGTGGAAAAAGGAGACGCCGGAGAGGTTATTCAACAAGAAACACCGGACGAAATCGAACTCCGAGAGTTGAAGGAATCTCTGATTGACACTCCCCACGTTGGTGTCCTGGTGGATCTGGCCAAGACGGTCGATCAAGCAAAGGCACTCTTGGTGTTTTTGGAAGCGTGCTCGGAAAAGACTCACACCACATCTACCGTGGCAATGACAGCTGCTAGAGGTCGTGGAAAGTCCGCAGCGATGGGATTGTGTCTGGCGGGTGCTATTTCCTTGGGATATTCGACGCTTGCCGTGACAGCTCCCGAACCAGAAAATCTCGTCTCGGTCTTCGACTTTTTGTGCCGCGGTCTCAAGGCACTCAAGTACCAGGAGCATTTGGATTACAATATCACATACAACACGGCATCCGGTCGCGAGGCCATCAAATGCATCGTCGCAATCAATATTCACAGGAGTCACCGCCAGGTCATCCAATACATTCCTCCCGGCGAATCCGACAAATTTTCTTCGGCAGAGATTGTCGCTGTGGACGAAGCAGCGGCCATTCCTCTCCCGATCGTTCGCAAACTCATGCAGCACAAGGATCGACTCACCTTTCTCAGTTCCACAATCAATGGCTACGAAGGAACCGGGCGGGCGCTGAGTTTGAAACTGATCAAGGAATTGAGAGAATCCAAGGGTGGACGAAAGGCCGAATTGAACATGGCCAGCGCCGCGGCCGGGGAAATCGTCGGTGCAAGATCCAAAAAGGGGGAAGCAAAAGTGCACGAGCAACGCTACAAAGCAGCTGCCGAAGCGGCCGCGGGAGGAGGGGCTGGTGGCGAGGTTCTTTCGGGACCCCTCCGCGAGATCGAGCTCAACATGCCGATCCGATACGCTCGTGGCGATGGCGTGGAAGGCTGGCTGAACAAATTGCTCTGTCTCGACTCGGGATCCAGTGCTCAGTTGAAACTCAACGGGGGTGCACCGGCGCCAGTCCGACTGCGAATTGTACAGCGTTGACAGGGATGCCCTGTTCTCGTATCACAAACTGTCGGAAGCCTTCCTCCAAAAGCTCATGGGCCTGTACACGTCGGCGCATTACAAAAACACACCGAACGACTTGCAAATGCTTTCCGATGCCCCGGCCCATGCCGCGTTCGTGCTTTTGTCACCTTCCGCCGAAAAGGATGCAGATTCTCTGCCCGATATCCTGGCGGTGGTACAGGTTGCACTGGAAGGGAAAAATCTCGCGCAAGGCCGTGGAAGCGCAACTCGCTCGCGGTCATCGATCCGCCGGTGATTTGATTCCCTGGACCATTGCCCAGCAATTCGGAGATTCGAAGTTCGCCCAACTGAGCGGTGCCCGCATTGTTCGAATCGCGGTGCATCCTTCGGTCCAGGGCATGGGGTATGGCTCTCGAGCAGTGGAATTGCTTTACAGGTTCTACAACGGAGACATGGTATCCCTGGACGATCCCGACCACTGACGATGCCGAAGAAGAGAGCGAGGACGAGGGCAACGCCTCGGACTCAGACAGCGACGAAGAAGGTGGAAAGCGTGGAAAGGGTATCCTGGCAGAGAGATTGGCTCCCCGAAAGGAATTACCTCCCCTTCTTCCTTCCGCTCACCGAAGTGGAAGCTCCCCGTCTCGACTGGATCGGAACCTCGTTTGGATTGACGCTCGGCCTGCACAAATTCTGGAGCAGGGCGGGCATGCAGATGCTGTATTTGCGGCAAACAAAGAACGAGTTGACCGGCGAGCACTCCTCGATCATGGTCCGGGCACTCCCCAAGACATCGGGAGTCGACGACGCGTGGCTCCATGCCTTTGTCAAGCGATTCCAAGAGACGCTTCGTCTCGATGCTAGCCGGCTCCTTCCGAGACATGGAGATCCGGACGGCAATCTCGGTACTGGACAAGCTCTGCGAAACCAAGAACATGGAGGAGCGATCCGGAATCGCTGCTGGAAAAATCTCGGCCGAGGAACTCGGGTACATGATGACCCCCCACGACATGAAGCGGCTCGAGCTGTACGGGCGAAACCTGTGCGATCACCACCTGATCACGGATCTACTGCCCACCGTAGCCAAGCTGTACTTTCTGGGACGGTTCGGAAAGGGATTCAAGCTGTCCAGCGTGCAAGCCGCCATTCTTTGTGGCATCGGGGTCCAAACGCAGGTGGTAGATTCGCTGACGAAGGAACTGGGCCTTCCGTCCAATCAGGTCCTGGCCATGTTCAACAAGGCCATCCGCAAGATCTCCATCGCCCTCTACAGCATTGTCGAGGAAAAGGAGAAGGAGAACCTCCTGGGCGGAGAGAAGCGAAAGAAGGCACAGGAGGCCGCCGACAGCATGCGGGACGTGGCAACAAAGACCCTGGAGGAGGATGCCGCCGATGCCGCCAAAGACGCCATTCAGGAGCTGAACGAGTACAACAACAACAGCAACGGCGAGAACCATCTTCCTTCCTCGAATCGCCAACGATAAATCGCTGATGCAATACAGCATCAAGGGCAGCAACGATCAATGGGAAAAGATCCTCGATGGGAAGGAGATCGGCGAGACCGGAATGGTATCCGTCCGCAGCGTCCGCGACAAGCGCAAGGCTGTAGACGCCGAGGACATGGAAAAAGAGGCCACGAACGACACGAAGAAGAAGAGCAGCAAAAAAGGCAAGAAAAAGTCCAGGCGGCAATAGACGCATTCGCCGACAAGATTGCGATCCGGTTCGATACGCTACATAGTAGTACGTGAAGTAGCTGTTTATAACATCATTATAGAACAATATACTACTACTTTTCTATATATTCTAATCGCCACTTCGTTTGTTCGAACATTTTTTTCACCCAAGAACTGTTCGACTCCGGTTCCGAATGGAATGGGATTAGATTAGCCCATGTTTTCCTCGAAGACCGTCGAGGCCGAATAGCTCTTTCCGTCAAAGACCGGGGGCGGCAATCCAAAGAGGGACCGCAGCGTCCGGCTGAGAGCTCTCTCGCCCAGTCGTGCCGTCACGTCGTTTGCGGTGCGCTGGACCTTGGGTTCCAGAGCCAGCTTGCGGAAAATCGGTACAAGTTTCGAGTAATCCGTGTCGGCACCAATGTCCAGGAGCGATAGAACCTTTCCGAACCTGGCCATAGATTCGGTGGGCTTGGGAAGGACCCCCTTGACCTCGTCCCCGAGGTTCTTTTCCTGGCTTACCACGGACTGGAGGGAGCGGAACGCGTTGACCGCCGAGATTTCGTCGCGGATGGCGAGGGCCCCACCCGCCGCGACGAGGTAGGCGATTCCCTCGGTTCCGAGGCTGTCGGCTTCCTGGACGATTCCGTCCGCCAGGTCGTTTAGGACCGCGTCTCCATCGTCGGAAATGAGGTAGTCCGTGAGAAGGTTGAGTGCCGCGGTGACGTCGTAGCCTGACGATTCCTTGGCTTCGTCCAGGAGTCCTTCCAGTCGATTCCATCGCACCCGACCATCGCTCGTCAGGGCCAACCGTTTGAGTGCTTCCTGCAGGTCCTGCTGTGGGTCGGTCAAGACCCGGCTCGCGACGTAGGGGTAGGCCTCGCTGATGATTCGGGAGGTCGGATCGACCTGAATGGCCAATCCCTCCAACACTCCCATGCACCGAATGATGGAAATGTAAAAGGGGGGCAAGGAGAACGGAAACGTGTAGAAAATATCTCCCAGTTTGTTGACAACATTCTTAAAATTGAGCTCGGAAATATCGGCGTTGAGAACGTCGGGAAGGGCGGTCTCCAGCGCCACCTCGATGGGTTTCGCATCCGTGTCGTTGGGAATGAACCCTAGGCTGCGGTAGACCCGTACCAGTTCCGGCCAATCGCGATTGACAATGTGCACAACGGCAAGCAAAAATCCGTTCCGCTGGGCCCGATCCACGTAGGACATCATACCAAAATCTAGGTAGCAGAGCCTTCCGTCGGGGCATGCCAAGAGATTTCCGGCGTGGGGATCAGCGTGGAAAAATCCTGTGGAACATTTTGTAAAACAAGAAAAGAATGCAAGCAAAAACAATAAGCGTACGTTCTCAGGTTTTGGTTTTGCACGCGAGCTTGCCGTTCGCGGATTGGAAATTTCTATCCCAATTCCAAGCCGCAAGCATCAAGCATCAAGCATCAACGCTACGATACGCTGCACTATACGCACCGTTTTCCAGAATCTGCCGGAATCGACGACTGAACCAGCGTGTCCACCAGCTTGGACTTGTCCAGTCCGCACCGCTCCAAACTCGCCGAGTCGGTAAGCCGGAAGCCGTCGACCCACTCCATCACCAGGACCTTGCGGGTGGTCAGGTCCGAATACACCTTGGGCACAAAGACCTGCTCCGCGACGCTCGCGTAGAGCTCATTGAACCGCTGGGCGTTGGCCGCCTCCTGCCACGTAGTCGATCTCCCGGTAGATGAGCTCCCCGAAATCGTCGATGATGGACTGAACGTTGATGTCCCGGTTAAGGAGCTGAAAGATCTTGTTGTAGAGTCCCGACCACCAGCGCAGAATGTATAAATCCAGGGCGATGATTTCCTCGCAGTTGGGTCTCTGGATCTTGATGGCCACCAGGTCCCCGTTGGCCTTGAGCCGTCCCTTGTAAACCTGGCCGATGGAGGCCGCCGCGACGGGTTCTTCCTGCTCCAGGTCAAAGACGTCGCTAAAATTTTCCACTCCGAGCTCCTCCTCCACCGTCTTAAAGGCCAGCTCGTTGCTGAACCGGGGAACGTCGTCCTGTAGCTTTTGTAGCTCCTCCAGGTACTCCGAGGGCAACAAATCCGGCCTCGAGGCCAGGGCCTGACCGGCCTTGATGATCGCCGGCCCCAGGCTAGAAATCGCCTTTCGCAGCTGTATGGCCCGCTTTTTCCTCCGCTTGGCGTCCGCCAGTTTCTTATTGCTGGCGGCGGTCGCTCCCGACGACGAGGACCACTGCGAGACCAGGTAGTCCCCGACCACGCCCGCGGCCCAAAATCCCAGGGGACCGGCGATCTGAACGTTGCGGACAAACCAGCGGTTGGGCTGCTGGAAGAGGTTCTTTTCGGCCGCCACCGGATCGTACTTGACGAGCGGCTCAGGCAATCTTGACCCCCTGCCGAAAGGCGTACCGCGTGACGAAATCGGAACCGTCCAGCAATCCGTTGGACCAGACCGTGTCGGGGACCACGACCGCGGTCTCGTCGATGAATCTTGTCCTGCTCGTTCGCGCGGTTGTTGGCGGAATCGGCAAGGCTGGGTTCCTGATCGTCCAGAGCCGTTAATTGATCCAGGAGGAGCTTGGCTTTTTGCAGCCGGGGGGACATTTCGTCGTTGTTCTCGTCGTCGTCCCCATCGTTGTCGTCTCCATTGTTGTTTTTGTTGTTGTTGTTGTTGAGTGGGAGTTGTCGCAACGGCGAGGGGGGATTTTGCTGCGTTTGGGGTATTCGCGTGGCATCGACCGTGCTAGTAGGGGGTCGTGTCGTGGCCACAAAGAGTCGCGAGGAAGACCGGTTTCTGTTTCTGCTTTTGTTCGATGCTGCTTGACCAGACGAGGGACTGGGATAGTTCTGACTCTGGATCGGCGAAAAGTGGACTTTGGCAGTGAAGGCCTGTGTTTGCTGCAGGCCGCCTCTGTTGCAAATCGAGAGACACCACAGAGACACCAGCACCGCCGTGGCAGCTTGTCTGTGGCCTGAAATCGGTTTGCGAGAACTGTGGTCTCTCCGTATTGCCTTGGTTGTGGCAGTGGTTTGTGCTATTATTGTTGGGGGATTCATCGTTGTAAAAGATTCCGAACGCAGCGAAGTTCAGTCGGAGGCTGATCGAGTCGATGATTCGTATATTGTGAAGAGCGACCTATCGCGTGTCGTCGAATATCGGTTTCGATGTAATGCTGGATTGTCTGCTGTTTCGGTTGGATCGATCTCCGTTCGAGTGATGAATGCCTTGGATTGTTGGTGGATGACTCGTTCGTTCCCGTGGGAAGGCAGAAAGTTAACTTGGCAGCGGCAGTGATGAATAGTTACTGAAAGGTAGCGAATAGTATAATTGCCGAAACGACTTCTTGCTTCTCGGCACAACTTGTTGTTGCTTTGACGCCAACCGACCGCGAAGCATAGCTTACTCATCCTTCTTTCCAGCTGGTGGAATTTCTTCCTCTTCTTCGTGTCACCTTTTTCTCGAAACACAACCCGGAGATACAGTACAAGTACGGCAAAGTCCGGTGAGTCGAATGAATCCCGCCAACACACACGCACAAAGGATCTTTTTCTAAAAAAATCTTCTGGCATGGTACGAGTACGGTACAACATCAGGCCCTTTTTTGCTCATTCACTCATGGGTCGAGTGAGTTGAGTCCCGCGAACGCGAAGGAGAACCATGCATCGCGAATATCCCTCCGGCCGCGTGACCAGCTATTTGCCAGCCGTTCCCCCCGATTCAAATTCACATAGTCGTCTGTACCACTGTACGATAAAGCCGTTGCTGGTAATATTAGTCTTCGAATCGGTATAAATATATAAACGCACGTGCCGGAATTCTCATTGCTCGCCGAACACCGTAGTACACCGCCATAGGGTTCACTTTGTGGTGCCAATCGAGTCTCTGCACCCTCGGAAGGACGGGCTCGCCTTCCATCACCGGTAGGAAATGCATTGGAGTGTTTGAAGTTGAACGTACAGAGTGCGTGGTACTCTATTTTTGTAATACGCAAGTGGAATTGGTGAGCAGAACAACCCACCCGTCGTCGCCGGTTTTGTGTGTGAAGTATTACCGTAGGTAGTCGTCTTCCCTTCAAACGTACGGAGCGAACTGAACTAACCGATCGATAGTGAAAAAGAACCGAGGCAACAAATATTAATCAATCCGGTTCGAGCAAGCGAGCACCCAAACCCACGCGAAGTCCACTTTTTGCATCACTTTCAGGTCTTGGCAGACAAAGGCATTATTCCTTCCTTACACCCACACTGGCTGATCCTCATCCTACATCTGTACTTGTAGTAACATTACTGTATTTGTACAATAAACGAATCGAATCGAAACAAAACGACCTATTCCGAGCTACCATTCCCCCTCTGAATTCGATAGTTCCAGTTCCCGCTCCAATATTCGAACAAACAATACATTAATACTATACAAGCACAATGGATGCAAGTCGACGAATTCTAGAAGAATATTATGATGGCGATGCCAATGCCAGTTATTCGTGTCCGTCGTGGGCACCGACGGTTGGTTTCGTAGGAATTGCATCGGCCGTTGTGTTCGCCAGTAAGTTTCGAATTTCAATTTGCTGGGAGGGGAAGGCGAACGCGAACGCGAACGCGAAACAACCACAAAACCGGAACCGCACCTTGCCCGAGACGAGGGCTGGATTGATTCGAAGGGGGTTTGTCGCAGGATGAACCCCGAGATGCCACAATCGTTCGAATTGGTTGGTTTGGTGTCTGTTCGTTCTCGGAGCTTTATTTGTATGTCATGTCTCTTGCTTTGCTAACGTTATTCTTTCTCTGATTTATTATTATTATTACTATGAACTGAACGAACCGCATTGGTATCAATAGACATTGGTGGTGCTTACGGTACGGCCCGTGCTGGACAAGGAATCATGTCCATGGGAATCAGATCGCCGGAACTCTTGATGAAGAACATTATTCCTGTAGTTATGGCTGGTGTTTTGGGCATTTACGGCATGATTGTCGCCGTCATTCTGAACGGAAAGATCACTCCCCCGGGTCAAGGGACACGCTATGCTACCTACTCGCAATTCAACGCTTTCTGCCATCTTGCCGCCGGTCTCTGCTGCGGTCTGACGTCCCTCATCTCCGGAATCGCCATTGGCATTTCTGCCGATGCCGGAACACGGGCCGTTGGTGCCCAATCGCAAATGACGGAATCGTGGAAGAAGATGGGATTTTCGGGAGATGCTGGTGGACAATCCAACTCGGGAAACGACAACCTCTTTGTGGCGACCTGTTCTCATCCAGGTCTTTGCCTCCAACATTGGATTGTACGGACTCATTACCTCCCTTATTCTGTCACAGCAAGAGTACACGTGTGAATACAACAACTAAGAATGTATACTACTACTTACTTTAAGCACAAGCACATTCATCCACAACAGACGCATATACACCATACCACTTACAACACTACTCTACTATGGACGGACAAGAGACATCCGTTTGCTCATCGCGCAGCCCTTGCTTGTCGAATGCGAAAGGAAGGAACGAAACCAACCACGAGTGAAAACTAAACTCCTGATGTAGCGATTTTTTTTTCGAAAAATGACAGTTTCAAACTCATTGTACGTTTTTCGGAACCGAGTTCAGCGTAGAGCTCACTCATCACCCACGAACCGACCACAGGAATAATAGATTGCAATGCCTGCAAGCCGTTGTTTCATAGATATTATTACCATAAATGAATACTAGCACCAAAACGAAACGAAACGAAACGAAACCGTGTCTCTTGCTCCCGCTACACTGCGTAGAATGCAGCAGATGTATCTTGCACAATACCCGGAGTAGTAAGCTCTGTCCTTTTCTGTGTCCTATCGCATCGCAGAGCTTGCGTACACGGTTTCGGTTCGCTACTGGTTCCGAGGATGGGATGGTGTATCGCTGTATTTTGAAACAGTCTAACCCTCGAATTTACTTGTAGTAATTCCGAGTGCGGAAGAATAGAAACGGTACACGCACGAGTATTAATTGCAGTACCAAGCTGCGTCGGGTCTGTCGCAGCCGCGAGCTTGCGCTTGCCACTCGAATGGATCACAGAACAGGACGCGGAAAGACTAGATCTGGATGGATTCAGTACAGGGTTTATTTTAAGTGATTCATAGTAGCTTCTGTGTGTGAGTGTGAGTGTGGGTGCGTGTGCGAGTGAGGTGTGCGTGTGCGTGGTGCATACGTTCCGGGGTTGGCGTGTGAGTGAGAGAGTACGGTTCTAGGGTGTGCGGACTCTATCCCAGCTCCTAAATTGGTATTTATGGGCACCGGGGAAACTGTGACGATCCAGCCATCGGAGGTCTCGTTCGTTCGTTCGCTTGCTCGCAAACGTTTCGAGTTCCGCGAGGCGATAGAATCCATCGTCATTCGTCTCCTGGGTGTGATTATGATCGGGATGGTGTTTTCCGCCGAAGGAAGATTCATTCGAACGGAATGGTGCTCGTGTACAAAAGTGTGGAAAGGGAATGCATGGATAAATTTCGAATTGCAGCAGTGTGTGATGAGTTTTGGTGTGTGTGCAATTTTGTGTGCGTGTATGCCCGTGGGCTTAGCGAGTTCTCAAGTATACTCTAGCCCCACGCAAACTATTGTACAGTATCGGCAGCAGTGGTAAGCTGCGGTGATACTGGGATGAGAATGAGTACTGGATTGGTATCGCATTGAAAGGCTTGGTTTTGTAAGTCGTTTACTCGTCGAGATCAAACTGCTTGAGTTTTCGACGCAGAGCGATAATGGGTTTCCGCGATGCGATCGAGTCGCTCATCCCCTTGTTGTTGTAGTGCAGCGAGGGATAGTACCGGTGCTGCCGCAATAGGTCGGTGCGCGTCACCATTCCCACTAGCACCTTGGTTCCGTCCTGGACCACCGGGATGCACCCCACGTCGTTTTCGAGCAAAATGGCTTCCACCTCTGCCATAGTCAGGCTCGCTTCGACCGTCTTGATGTGCTGCTTCATCCATGCCTTGACGGTGGGTCCGCGCCGGCGCTGGGCCTCAACGATCTGTTGCTGTTTCCGCTTCTCTTCCAGTTCTTCCGGCGAGAGATTCTCGTCGTCTGCGTTCTTGCCCTTTTTCTTCTTGTTCTTTGGCTTTTGCCCCTGTTCCTTTCGTTGCTGTTCTTGTCGGAGTCGTTTTTGTTCCTTGTTCCACATTCGTTGCTTAGCGGCCGAGACTTCCTTGTAGGTGACCAAGCCGAATCACCTCGTTTTCTTCGTTCACCACCGGGAGGGCCCGGACGTCGTACCGGTTAAAGAGATCTTCCACCTGGTGCTCCGACATGTCCGCCTTGACGCTCAGGACGGGAGACGTCATAAAATCACCAACGGTAGATTGTTCCCGCAGACTCGTTTCGATGAGCTCCTCGACCAACTCGGACATAATGTCCGCGGCCTCCGATTCGTCGTTCAGGCGGACCGTGGCGGAAGCCGCCTTGGGGTGGCCACCACCGCCGAACTTTTCCAAGAGCTTGCCCAGCTTGACGGATTTCATGTTGACTCCGGGCCTGGCTCGGCCAATGATGATGAGGGTGCTGGGCTGCGACGGTGGCGCTGCCACGGTGAAGTTCGAATCGGACTGCAGCTGGGCTTGATTCATGGCCTTGACGGTACCAGCAAAGGCAACGAATTCGTCAAAGTCGACTACGCCGTCCTTGTTGGTATCGATGGATTCCATGAGACCGCTCACTGTTTCTGCCGTGGCGACGATTCCCGACGTGACCAGAGCGGCCGTGAGCTCTTGTTGATCGATGAGGCCGTCGCCGTCCAGGTCCTTCTCGTCAAAGGAAGCCCTCAGGCGTGTCTCGGCCAAGCGCTTCTCCTCCAACGCCACGGTGAGTTTCGATTTGTACAAACCGCTCGGCGACAACGCTTTCATGGGAAACGAGGCCTTATCGTTGGCTTTTGCTGCGGCTTCCGCCTTGGCCTTTGCTTCTGCCTTGGCGGTTCCCGTCATAAGCAGCTTGGATTTGACGTTGTTTCCTGGTGCACGGGATTTTTTGCTCTTTCGGCCCGACTTTGGTTCGTACACGACTCCCAGCAAGAAGACGTCCGCCGAGCTGAGTTCCAGGGCATCCTGCGTCACGGCTGCCAATCCATTGATAAATCCATCGGCCGTCAGGAGCACCGTAGAAATGGTAACTCCGTGGGCAACGGTGGCATTCGTGTTGACTAGGGCCTGCGTCAAAACCTTTTGTTGCTCGGGGCTCAGCGAGGATTGTGCGTGCTCTGCAATGGCAATCTGGCTGGCTCCCTGCGCCATGACCCAGGCCAGGGCCGAGGCATCCCGCGGGGTGGTCGAATCGAAACAGAGACTTCCCGTGTCGGCGTGGATGCCCAGGGCCAGCAGCGTAGCCTCGGCCTCCGTGAGGGTCGTAATCGGAGAAGACGAGGCCTCGAGCTGTGCCTTGAGCTGCTTTTCCTGCTGTTTCATAAGACGTTCAACGATGAGGGTCGAGACGGAACCAACCTGATCGACCACGTAATCCGTAATGCCGGGAATGTCCGAATCCTGGTCCACGTGGTGGTCCACAACGGTGACCCGATCGGCGTGTTGTAACAAGACATCGGCGGGACCGATGCGTTCCTTCCGCTGGGCATCCACCAGGGCCAACCGGTGGAGCTTGGAAAGATCGGGTGGAAGGGATTTGAGGGACCGAATGGGAAACAAGTGTTTGTGGAGTGCCAAAAACCGCTGAACCGCGGGATGAGCACCTCGGGGTAGCACCACAAAGGTCGGATAATTGTCAAAGGAGCTGTCGTAACCTTCGTCTTTGGTGTCTAAATCGCTACCATCGTCGTCTCCATCTGATTTGTTGCTGTTGGTCCAGAGTTTCGCCAATCCCACGGCGCTCGCCAAGGAATCAAAGTCGGCCGTGCAGTGTGTGAGAACGACGTTGAACCCATCCAGTGGTTTCACGTGAACGGGAGTGTCGGCAACCGCGGGTCGAACAGCCTGCTGTTGTTTTTGTCGCTCTTTTTCTTTGACATTGTTGCTGCCCGACGCACTTGTTTCTGTCTCTGTATCCTTATTGTCGTCTCCGATCACTAGCTCTTTTTCTTTCACGGAAGTCGATTCGGAAGTGGCAGGAGTTGCCACCGAAGACAAAGCACCTTCTTCCAACAAGGGAGTATAATCGTATTTTTCAAAATCCTTGAAAAATTCCTCGTCTTCCTCCTCCTCTACCATGCGCATGCTCTCCTTGTATTTCTGGTACTGGGGATCCAAAGAAGCAATGCCCGCAGAATCGATCGAAGCAGCAATCGAAGATTTCAAGTTCCCCATCCCCCCTTCTCCATTCGTTCCGGGCTCTGCTTCTGCCATCAAGAACGTTGATCTGCCGAATATCCGAGGAAAGTTTTGTCGATTCCTGTGCTGGGCATAATTCAGGTCCGATGCTATCGATGTTGTTGTGATCGAGGACGATGATAACGGGTGTTGGATCGGAAAGGCACTGATGCTCATCATGCTTGTTGTGGATGTAATCGCCAAAAATAGGGCTCCCCCGAAGGATGCACTCCAGGTTTCACCGTTTCTTCTGCGTATTCTTTTTGTTTTGTTCGTCATTATTTTTGCTTGACAATTAGAATGTAAATACTAGATTATGAGAACTATAAGGGATTGGATTGATTCGAGTTTTTTTTCTCGCAAAAGATACGTGAACTGCCGAACTCAACTTGGGTTTCTTCCTCCCTTTGATTCTGCTCTGCGATGCCTAACTCCTATTTGGGACAGTACTAACAAGGTCCTCTACTGATCTCAACAATACGGAATTGTTTTCCGTGCACCGTATCGAGACGAACGTTGCTGTCTCTATGGTTTGATGGATATGGGATGATATGGGACGTCGTTGATGTTGTGAAGTTTAGGGAAGATGTTCGTCGTGCTGCCAATGTTTGCTACCTGATGTCGTCCCCGTACGTACTCACCGTACAATCTAGTGGAGGCAGTTCTTCCTCCTACGGTACACATTACAGTATCATTGCGAGTACGTACCACTTGTACGGTCGACGCGAACAAAGAACATACAAAACTCACTCAGCTAGGCTTCAAGAGATTAAGCTAAGGTGGTGATGTCATGAGAAGAAAAAGCGATGCTTATTGTTTACTCCATATGCTTTATCTGTCCGTCACCCGGATAAATAGAGGCGTCACTCCGATGAGTACGATACGTACCGGTACTGGTATGAGTACTGTACGCGCATACCGTACTAGTAATCGTAGGGTGAACTGAAATACGAAGTTCTAGTTTTTCCGGACACCCTTGACGTCTATTCGGACAGAATGATCGTGACTGTTTTTTGCCACATCAAACCGTGATGTACTGTGACGAATATACAGGTACGTACCGGTAGTATGAAGTAGTAGGGAACGATCTTTCGCTCATCAAAGAAATGCAAACAAAACCGTGATGCCGATGACGGTGACACGAACACATTCTCACCGTCTCTTCTAGACTTTTGCCACGAAACTGCTCATCGGTGTTGTCGGACAGAAACGACACGACAAACTATGGCATCGATAGTAGCTTGCAAAGGAATATGGTTGGATCGTTCGTCTTCGCATTGATAGGGTGCGGTTGGATGTTGCATGGTGCCACGGCCTTGTTGACACCGTTGTCGGACTGCACGGAACGATCTTCGCTTCTGGTGTGCGGTGCAACGAATGGTCGAAGACGGGTTTTCACCGATGTTCTAGCCGTAGCCACGGGTGTTACCACGGCGGCCAATTTTTCCCCACAAAGAGCCGCAGCTGTTGCAGAAGCACCGCCCCCGTCGTGGACTTCCGGTACCACTAAACATGGCACCGCAACGGACCCACCACTCCTCTCGGTCGAATCCGCGGCGCGCCTTGAGTCACTGAAACTTAGGCTTTACCCGGACCCCGTCCTCCGGACGATCGTGTCCCCGGTCCGGACCTCCTTCGGGAGCCGGGAACTCGAACGAGTCATCGGCCTCCTCCTCGAATCGATGTCCGGGAACGCAACCACCGCGCTCCAGTACGGAATCGATGCCCGGATCGTCGTCCTCCGGGGGGCATCGTCTCCCGACGACGACGGGGCGCCACTGGTGCTCATCAACCCCAACGTGTTGGCACGGTCGAGCGAGGACAAGATGGTCCCCTGGCGCGAGTCCTGCGGGGTGATGATCCTCCCACCCCCGGAAGGAGACACAACTACAACTACCACCACCACTACTACGTTTGGCGGCACCAGCCTCCTGGAGGTCGACCTCCTGCGGGACGCCGTCGTCGAGGTGGCCGCACAGGACGTCACCGGCAAGCCCGTCCGGAAGGCTCTGAGCGGGGAGGCGGCCCGAGCCTTTCAGCACGAGCTGGACCACCTCAACGGGATCCTGATCGTGGACCACGCGGACCTCGCCGATCTGCCGGCCGCCGTGGCCGAGCGCGAGACGGCGATGCACCGGGAACGGCAGAAGCGGGCCTTCGAACGGACTCTCTACGGGGGGAACGGGCCGCTGTACTGGTAACGATACAACACGACACAACACGACACTGCTGCTGGGTACCTTTTCCTCTCTTTGGTGTTCACTCTCGGATGGCTCGTTCATTCAATCGAAGAGTATTGTCGTGGATGGATTCGGATGCAAAAGAATCGTACAGTATGCATTCGCGCAAATTCGTGGACAGCATCGAACCCGGAGATGGATGAATTGCTTTGCTTGTTGACGCAAATACGGTCGGAGGAGCTAATCGTTTGCGATTGCAGTGGATGGAAGGACGACAATAAACCACCCTCTCTCGAATGGAGTCCACGATACCGGTTGCGCCTCTCGTTTCCACACGAGAAACAGAAACCCTGTAGTATTGCTTTCGCCGTGACAGCATTTCATTTCGTTGAGAATTTGAAAAGTATAATACGATTATTATTTAAAATGAATAGAATTAGTTGTATGAAAAATTAGTACACGCATGCAAGCGACGAGAATGAAAATACCAGAGCATTCTCGCTCTCACCACGCCGAGCGTCTTCAAAAATCATCTGCAGAAGAAATAATCAAAAAGAGACAAAAGAATTGTCGGGTGTGTCATGCATTCCTGATTCGCTCCCTCGATCCATCTTTCTTCGTTTTCGTCCTGTTTCCTATTATACCGTCTCGTGCAAGTCCTTTTCTCTCTCCTCCCTGGAATAAACGGCAAAGAATGTAACGCAATAATATGATAATATATTATTGTAAGTTTGGGAGGTAGGATGGACACGCACAAGACAAATGTAGAGTGAGCTTCGGGAGAGGGAGTCGTTGCACTACAACAACCCGTCCTCATCGATACCTTCTCCTACTTTCCATTAAAAACGCTTTTCCGAATCACTTGTTCTGTCTTGTTTGAAACTTGATTCTTGCGAGAACAGAACAGAATAGAACAGAACCACCACGGGTCTCACACCCATCCATCGATCCATCGATCCATCCACCGCAGCATCAAACACAAACCAGAAATCATCATCTTCGTTAAGGTCACTAATTCAGCCGCTTGCTTGCTTGAAACCTGTAAGAGGAGGCCTAACAGGTTATGTATATATATGGAGAATATATGTTGTCAGTATGACAAGGAGAGTGTTAGCGGGAAGGTTGGTTCATTCATTCATTCATCGGTTCACGCAGTCAGGTCATTCACTCATTCAGTCATGTATGTATTATTTTCGTCATGTATTTTTCTGTGTCTTTTTCTTTTCTTTGCTTTTCGGGGGTATGTGTAGTTTCTTCACCAAAACACACCATAAATTGACGCGATCCAATCACAATCACAACCACAATCCAATTGCAATCGTCACGGAGCACGGATCAGACCAATCCGTCGTTTTAGTTTCCCTCTGGCAGGTAGTCCACCCGTAGCTGTCGCTTGTCGAACCACCGGCCAGCCAGGTTCTCGGCGCAGTTCTTCGCGGCCTGCGCCGTCGCAAAGGTGGCACGGATCTTGCCCCCTGGCTCCGTGTGGAGGACCGTGACGTCCTCGATGGTTCCGAATTTGGAGCACTCCTCGAGGAACTCGTCCCGGATCTCGCGCTCCCACCCGGGCTCGGTTTCCTCGTCCTTATTGTACATGTTGTGGACCATCAGGGTGCGGGTGGGTCCCTGCCCGTAGTTTCCGATGAACCGGTTCCTGGCCGCGGTGGCCGCCGCCAGCTGCCGGGCCACCACGTCCGCCGCCAGAGAGGCCCTCGCCTCCGCTACTGTTGGGGTGGCCGAGACCGTCGTAGTCGAAGCAGCCGTGCTGCCCAAAACTGAACCGGTCGGGGTTGCCGCGGTGACAGCAGTACCCGCCAATCCCATGGCCTTGTCCAGTTCCTGTTCCGCCACGGAGGCCATCACCACCGAGGGATCCGATCCGGACGAAGCGGAGGGAGGCGCTGCTGCAGCCGCGGGTATCGGGATCGCCGTGCTGCCCCCCGTCATTTGCGCCAGCACTGACAATGCTTTTTGGGACAGGACCGCGGCGTTTTCCGGGAAATGGTCCGAGGTGACGATGCTGCATCCCGCGGCGAGGCTGGCCGTCGATTGCTGGTTCTGGTTGGCCCATCCTGTCTTCAGGGTTCGGCCTGCCAGTACCTGGCCGGCCATGGTCCGTATGGCCAGGTGTGCAACCTTGGGGTCCCGAAAGGACAAAAAGGCGTATCCCTTGCTGGTCCTGGTGACGGCATCCTGCTGCAGGTGTACCTTGATAAGGGCTCCAAGCTGTGAAAACAAGGCGTACAGGTGGTCCTCCCCCACCGAGGGGTCGAGTCCCCCGACGTAGACCTTTTGCGACTCGATGAGGCGTCCGGCCTCGTCGCGGAGCGGTGGCAGAAAGGACGACGCAATAGTGGCAGCCGAAGCCGCCAGTGTCTCGGCGGTGGTGGCCACCGCAGCTGGCGTCGATACCGGAGAAGATGCCGTTCCCCCGGCAGCGACAGTGGCAGTCGCATTGGAGGAGGACGAGTTGACGTAATTCTTTTCGGCTTCCGAGGCCTTGACGAGAATGGGAAACCGCTGAAAGTCGGGGGGCTGACCGGAAATCCCCACTGCCTTCGCCACGTCCTCGATGCGCCCGACTTCCACGTAGGCACAACCCTTGTGGTTGCGGGCATTCCGGCGATCCCTCAGGAGAATGACATCGTTGACCTTGCAGCCAACGGTCCGCTTGAAATACTTTTTGAGATCTCGCTCCGTGGTCCTCATGACCAGCTGAGAGACAAACACCGTCCGCTGGTCCTTGGAAAAGGCCAGGAGGTCATCGTCTTTGTTCTCCCCGCTTCGCTTGGACGATCGCTGCTGTCTCCGCTTTTCTCGGCGCCTTCTCGGCTTTCGCTCCCGACGCCGGTGGGAGGAATAGCGGGAGGAGGACGTCGAGTAGCCCCCGGCCGATCCGACCGAGGACGCCGGGGACCGAGATCTCGACCGCGAGGAGGACCGGGATCTCGATCGAGACCGCTCGTCGCGGTGGGACTTGCGGCTTCTCCGGCGCGGCGATCGGTCCCGGCTCACGCTGCGATTTTCGCTTCGCCGACGCTTCTTGCTGCGGGATGAGGCCTTGGAAGAGGGCGACACGGCCTGATCTTTGGTCGTCTCTTCCGCGGATTGTGATTGTGATTTGCGGTCGTCCTCGACACCGACACCGACAGCCGTGAGTAGCGACGGCCGCTTTCTCCTCACTCACTTCGGCGGGCTTGCTCTCGGCACTTCGGACCACGGCGTTGTCCTCGTCGTTGACCTCGTCGTTGTCCTTCGCGTTGAGGTCACCGGCCGAGTGCGCGGGAGAGCGAGACCTGGATCGAGATGGCGAGCGGGATCGAGAGCGAGACCGCGATCGCGAATGGGAGCGAGAACGAGACCTCGAACGGGACCTCGATCGGTCCGAACGCGAATCATAGCTGCTCCGGCTGGACACGGACGAGGAGGACGACGAGACACTCCCGCTGCTGCTGCTGCTGATTGCCGGACTTCGACTGCGGCTGCGACTCCCCCGGCTGTCGGGACTCCGGCTGTCACGGGGTCTGCGATCACCCCGTTGGTGGTCGTAGTCGTGGACCTCCGTCATTATCGGATCCCGTCCCCGGGGAGGGTAGTGTTGGTGCCGGTGGGGTGGATGGGAATGTGGAGGTGCATGTGGATGTTGCCGCGGGGGAAGCGGGAGTCGATGGCGCCGATCCCGGGGAGGACTCCGCCCCCGATCCCTTTCCCACCGTCCGGGAGGAATGCCCCCGTCGCGATAGTGGGGAGGAGGAGGTCCGCGGGGGTGCCGAAAAGCCGGTCCTCCGCCTCGGTAATGATCTTGGTAGCCACCTCCACCTCCGTACGGAGGAGGAGAGGAGGGGAGCCCTCCGCCGGCGCTCTTGTGGGGCATTCGACCGAATTCGTCGCGGTAGTGGGGAGGTGGTGGGCCTGCCGGGTATCGACCAGATCGCGACGGAGGACCGCGGTCTCTTACTCTTTCTCGGCTGTCCGGACTCATTCTTGGTACGTTATTCTTTTTGTTGTTGTCCTTGTTATTGTTGTTGTTGTTGTTGTTGTTGCTCTTGATGTGTGCTGGGATATGCTGCTTGGCGCGCTTGGTTCGGGATCGCCTTCGTTGTGCGGTGCGTTTTTCGCCTGTAGTGGAAGAGGAAGACGACTTGTCTTGTTCGTTGGTGTCGTGGGTGACAGTGCTGCTGCAAGTGCGAATGGAAGCTTCGTTTGTGATCACTTTTTGTGTTACTTTTTGCGGGGGATGCGTTATGAGATTTGGGTGCTTGTGCTTATTGTTGGTGTTTGTAACGGTACCGGTACTATCGCTGCTGCTGCTGCTGCTGCTGCTGCCGCCGCAGCTGTTATGGTTGCTGCGGCGCAGTGTCGTACACCCCCGGTGATTTTCGGGCGTTTTTTGGCTGGCAGACGCACGTCGCTCCCGTCGCGCTGCCAGTTTTTCGCGCGTTTTGCGTTCGAGTTCGTCGTCGCTGGTTGTCATTCTTCTGCAGAAAATTTGATTGAATCGGATCGAATCGAATCGAATCCAATCCAATCCAATCAATTAGGAATCGGGAAATATAATTGGATGCCTGGGAAGCGTGCTTGCGCGCGAGACGGTGCGTCGGAGTTGTTGCTTCGGCTTCGGTTCCGGTTCGATTTTGTGTGTGTTTGAGATCATGATGGGTCATTCATTCATTCGATGTTCTTCGAAAAGCGTTTCGAATTTTTCTTTTCTTCTTCTGTTGGGTCGATTCGGTTGCTGCGATGCGATGCGATGCAATGCGATGCGATGCAATGCGATGCGATGCAATGCGATGCAATGCAATGCGAGGTAAGGTGAAACCGCTTGAAAGTTTTGATTTGCTGCGTGATGAAAGCTAAAATCACTATCATTCACTCCAGTGTGTCGAGCTGCGGAATGGGATCATCCCCGGAATGGTTTCGGTGAGAGAGAGCTACCGAAATCGATCTTTTAGTCTATCTTCTTTCGTATCCAACGCGAGGGGCGACGATCAGCTCGAACGACTGGATCCGGATCCAATCCCCTGCTGGATCTACAATCTACCGTAGAAGATTATCATATTTGATTCTTCGTTCCTGGGCCCTGCTTTCCTTTCTTCCGCTTCCATGTTCGAATCCTGCCATTCGATTTCGTACTCGTACGGCATTTACGGCACTCCTGATTTACGGATTGCACCGGCTACGAACACGAAATCGCGCGGAAGAAAAAGTCACAAAAAAAAAAAAAAATTAGAGACTATCGCGCACAGAATCGGGTAAGATATCTTTACTACGGTACGTACGACTACCCGGTACTGTAGATTGGATCCTTGAAATTGTACCTCCGAATTACAGTACCGTCATAAGGTACGGTACTACTAGTTCCGAATCAGCAGTTCCATGAATCGTCCCATTGTTTCCAATTTGTTTGTGTCATTACTACCACACATAGCACCGTACGAGTACCGGTACAAGATAGTGGACATCACAAGGATCAAGCTTAGAAGAGGACTGAATATCAAAAGAATTTGGTTTCAACTAGTATATTGAAGAAGAGCACAATTTTGCCTCGCGCAACTTTGTCCGACGTTCCAAATTTCCAATGTTCCAGCACTAAAAACACATAGATTTCTACACAAATTTCCCCTGCCATATCTTGTTGCTCACTTCTAAACCGACACCACCGACACCAGGACCTACACATACTAACCAAGACCTGGCCTTTTCGATTTTGCTATCAGATTAGTCGATTGGTGCCTTCCTTGGCCCCTGTAGACTTCTATTCGCCATTGTCAATTGACGTCGGCATCGTTGAGCTCGAACACCAACACTAATTTCCTACACTGAATCCAGTATCACTTCTAGCTACGCTGTATCCTGTAGACCAGTACTCAACCCACAAAGCTACTTCTTCGCTCTGTTTTTGCGAAGCGCTAACACTTCGATCTGTTTCCAAGAAGCTTCTCCCCCAAGGCTCTTAAGTATCTTTCCTTAAAAGCTCTACGTCCGATAACTGTCACGGGACCCTTTCTTTTTGTCGCAAGGTACTTTCGCAACCCCTGCTTGTGTGTAATTTTAACACGAGCCCCCCTTGTGATTCACTAGGTCAGTATCAAGCCCGCCCTCGTAACTCTCAATCCCTGGTTCGCGATTATTTTTTTCCTTGGGTCATGAATAATTACTATTAATTTTTAATCTCACCTACCCGTACGTTCGTGAATCGCACCTACTGAAAATTAAATACGCATGGTCGTGACTCACAACCAAGCCCCCCTGTGATTCACTAGGTCAGTATCAAGCCTGCCCTCATAACTCTCAATACCTGTTCGCGATAATTTAGTGCTTGCGGCACATAATTTTTAAAATTTATCTCCGTTGCTCGTGACACATTACCCCTATAACTTAATAATTAGGCTTGTGACACTCTACGCTTTCAAATGTATCTCCTATGCTTGTGACACACAACCGGTACAATTTAACATTAGTGCTCTTGACACACTACCCTTATAATTTAATATTTGTGCTCGCGACACACAACCCTTAAAATTTAATATCATCGCTTGCTACTACCTACCACTACAGTTGAATTATTTGGGTCAAGAATTTGCCTAGTACTATCATATGCAAAATATGTATGATAGTATGAGTACTCCTTTCCATACATTTTAATCGGTTGTGTCACGCAATGTACAATGCATTGCAATGGTATGCAATGTATGTAGAATATGTACCTTTTACCCTAATCACTCTCCCCAAAGATTTACCCGTGTCTTACTAGGTGTGAACCCACCCGCGTTGTCGTCAAATTAGTGAACGGACTGCCACAATGAACAGTAACGATTTTGAAAACAATGCCTAAACTTCCTCCATTTTGTCAAGCAATTGCATCCATGCAGGATCAATATAGTTGTCATCCTCACTTTCCTCTTCAGCAAGACTACTGGCGACAGTGCCACCATTTTTTGACACAGTACTGGTAGGATTGCTTTCTGTGTTAAATCTTTCCAGCCTCATTTTCTCCAAATTTTTACCCGTTTCGGGATTTTCTCTTAACGTTTGTACCTTCTTGCACAATTTAGTGAACACTTTCCGTCCTTCTTTGTCCCATCCATTTGCACTTCCACTTTTTGAATCGCAATTTTTTTTTTCATGTATTTTTTTTCTTTTGTGTCGTGTATGTTCCATCAAGTTTCATTTGCTTCTGTTTTTCCCAATTGCTGTACTCGTTGTCAATTATTATAAGGGCAAAAGCCTCATCCGTAACAGTAAAGATGGTACTAATAAGATCCTTTGTCTTCCTCAGCCTAAAGTTTGTCTTTCCCGGATTAACGGCAGACAGGATTCTTGTCACAAAATAATAAAATTCTTCATTAGCCGCATTTCCGTATCGCCGGTACTCAGTTCGCCAGGATTTCCATCGAGTCTGTTTTTAGAGCTACAGTACCAGGGAATGATGCCGGCACTTTTGCCATTTCACTATCAGCTGCGGTGATGACAACAAATGGCAGTATGATATCATAGTATGGCGTGGTTAGTTGTACGTCGGTCGTAGGCACATATGGAAGAATGTCAACAGCACCAGAATTTCCAGACGATTCAACCATTACGCTGTCACTTACCAAACCAATTTTTTTTAGCCAATGTTTGATTATTGTGCCTCAATTTTGCCAGGGCTTTTGGTACTGCATTATCAAAGTAGGCACAGAATTTCTTAATGGGTATATCTTTTGGAACGGAGATTACACATGCATCGATTCCTTGCACCATTATTTTATTGGAGAGTATGTTTGTTGTCAGAAATTTCAGGCCACCATACCATTCCTTCTTCACATAGGCCCTCACCTGTCCTTCAATTGTATCTTATATGTTTTCAATAGTTTCATAGTTTCCGTTTTCATACTATGTATAGTTCCATAACTCAACATACTCACTTTATCAACGCTATCGCCGCCCCGCACTGTTTTCAATGGAACCGTGTCGGTAGTTTTTGCAGCATCCTCTTTAGAATTCTCTCCCTTCTTACCATGTCTCGCCATTTTCAGGATATTATCTATTAGATCTGGATTCTCATTCGCTATTTCTCTTAATTTTTGCACCGTTCGGTTCACGTTTTTCTTTTTCTGTTGTCTGCCCTCCGTAGTTTTTTGTTTTTTTGTCTCTTTGATATTTTCTCTAGTATCCTTATTCTTGTTGGAGCTCCCATCATTGTCTTCACTAACCAAACTCGAATCAGTGTCACTGTCAGTGTCACTTTCACTTTCACTGTTGCTGATGTCCATCATGCTAATGTTTTCAGCTTTTCTTTTTAGTGGTGTCTCTCTTTCCGCCGTAGTGGTGCCTTCTTGTGTTGCTGCAATTGTTGTGTTCTTCTCGGTGGACATGGTGGTAATGCTTGTATTTTTGGTATTATCTCTAGTGTCTCCGTCCCTGGCTATGTTTGCCATATCTGCTATTTTCTTTTCTTGGAGACGTGTTATTTTTGCCTTGGGTAGGTTGGACCATTTTTGTTTCGGCATCTTGTACTATTTATATTTTATCAATCGTCTGTGTTTTTGGCAATTTTGTGAATTTTTATGCTGCCTTGTTTTGGCATCGATTGTACGAATTCAGCAATTTGCAATACATTTCTCTTTGTGGAAGCGGGCTTGTGAGCGCGGGCCAACCAAAAAGAACTGTCTGCCTAGCCGCGCCATTTTTTTTTCCTACATTCGCTTCTTATTTCCAAACAAGTAGTACTACCTGTACTAGATTGTACAATACCAATTTATTTTGATGTTCCCCATCCTACTGTATCACACCACTGCATATTGAAATCTGTAGAACCGAAAACAGGCACATTGTATGGAACGGTGTTGGAGATAACAATTCTCTGTTAGGGAAAATCCGCACAACAAATGTATTTTCGTTTCAGGGTTAAGTTTCTGTAACGGCGTTTCAGATTGAGTTGTCTGGAACAGCAATTCTGACTTCTTCATTTGTAAGGAACTAGTTGCAATGATGAGCCTGTAATGGAAAATATGCACGATATCTGCAATGGCGTTTCAGTGTTAAGTGTCTGGAACGGTGTTGAAGATAACAATTCACTGTTAGGGAAAATCCACAGAATGTCTGTATTTGCGTTTCTGGGTTAAATTTCCGGAACGGCGTTTCAGATTGAGTTTTCTGGAACGGCAATTCTGACTTTCATTTGTAACTAACATTTTTCACAGTAGTTAATTTTTATATTTACGTATTTAACGAGGAAGGGATCGTGCACGTATTCGTAAGTAGGGGTAAGTTTTGCCATAGTAAAGCTTGTTACTAGCACTATTTCACACGTCCCCACGCACCACAAGGAACGGGATAGTTGTTGCACTCCTCTAAATCTTCCGGTGAATTCCAACGTTTTTCGTAAAGTTGTAGCCAGTGCACAATGTTTCTCTCCTTTCTCTCCTCTTCCTCCCTTTTCTCTTTGTTTGCAAATTGTTTTACTTTTCTTTTTTTTCCTCTTAGACTGCTTTTTTGCTTTGTTCATGAATGAATTCCAATTGTCTTTAATCTTGTTTTTCTCCGTTTCTTCATTTCGTTCCTTTCTGTCCTTGGTTTCTTCTATGTACATTATACTGTACTTTTCAATAATTGCCTCTTCAGTTGTTGTGCGCCACTCGTTGAACCAAAGGGCTGTCAGACAGGGACGGTTACCCGGGTGAAAATGTATGCATTGCTTTATGTGTTTTCTGGCTTCCGGCGTCAGGTTACACCATTTCTTTGGTGGAACTGTATGACCATTGAGTTCGAGCCTCTCTCGTTCTCCTGATTGTACTGGTCGTCCAATACCCACGTTGTTGTAGCACTGTATGTCCTCTGTTCCTTTGAATGCTGGATAACCGCATAAAATGTGTGCCATAATGATACCCAAAGCCCACACGTGGTCAACGGCATCAGTGTCGCCTTCCTCATAGAAAGGAAATATGTCCTCAGTTATGTACTTCAAGCACTGTTCCCAAATTTCTAAAGCTTCTTCTTCATCAAAATGCCCTTTTGGGCTGTTGAGTCTATCTCTAACGACGTCTATCTTGTTGCATCCATTAAGTATTGTGAGTACCAAGTTGCCATTTTCAGCACATAGCGCATCGAACCCAGTTTCAAAATGATATAAGAATGGATTTCGCTCGTTGTTTTTGTCACCGTCATTTAGCTCATTCCTTCTTGCACAGTACTCCGCAGAATCCAAAAGATACCTAGGCTTCAAAACCTTCCTCTTGTACGCTGATTGTGGTGTTGTGTTCTCCATTTTGCTCTTCCTTGTAATAATGATTTACGTTGGGCAAATACTGAGGTATTTTTCGTTCAATTACTCGTTGTAAACTGTTAAGGAATAATTCTTACCGCACTTATTTAAGTAATGTAAATTTCGTCATCTCGCAAGGATTGGGTTATATTGAAGTCACTGTGTCTTGTGGTTTGAATCTTCCGTAGAAGGGTCCGTCCGTAATACTTTCCTAGTTAGTTTTTGTTCCTACTAGTTGTATTTCTTTATTTTTGTATGAAGTAACCTAAATAGTGATTGCTAGTAAGTTTTTTTAGTGCAAAAGTTTGTTATTTTCTGCAGTTTAAGGATGAATACTGCTCATTTTATGGAATGGGTAGAGTACAAAAGCATATTGACAATTCTGAGGCTGACACTTTAGTCTGTATGAATGTTTGAATAGTTTTGGTCACTTGTCATTTTTCCTCCAAAACCAGTACCCAAATGCACTAATTAGGTGGTGACACCCAAACCGCGACAGATAACTCACTTCTGTTTCTTTCATGATTCATCTTATCCATTACAGGAACATTATTCATGGTTCAATCACACAAATTATCTGATTTTGGAATTTTTAAATGCAAATTAGTGTGTATTTTTCCTCCAAATCCAGTACCCAAATGCACTAATTAGGTGGTGACACACAAACTATCACCTAAAACTCACTTCTGTTTCTTTCATGATTCATCTTATCAATAACAGTAACATTTCATCATCAATGTTGCTAACACTATGGATGTGGTAGAATATGAAAATAACTGTTTAATTTTTTAACCTGATAGTGCTTTAGACAGTACGAATTTTGAAATACTTATTGTCCCTGGACATAATAAAATTACCAAAACTGTGAGTCATAATAATTTTTCTAGTGCAACTGTGTGTCATTGACATCAATTTCATCATGAATATTGCTAACACTTCTTGGGATGTGGTACACTATGAAACCAACAGTATTATTTTCAAGGTGATTGCTCTTTTATACAGTATGGATTTTGAAATACTACTCATTGTCCCAGGACATAATCCAATTACAAAAACTGTGATTCATAATAAGTTTTCAAATGCAACTATGTGTCATTGCCAGCAATTTCATCATCAATACTCCTCATATTATGGACGGGGTTGAATTCATTGTTCACTGAAAATGCATCCTTTTGTCGTAAATCATGATACTATCAGATTGGACTTCTGTATTGGTTCTACTAATACTAGTACTAGTAGTAGGTAGAACATTCTGAGAACATTCAACTACTAACCACTATGAACACGCATGGAGGACTACAGTATTACAAGAACATGTAATAGTAGAGTAATATAAAAACTTAACATGATCTACTGTTTGTTGTAGTACTCTCCTAGTAAATCTTACTTGTGATTATTTCTTACCTACACAACCATTTTTTGGTTAATCTGAATCCAATGTGGAGAAGAAGAAGTACTAGTGACGTTGTACTACTATGATAACTTCTTTCCCGCTTTGCCACTCTTTGTTCTTATGTTCTATGGTGGTGCGTGGCCAAGGCTATGAACGTCTACCCAATACAGCATTGTTTCATTATTTGAAGACCTCCAACAACTTGGTGAACTGTGGTTTATTTGACCCGACACGGTCGTAAGGGAACCAGGTTGCGCGTTTCACTGTTGTACCACCCGGTAGTTTCTTGTGCACCATGTATCCAGGGTATTGAGGATAATGGTCCTTCCTCTACGATGCATAACTCTTCACAACACCAGTTCCAGGTGCTGGAATACCCGTGATTGTAACCTCACTACCAATTGCGAATTTAGGATACGAGATCACAGGATCAGGATCTGCGAACAAAACCTTAACGTTTCCGGAACGCTTTGGTGCTACTACGTTGTCTGGTCTTGGACGAGGAACTTGCAGAAGGTATCCAAGATCTTCAACATGGCCAAGGTTTGGAGAAACCTTCCTCTCCTTGTACTTCGGCTCTCCATTGGATTTGTCTGATGCAGTATTGTTTCGTTTATTACATTTCGTAAGGAACGACTTCTTCTTTGCCTTCGTGGATGCGTTCTCTTTAACTGTGTTTGGGTCGGTGGGAGGTTTGTTGCCATTTACTACTTCTACACCGTCTTCTTCTTCATCATCATTGTTTGGGTTATCTCCATCAATTGAAGATTCACTAGAGTTGTCGGTCGATTTGTCTTCCCAAGGAAATCGAAAAAACGAATCCACTTCATTGAGACCTTTGTTAGTGAACACTAGCCATCGGACGGAATACGTGTCATTCTCTTCAATGAACGTCTCAAAGTTCTTTAAGTGCACCTTCATGAAGTCCCACTTTACAATGTCGGTAGCTCTGTAACTCTGACTCGTGGGTACCTTGATTTTTTCAAATAGTTGGATCAACAAGTCGCCATTGGATTGTAAAGTCTTTTCATCCTCGCCTGAAACAAAAGTTACTTCCAAGTTTGCTTTCAACACATATTTTTTGTTCTTGAAAACCAAACACAGAAGTTCCTTCGTCAAGGGGACAAACAATTGTCCCCCAACGGGTAGATAATTGTAAGTTGTCAGAAATCGCAGAGACCTCTCAAAACACTTACAACCCTTGAGTAGTATTTCCCTTCGTGTGATGAAAATATCACGGAATACGAATCTTGTATGTTCCCAGAACAATCAATCCTCCACCGTGTACGTGCAGTTCTCATCAAAATTAAGGAACCTTGTCACGGATACGCTGTAGTCCTCTTTTGTGATAGGGTAAGTATGTCGACACTCCTTACCTCTCACAAGCTCAGGTGGAGTTTGTTCTTCAAATTGAACGGATCGAGGACCCAGGAGGTAATTTTGCAACAATGTCTTCGCATGAACTTCGTCGTCAGAATCAAAATTGCCGACGAATATGTCCCGTTCCTCCGATTTCTTTGCAGTAGAAAGAGTCACCACATTTTTTGCAAAGTCAACGCCTACTCTGTAACACTTGTTAAGAGTTTTCCGGTGCTCCATAATCTTGCAAAAGTGAAGAGAAGATAACAGTTTGAATCAAATAATCCCCACCAAATTGTCAACTCCTGGTATTTTGTACCGTCCAACCAAAAACGAAGACTTGTAGAGATTTGGCAATAGTTCCTTGTACAAATTGTCATGTAGTAATGACTCGTTGGCAAAGTGGTGAAGGCTGAGTTCTTGAAAAATTCGTGCCTTCTGTCGTTGGAAGCATACCCACAAATACATGAGGACCTTTTGGAACGCAAGGGGTATCTTGGACACATCGGATGGCCATTCCAACTTGAGGTATTTTGGGGAATCAGTTAAGGGCACTAATTCGAGTGTCGTGACACCTTCTCTTGTTGGTGCACACACAACTTCCTGACCCCTAATTTTATTCATTGTATTGTCCAACTGTTCAAAGGAGTGACTTGCTGAAAGAAAATGCCTCAATGCGTGGTGAAAGGAAAGACCTTCAAAGAACGAGACCATCTGCCGGACATATAGCTTCCCTTTCTTTACATCGTCTTTAAATCGTTGATTGAAAAACGGTCCTTCTATTTCCGGTGAAGGTGCAGGGGGGAATCGGACACAATGTACGTACCACCGCAGTAAGCTTAAATACACTTTCATGTTCTTCAGTATGGTGTTGTAGTTAACAACATTCTTTGCCCAGACAGAATGCAATGTGCCTTCCGCTACGTCATCTTGTCCTTCAACCCTTGTGAATTCTGTTGCACCTGCCGTGGTATTATCATCGATTTTGATAACGGAGTTGAGCGCTGACTGGAAGGCGTTCCATTTATCTTTCATTTTGTACTCCTTGAAATGAGTTGTCAGCTTCTTTGGATCCAAGATACAGACCTTCTTTGTCAACTGTGAACCGGAGTCGCATAGGAAAAGATTTACCATCACGTCAACAACCCTTGGTATAGGACCCGATGATGGTTTGTCAGCCGTTTCTTGCTCACTGAAGTCAGGACGGGTTCCGGAAGAAGAAAGTTTAGTAACGATGAAAACCTTGTTCATGAGATGGCTGAAGACAGATTCGATGTCCCGACTGACGGCAGTGATGAGTTCGTAAGTCAAAATATTCTCTGAGAATCCGTTAGGACCCTGTTGCTTCAGACAGGCTTTGACACGTCTTTTCATTGCATCCATGTGAACCTTGTATTGGGAGTCATCATCAAATAATTCCAATGACAAACTTCCATCGGCTTCATTTTCCAAAGACGGCGAAGGAAGTGCAGCACCTGTGACTCCTTGATGTGGTGTTGCGGGAACAACTACTTGTGTTTGTCCCTCATTACTTCTTTTTTTCTAAGATTTACTTTTCGATTTTTTGTTATTCCTCTTCCTCGGTTTATCGACTGCATGCCCTTTACTGACCGGATGAGCTTTTGGATCGTTTCCAAACAACGTTGTTGGTTTTTTTGCTGAGGCTGTGGCTTTCTCTGCGGCTGCCCCTTCATCTCGTGGTGGAGTAGAACATGGAGTACTGTTGTCTTCTGGTGCAGGAGTTGTCTGCTACGTTGGTTGGGGGTTGCTGCTACAGCTGTGACTTCATCTGGTGGTGAATTAGACATTCTTTTGGACTGTTGTCTTGTCCAAGCCATTGTTTTGATTGATAATTTTGAGAACAACAAAATAAAATTGTGTGAAAGCAATCTAAGTTGCTACAATTCTATAACTCGTCGCATATCCAGAGATTATCAAATGATGAAACAAAAAACAGATTTGACTTAACTTCAAACCACAGCGCCTCTAACGACAAACAAACATCATGCAACAATGTACAAATATTTCCACTTCAACTGTAAACAAATAGTAAAACCTGCAACGCCGTTCCAAACAAATACTTAAAACGTTACTAAAACAAAACAAAATGATACAAAACATCGATCATCAATTTTGAGATACGGTGCTCTATGTTGATATTTTCCAACAGATAGTTTAAAAACCAGTAATTTCGATATTTGATTCAAACACAAAGTCTGAAACGCCGTTCCAGTTAAAGATTTCTGAAAAGCTGTTCCATGACTGTTGACATGAAACATACAAGAAAACATTTCACCTCCCAACAACCTTATGTACTACTTCATTTTGAAATTTCAACTTGAAACATGCTTCAAACACAAAGTCTGAAACGCCGTTCCGGTTAAAGAATTCTGAAACGCTGTTCCATGACTGTTGACATGAATTGTACAAGGAAACGTTTCGCCTGCCAACCTTACCTACAACTTCATTTTGAGATTTCAAATTGAAACATGATTCGAACACAAAGTCTGAAACGCCGTTACGGTTACACAATTCTGAAACGCCGTTCCATAACTGTTGACATGAATTGTACAAGAAAACGTTTCACAACCCCAACAGAAGCCGTTACTATCATACATACATTACTACTACTACTACTACTACTATCATAATACATTTGGAGACAACGGTAGGGGTGGAGAAAGCTACTGTTGTTGAAATCTACGCAAATTCCATACCAGATATTTTGTATTAAAAAAATGGTGTACAAAGCTACTGTAGTAGGATGCTACGCAATTTCAATACCATAAGTTACCTAGCACAAAATGGTATACAAAGCTACTGTCGTAGGATTCTACACAAATTTGTTACCAGAAATTAACTAGTACGAAAATGGTGTAGAAACCTACTGCTACTGTAGATATCTACTCAAATTTGTTACCAGAAATTATTTACTACAAAAATTGTGTAGGAATCTACTGCTGTAGATACCTACGCAAATTCGTTACCAGAAATTATCTAGTACGAAAACGGTGTAGAAAGCTACTGCTGTAGATATCTACTCAAATTCGTTACCAGAAATTATCTAGAACGAAAACGGTGTAGAAAGCTACTGCTGTAGATATCTACTCAAATTCGTTACCAGAAATTATCTAGAACGAAAACGGTGTTGAAAGCTACTGCTGTAGATATCTACACAAATTCATTACCAGAAATTACCTAGTACGAAAATGGTGTAGAAATCTACTCTCGTAGGATGGTACACAAATTCATGACCGGTAAAAACACCTTCACACATGTCGTACGTACCTACCGGTACCATATTCATCACCGGTAACAACACCTTTACACGAATTTCATGTAGATTCAGTACCGGTAGTAAGAAATAAAATTGAAAAAAACTTCGCGAAAACAATCACACTGTTGATTTTACAGTGTGATTTTACAGTGAGATTTTACAGGGTGATTTTCTTTTCTTTTCCAGGCAAAAAATACTCTTTCCCTTCATAATCTTACCAAACTTATCTTTAGCAGAGTTGCTTTACCGTACTTGTACGATAAAGCACTCCATCCGAGAACGCAGGATCCCACTGAACTGATCAGCAATGATCACTAGTAGGCAGGGAATTCAGGCTCGAGATATTTTAGTCCGAAACAACTGCCTTGGCTGAAAAAAGACAATATAGACCAGGACGAGAGAGGAATTGCTTGATAGATATTGTTTGAGGGCCCGCAAACACGTCTTGAAAAGTAACAAATCTGCATCCCTTGTGTATTCATATCAACAGGATCACGATCCAGTTTTTGGTGACAGAGGATTAAGATTCGAGCAACGTATCGCCGGCAACAATGATTTGACCGACGAATTTTCCCTGGAGGTGCGACGAATTTTCCCTGGAGGTGGAGACAACGGATCGTAACAACGGACCGACGTACGGGGAACAACGACTGTCGGAACTACAATTGTCAGAAGAAGCAACGGTATGAATGAGAGAGATAGACAAGGATTATACTGCCTCCGGCATTGCTGATAATGTATTTCCTCCCTTCTTTTTTTCTTCTCTTTTCATAGGACCGGATTGGAAACAACGGATCGGAAGGCAACACCGAGTCAAAGGCAGCAAAAGGAACAACGTGAGATAGATGGACAATGATGCCTACATCCTACATTGCTGATGATGTATTCCTCACTTTTGTTTCCCTCTTAATTTCATAGGTATGGATCGGAACAACGATCAATTGGAGCAACAACAGATCAACGTAAATGGACAACAGGAAACAACGGATTGGAAACAACGCTGGAGGTGTGGTGTCTTGTTCCCTGTAGTGCGGCGAATCGGAATACTAAAGGTGCGGCGAATCTTCCCTTGAAATTGTAAGCATCAAATCAATCGGACAAATTGAAGGCAACAAGGAGGCCAACGGTGTAGGTTAGTGGGACGTAGATTATATTATTCTGTTGTTGTTATTATTTACTCTATGTAGTACATCAATAGATACTCACCCATTTTGTTCAATTATCATATCATATATTCTAATAGGATTGTCGACAACGGCAACGGCAGAGAGCAACAACAGCTGAAACGCCGTTCCAGAAACTTGACCCTAAAACGACAATACAGACGTTCTGCAGATTAGCAACAGCGGAAAGCAGCAGCAATAGCAATAGCAACCGCGGCAAGCGGCAGCAATAACAACAGCGGCAAGCGGCATCAATAGCAACAGCGGCAAGCGGGAACGATCGAAACGCCCGCAAAAGTCAGAATTGCCGTTCCAGACAATATCAATCTGAAACACCTGTTCCAGAAACTTGACTCTAAAACAACAATACAGCAGACGTTAAAGTCAGAATTGCCGTTCCAGACAACTCAATCTGAAATGTCGTTCCAGAAACTTGACCCTGAAACGCCAATACAGGAGACGTTCTGCCGATTTTCAAGCGGCCGGAACCGTGAACGATCTAACCAACAGCAACAGCGGCAAGTGGGAACAATCGAAGCGGCCACAAAAGTCAGAATTGCCGTTCCCGACAACTAAATCTGAAACGCCGTTCCAGAAAATTGACCCTGAAACGCCAATACAGCAGACGTTTTGTGGATTTTCAAGCGGCCGGAACCACAAACGATCGGCCCAACACCGGCAGCGATAGCGATAGCAACAGCAAGAGTAACAGCAGCTAGAGCAACAGCAGCTAGAGCAACAGCAGCGAGAGCAACAGCAGCGAGAGCAACCACAGCAACAACCGGGAACAATCGAACTTCCTACTACAACTGGCAATTCGTCTCCAACTCCAACGCTGCTCCTCATCCTCCTCCTCGCAATTCGTCTCCTACTCCAACACCAATTGGATTCGTCTCCTACTCCAACGCCAATTGGATTCCTGTCCTACTCCAACGCCAATTCGATTTGTCTCCTACTCCAACGACAATTTGATTCCTCTCCTACTCCAACGCCAATTCGATTCATCTCCTACTCCAGCGCCAATTCGATTCGTCAATCGCATTGTTGTTGGAGATGTCATCGTCGGCAATGAGTCGACGGCGACAAGGACGAAGAAAGGGTTTCAAAAGAAAACCAAAGCTAATTGAAGAAAGAGCAAAACAACAAAGAGCAATGAGACAACAGAAAGGTACAAGAAGTAGACAGAGAATGACTACAAATTTTCTCAAAAACGCAGGACCATCGACAACAATACACCAGACTTACAAACACCTGTCGGAGATAAAACCAAAGAAGCCACGTCGAAGTATAAAGTCAAATCTCAAACATGTCGAGCAAATAGCATTGAAAACAGTACACAAAAATGGGTATAAAAGTAAATTCATGGAAACAACTTGGGGTTGGAAAACAGTTGGAGAAAAGGAATATTCATCAGCAGAGGCTGTGTCTATAGACAGTTTCAAATCATTGGATAGTACCTACGATAAGTTTCTTTTAGCGTTCGCAGAATCAGAACCATCATTGAAAATCTTTGCGAAAGCTTCCAGACAGTTTGCAAAACGACTGGTTGGGTATCAAAGAAAATATAGAAAATACAAGAAGGTTCGCTGGGGAAATTGTTGAAGCTAAACCCAAAATAGGACGAGGATCCAAATGTGACAGTGTCAACAATGGATATGCTACTGTTGGGATGAGACCAAATTGATTGAATTCGGGAAATGGTGTGTATGTTTTCAAAAACAATGTGGACACGGCAACAAAAGAAAACCTTGAAGAGACAGCCCTACACATTGTGAAGGAAATGCAGCTTTGTTTAAGTCCAATGGAAAAATTGGTCAAACTTGAAACGAATGTGATGAATGAGGTTGTTAGTTGTACAACACTGAATGCAATCGGTCATCACGTAACAGCCTTTTCTATTGGAAAGGATTATCACTCAAAATGCCATATCGATGCCAATATGCCTGTTCTATACAAGGCTGACAGTTATTGCTCCAAAACATGCAAGTGATGACGAGGTAATATATTACTTTGTGTTCCCCAGGTACGGAGTGAAAGTTCCATTGAGGTCAGGCGATACTCTATTGTTCAATCCATTAGTATTACATAGCTGTTCGAATCCAAAATACGAAGGCTGTTACATTATGAGCGCCTACGTATCCACAAAAACTGTGCTAAGAGATAATCCTCTATAATATATTAAACAATAATTTAAAGTTAGACATTCCATTCACTTCGTTTGTATTCCTGCGGCATTGTGCAATCATTTCAGAGTAGCTATCAATCGAAACGTACGAGAAATATGTTACAATCGATACGGAGGAGCATTCGATTCAGTAATACTAACTTATTACTGATATTGTACTAGGTAAACAATTAAGTATTGGATGTGTCAGAGGGGACCTCACTATCGTCATCATTGTTGGATGTCATTGAACAATCGTCACCTGAATTAGTAGCATCATCATTATTGTCGCTGTCCTCTTCAACAATAGTGCATTGGGAGTAGAGTGCCTCTTCATTAGGCAAAAATGACGTTGTCTTGTGGAATTCATCCAGCCAAGCCCTTCGATTAGAGACAACTAGATATGAGTTTGATTGCAACGTACCAATTGCATCAAGTTCTGGGACAACTGCTACATCGGAAAGTATGCTGTCGACATGAAATAAGAACAGGGAATTGTCGTCTACTTCACCTCTTGTCACAAACAACGAAGCTGTTGGTAGTGGAGTGGATTTAAACTTGGTCACTACTGCATAAATGCCTTCGTTGGCAATTTCGTACTCAGAAACAAATGAGTAAGGCTGCTTCAGATTGTAGAGTTCAAGGAAACACATAATATGGCAGGGTATTTCACATGCGTCGGCATCAAACAACGCCCAATCATACCAGACAGAGTTTAGTTGGCCACCATCGGAACGATATGAAGGGTGGCTCCGAAACAAGTAATTTTGCTGTGTGCATTCGTCAAACCTGTTATGTTCAGTAAATCCTTTCACAAACTGTAGAGTCCTCCAAAAGTGGAAGCACATTCTGACATACAAAAGACAACACGATGGGAGAAATATAGGGTTTTGTTTTGTTCAATGACCTAAACCATCTCATAGTACTTGCCCCATCGTCGTTAATGAACACGTGAAATTTTGAACCAGAAACTTCAGGAGGGACTCGATTACCAGAAACATCTTCTGCCGTCACTAAATTGAACTTTGAAGTAGCTACTTGTAGCAACATTTTTTCTTCCTGCCGCTTTGCCGTTTGCATTATCAATGTCAAAGCATTCTGTTGAGTGTTCTTTGACGGTGCTTTGATTTCAGTTTTGTGGTGTGATTCCGAATAAGAAGAATCCCATCCGCATGGAAGTCCCCAAAGCTTTATGTACTCAACAAGGTGAAAGTATAGATGGTTTTTGATCAGTTTTGTACCCATTCCCTCTCTGAGGCAGGTGGAATTAATACAATTGATAAAATGGATTATCATCTTGGGGAGATTTTCCAATCCAGCAATGGTTATATTCCCATGCTTCAAGAATTCTTCCATGGAGAGGATCAGTTGAATGACCTCTACTTGTTTCTGAATAAATATCACGTCCTTGATGATGTTTATTGCCACATTGGAACAAAGGGTGATCAGAATGGAAATGAGCATTCCCAAATAATCATTACCCTCCTTTTTGGTAATGGAGAGAAGCTGACTGGAAAACTTGGTTCTAGGGAAATCTCTGTCCGATTGCCTTGACAAAAGACCACCGTATAACTGCGCGAGTGAACCAATAGTAGCTGATGTGCCATTCGTGTTTAAATCAGGGGCATACCAACACTTAGGACTACCTTTTAACAAAGAATCGAGTGATTCTACTGCACGGCGTGCTACACCCAGTTGGTGCATATGCAAACACTCACCGGGAGTAGCAAAGTGAATGTTGTTGACATTACTACCAAAATTGAGGCTGTGAAAAGCATTTTTTATGTGATGGTGGGAAATGCTTTTAAAGTACTCCTTGTATTCCCTTACAGAAATGTTTGGGGGGGGGGGGGTTCAAAATCTTCTGGAACCCAGAGCTGAGTCACTTCCTCCACTTGGGCTTTTGGTTTAGGGATGACACGTGTAGGACATGTACAGTGTCGGCACAATTTCTTCACCTTTTCCGTGTAGGATCCATACTTCCCGCATAATTTGCCGTGAAGTTCTGTATCACCAACAACATATGCAATCGCAAATTTCATTTTCACTTTGAACACTTTTCCTGCATACGGAAGATAATCCCACTCCAACCCGCCCTGCATTTCACATACTTCCTTGAAAGATTGCAAAGCCGATGCCAGCGCGGTGTGTAGATTTTGAATATTATCTTTCGCCGTGGTTTTTTTCGTGTGTCTTATGCTCTCAATTTCAGTGTCGGGATGAAAATAAATTGTGGTCCAAGCGTCAGGTCGTTTTCTTGCTTCAACATTGACAATACCAAGGGTCATGTTGAGAGGAGTGAGTGACAGACGACCATGTGCATCCAAGCTGATTCCATCCATGTAGAAAATGATTGGAACAAGGATTTCGTCATTTTCATTGCAGATCTGCTTCCAGGATTCCGTCCACCAAGAGCCGTGGTGTAGTTCTATTATGTATGTTTCATTGGTGATTGGTGGGTTGTTTTTGGGTGAAAGAGAAGTCTTGACATTCGGAAAAGACAATTTTTTTTCTTGCATCAATTCCTTATTGGTCAGAAGGGAATGAAGTGCATCTGGGAAGAATCGAACAAATATTTGGGTGGGTAAATTGCCAGGTAACCAGTTAATTATGTGTGGCTTGAACTTGGTTTCAGAAATACCCAAATTGGACTTGATTTCACTTAATATGGCTTCTCGATGACGGGGGAAGGTAGAGCTAAAGTCAACACCATGAATAGTTTGACATTCGTTTGCCCATTCAAAAATAGATTTGAATGTGTTTAGAGGTAACTTGTGTTTCGTCATTAGATTCATGAGCTTTATTTCAGCAATGAGCCTATTGGTAGGTGAAAAAGAAACACAGGATCGGATCAATTGCTCTCTTTCATTGATGTTTGGTTGGGATGCGGTGGGTTCCGCAGCATCAATACCATTATCGTTCTGAATAGGAAGGCAATTGTCTTCATGAATAACCATGTCATCGTTGTTGCTGTTGTCTTCTGAAGGAAACAACTGTGATTCCGTTACATTTCTATCCATTGGTGGAACAAATAAGTTGTGTACTACCTGACTGTTTAGAACAGAGTTGAACGTTTCATTAGAGGATGCCTTGTTAGTGTGAGCGGCAGCAACAGCGGCGGAGGGAACAATTGGACCATTCTCCGTCAATGTCAGGCCATATTGTGAAGGGGGATGACAAACTGTAGTAGTGGATTCTTCTTTGGCAGATGATGAAAATTCCATTAGGTTGTGGTTTAAATAGAAATCACGGAAAAAAGCTATTGAATCAAGGTGACGTGACAGGCCTCGTGATACATATCGGTATGATTGGTGTGAAGTGGAATCTTGTCTGCTTCCGATGAATGTCTTCGACTTGCCCTTATAGGACAAGCAGCTATGGCATATAAATGATTTGGGTATTTTGGTATAACAACCACTCTTGAAGTGACGGGCATTTTTTCTAAGTTGTGACATGTTCTTCTATTGGAAGAAGGGAGGGGAAGAAATGGTTTTGATTGTGACATATTCTTCTTAGAAATGGTTGCGATGGTGGTGTTAAATGAACATGACGAAAACGAGCATGATGCTATTGGAGTAAGCATGAAAAGGCATGATGGTATGAAAGAAGACACGATGTGACATAGAAACAACGTGGAAACATAGTACGAAGTAGCAAACAAAAACTTCGGATTTTTTATTATTTTATATCTTGGGTTAAGGTTAGGAAGTTTGGCACCGAGATTACAAATTTACACATTATTCGAACACAAAAGCCTGAAACGCCGTTCCAGTTGGAGAATTCTGAAACGCCGTTCCATGATTGTTGACATGAATTGTACAAAAAAACTTTTCACCACCCCAAAAGAAGCCGTTACTATCATACCTACATTACTACTACTACTACTACTAACATAATACACCCGGACACATATCTACAAAAAGTGCATTTTTTGGAACGTTGTTCCAAAAAAAGGAAAAAAGGGATAATGGTTGTGAAATCGTGTAGGAAGGTAGTGCTGTAGATTTCTACGAAAATTTGTTAAAATGAGCATGATGCTATCGGAGCAAGCAGTAAAAGGCACGATGGTATGAAAGAAGACACAACGTGACATACTGGTACCATAGAAAACAACGCGGGAACATAGCAAACAACCACTTCTGAAAATAATTTTATTTCATATCTTGGGTTAAGGTTAGAAAGTTTGGTAGCGAGAATTAGATTTTTTAAATCAATTTAGTCAAAATTGAGAGATCAATGGACATTTTGAGTCTTCGGGGAGAATTTTGGTCGCAACCTGAGGGGGGTCGAAACTCTTCACCACAAAAATTGTGAATTAAAAAATGCCCTTGCGCATAACAAAGACAGGGTTGATTTTCTGAAAATAGGGCCTGCGAGGGGTCGCGTTGGGTCGCGTGACAGTTATCGGACGTATCCTGTTACACTCAATGTTCTTCATTCCTCAAGGTTCTTTTGAACTGTTTCCAAGCCTCCTAAGTGCTTCTCACTAACGTTTTGGCTTCCTTAAGTCTTTTCAAGTTGAAGTTGCCAAACATACACATACCCCTCTCTTCTTGAAGGTTACTGCGTCCTGACCCTTAAGTATTAGCAGATGTTGCAGTACTATACTTAATATCCTCCATTTCTTCAAGTCTCTTTCCCTGCAAGATACTAGATACTAAGAGAGGTCTCACAGGTTGAACTTCAAGTCCCCTATGTTCCTCCCCTGACCCTTAAATGCAAATTCACTTATAGCCTCTGATCTCTAAGTTTTTTTGCTTAAGAAGGCCCTTCTTCATACATATACCTTTCAGGTGTGCCCTACAGTTGGCATCTGTTTTCACACCTACAGCCCCTTGGTTCCTAAGTGGTTTCAATTAGAGACTGATTCTACATAGGATCCCTCCCGTGTACCGCCCATCTTGTTCTTCTTCCTCCAAGACCATGGCCCCTGTGCCCCCTAACTGTTGTTCTTTTATGGTTCCCGTCCTACATAGGACCCCTCCAGTGCATAGCCCGCCTTGCTCTTCTTCCTCCAAGACCATGGCCCCTGTGCCCCCTAAGTGTTGTTCTTTTATGGTTCCCATCCTACATAGGACCCCTTCAGTGCACAGCTCGCCTTGGTCTTCTTCCTCCAAGACTATGGCCCCTGTGACCCCCCACTAACTGAATTCCACTTTGGGGCTTCCATTCCCTTACCGTAGGATCCCAGTGTACTGCCCGCTTGCTTCTTCCACCAAGCAGTGTGGCGCTATGCCCTTCCTATATGTGTACCCTTCCTACTGTATGTTTGATACCGTACCTAGGTAGGACCAGCCCGCCTGTTGTGGAGTCATGCGGCGCTGCTCCTCCTACGATATGTGTATATCCTTCCTACAGTATGATTGTAGGCAGCTGCCTTCTGTTAGGCTTCAGCTTAGGGCATCATTCATCAGTTTGTTCTTTGTACCCTCCCTGCTTGCTTTCAGGATTTGTTTGAAAAATATGTCGTTCTACAGCTTGGGGCTTAACCTCTCTTTGATTGAGGCGGCGTTAAAGTCTGGATACAGACTGAGTAGTTTAGATCCACCTTTGGTGTTTACGGTTACTTAGATAAGTATATTAAATTAAATTAGTAGATTGAAGAAGAGCTACGTCGGACATAGCATTCTTCTTACAATCATGGGGGAGCAATGTGACAAAGAAGAACAAAATCTGGATTCTTGAATCCAATTACTAGTACTAAAATTGTCAGAACTTCATGTGCGCTACACCACTGTATTTTATTATTATTTATTTACAACATGGTGATGCTGTCATTATTGCAAATGGCATGGTTTGGAAAAGTAGAATGAATGCACCAATCATCACAGTGATCATTTTTCGAATCAATCTAGTACTAGTAGTAGAGTAATTGTTGTTAGTGCTGTAGATCAGTTCCTCAAGGCAGGAGCATTTGGCTTCTGCCACGAGCGGTAGTTTATGTTGACTGTGTCGCAGCTGGGATCCTTTGAGAGTTGTACATCCGAATTACAGTACTACTAGTGCCCCCTATCATCCAAACAATTCCATGAATCCAGTTGCTTCCAATTTGTTTCGTAATGTAGGTACTACAGGAGGTTGATTGACATCGCCAGGATCAAGCTTAGAAGAGTACCGATTGTAAAAAGGAACTGGGTTTCAACCAGCTGAAAAAACCAAAACTCCGTATGACACTTGTTGGTCCAGTGATGTGACAAATCTGGATTGAATCCCATGACAAAAATTGTCGGAATGAAAAACGAAGGAACTGCGTGTGTGCTACACTATGCATATAATTTACTTCTATTGCTTATTTACAATCTACCATTAATGCAAATGGCATGGTTTGCAACAAAAGCAGTATGAATACATCAAACATCACAGGAGTCCTACATAATTGTTAGTGCTGTATTAAATAGATCAGTTTTTTCCCGAGTATTTGATTTCTGCCACGAGCGGTAGTGCATTGCTAATGACATAGCGTCCAGTAGAAACCTGGGGGTCCTCCATGGTACCTTCTTGGCTTTCGGAATCCGATTGCTTCCATCCAACAACCATGCGCTCCGACTCGACCTGGGTCGGTAGTTGGTTGGCTCGATGGCAAAGCATTCAGGGTCGATGCCACCAGGAAGGTGTTGGATGGTTGGTTGGTTCTCTTTTCTTCTCTTCCTTCCGCATGGATTCCTCACAGAATCCCCTCCAGGCAGACCGCCGCCGAATCCCTCGCGGCGCAGGTGCCGGACCTCCGATCGGGTGCAATGCCTACCCCCTGGATGTCCTTGCCACTCGGCGTCGTGTACCGGGCCTTGGTCACGGCGATCCCGCTGCCTCCGTACGACAGGGCCTGGACATTCTGGATCCGCCCCTTGCCAAAGGTCCGGTCGTTTTCTTCGGCGGAAGACGACACGACGACCGCCCGTCCGTTGTCCTGGAGGGCTCCCGCCAGGATCTCCGAGGCGGAGGCCGTCTTACGGTCCACCAACAGGTACAGGGGGGTGGACGTGTCGGTCTGGCTTCCAACGCCGTCGTTGATGTAGATGGTGGCACGGCCCGTTCGGTCGACCTCCGAGACGATCCGGGCCTTGGGCGGCAGAAAGAGCTTGGCGACGTCGACGCCGGCCGGCATGTAGCCGCCGACGTTGCCCCGGAGGTCGAGGGCCAGGGCCGACGGTGGTGAGTCCCGAAAGGCCCCGAGCTGGTTTCGCACCAGGGATTCCGTGTCCTGGGTGAAGGACCGGATCGTGACGATGCCGACTTTCTGTTGGGAGGGTCCCACCACGGCGGTCGACGCCTCGATCGAGGGGATCGGTGCGATGGGAGCCCGTTCCACGCTCACGGTGGTGCGGGATGATGAGGATGACAACGACGACGACGACGACGAGGACGACGAGCTTCCCTCCGATGCAGGCCGTTCGATCTCGATGGAAACGGTTGTTCCGGTGGCACCCCGGCACTTGGCCGCGACCACTTCGGCCGTCGCGCCCGCCATGTCGACGCCGTCCACCGAAACGATCTTGTCCCCGGGAAGGATCCCGGAGTTGGAAGCGGGACTCTTGGCAACCGTGTTGACGACCACGACGAAGCCCCCGGTGTCGCCGGAGTTGTCGCCAATGAGCTGGACGCCGATCCCCGACGTGCTCGTTGTGGTCGTTGTTGTTGTCGTCGTCTTGGCAGAAGTGCTAGCCGGATCCGGCCGCGCGTAGGCCTGGGTGAGGGCCCGAAACTGGTCAGGCGTCAGAAACCTGGTGTAGGGATCCCCGAGGGTCCGGAGCATCCCCCGGATCACCCCGTAGAGCCGGGCGTCGTCGTCCGGTCCGAGGTCGGCGGCGGTTTGCAGCGCGAGGAACCGCTGCTTTGCCCATCCCTGCTCGCCCTGGCCGTTGAAGGTAGGGTCGACGTACTGGCGGCTGACCTCCCTCCAGACGTCGTCGACCAGGAGCTGGTCGGGGGTCAGGGCGTGGCAGGGTGCCGGAGCACTGGCGGAGACGGAAATGGCCACCGACAGGATTGCCGCGGCGATGGACGCCCCCAGCCGGTGGGGAGTCCGGGGTCGATCCGGGCGGGTTTCGTCGTCGTCGTCGTTGTTGTTCCCTCTACCGAAAATTTGCGCCGCGAATGATGCTCTCGAAGGTTGCTGTTGTTGCTGTTGTTGCTGCAACACCGAATTCGCTTTGCCTGTATCGCTCTTGTTCCCCTCCCAGCGGCTCGGAGATGGCAGCTTTTGCTTTGTCGGAACTACCGGCAGCGAAAAAAATCCATGGCAGGGAGTGGAACGAACGGCCATCGCGGCTGCAATCACTGCGATGCAGATCATTAGAGGACTCGAACCGATTATCCGAGACCGAGTCCTCTGCTTGTGGCTGCAGTTGCTGTTGTCGTTGTTGCTCGTCATCGGCGTTTTCTGTGTCATTCTCGGTGTTGGTTTCGTTGTCGTCGACTGGATTCAATTCAATTCAATTCAATTCAGACCAAAGCCTCTTCAAACAACTCTGGTGGAAGGAAGTTGATGTATCGCTCTTGTTCCAGGATACCGGTAGAAAGTGGTAGAAACTAGGGCTCAGTTGCTAGTTATGTCGTGTGCACTGGACGGATCGAAGTTGGAGCAATGAGGAGATTGTGTTTGAAAGGAACAATGAAGGATGGAAAGAATCAGATTGTTCGAACACTGCACTAATTGGATGATGACGTTGTGAGAACACGACTGTGGCATAAACTCAGTCGTGGGCATGAAGCTAAACACCGTTCGTTTTGCCGGGTAGGTAGTATTTGTACCTATAGAAGTTACGATACATCACACAATGCCGAAAGGTAAAAAATATGACCGTTCCGTTACCGGTACTTCTAAACATCTACGGTAGTAAAACGAGGCGCGTCTCATGTCTCGTGTGAAACGTTTGGTTGTATGGCACATTATTTTATTGCCTCTAGAGAGTTGGACTTCGTAACAAATAGCATCGTCAAGGAAGTCACTGGGCGCTGAATCGCCGTTCCAGGTTTGCTCACACAACTGTTTGTGTTCCGTCCGTCCCAGGCCCAGAGAGAGAGAGAGAGGGAGAGAGCAACTGTTACTGTATGGTACCAATACGTATTGGCAATCTGGATCACGTCGAGACATCATACCATTGAGTTCACGTCGGAACCGACTAGGACTACAGCCATCTTCGAACAATCGAAGGTGCAGAGCTCAAGAGTAGAAACCTATTTACCCCGGAACACAACCACACATAACCACAACTGCAACCGCACATAACCAACCATGGCAGTCATTTCAAGACGCGGTGCGGGACGAAGTTCGAAAAAATGGCTCGTGTCGCCGATCAATATGCTCCTGTGCTTTATGCTGGTGTTGGGATTGTTCTACGTTAAGATGTCCGTTTGGTTGCTTAATGGGTCCTTTTCATCGTCCTCCACCCAGAGCGATGCAGCATCGACCCTGCGCCGCGACGAGAAGTTGGTGCCACAGCAGCAGAAGGAGCAGAAGAAGCAGTCTCCCAAGCCGCGGTATTCCGATTGGAAGGCCTACGCCGTCGAGCTGGCCGGAAACTTTCCCGAGGACATTGTCCTGACCCTGAAGGAGGAGGATCCCTTTGGGGTCCGGACCTTTGAACAGCGCCTCCTGGACGCCGAGTCGAGCCGGGAGCGGTTTTTGTCTCCCGACGAATTGCGGGACCTCTTTCCATGCCCGCAGGGCGACCGCATCAGCCTGCCGGACCAGCGGAACGCCGACAAGGCCCGGGCCTTTCGGAACGGGACCGAGCCGTACTTTTTGTTTTTCCAGCACCTGCGCAAGGCTGGGGGGACAAACTTTTGCGCCCTGGCCAACAAGAACATGAAAAAGTCCGAGCTGCCCAAGTATTTTTGCAGTACGTGAATCAGAATCAGAATCAGAATCAAACGGGACGTTGCGTTTTGTGGTGTTTGGTTTGCGTCTGTCTACTGATATGAGTGGGTGTGTTGCGTTGCTCTCTGTCGTCTTTGTCTGACTCTCATTCTCATTGTGTGATTTGTTTCTACTTTGGACGGTGTCATACTTCAATGCATCGATACGCAACAACATCATCATAATCATCATCAACAACAACAACAACAACAACAACACTATCATCACATTCCTAATAGTGCCCGACTATCACTGGAACATGGAACAGGGACAACGCGGCGCTGGCTACTTGACGCACTACAAAAATTCGGAAATCATCGAGCACATGCGAGAAGACGGCCACAAGATTGCCGGAAACGAGTGGGATCCCTTCGACCCCCAGCGCTTTTTCGACCTGCCCGCCACTTTTGCGACGTCCTTTCGCCGGCCCCTGGACAGGGCCCTCTCGCAGTTCCGCTTCGAGTGTATCGAGGAGCGTGGCTGCAAGATCAAGAACGTCACCAAGTGGTGGGACAGGCGCAAGGATTTGACCAACGTGTACACCTGGACCTTTTCCAGCGAGGGAGTCCGAAAGACCTCCGTCGGACGGAGCCCCTCTGACGCGAAACGACGGAGGCAGCTGGTCGGGACGGCCCTCGACACGATTGCGAAATTCAACCTCGTCATGGTCATGGAGTGGCTCGCCTACGCGCCGAACCACGTCCGGGACGTCCTGGGATTTGCCAACACCGAGACGCTGACGGAGCGGGTCCGGCCGCACATCGGGCAGGCCAAGCGGAACGACGGCCAGGAACACAACTCGCTTGGGGCCGCAGGAATCGCCAAGGCCAGCTGGAAACCGGAGGACTACCTGCCGCCGGCCCTCTACGAGATCATGAGCCACGATTTGGCCCTCGACGAGATTCTGACGGACGCGGCCCGGAGGATCTTTCTGGAGCGGATCGTCTGCACGGACGTCCGGCAATACGATTGAGAGGGCTGTGGGTTTGTTATTGGAGTTGTGGTTTGAACGGGGAACGAAACGGACTCGCACCAATGGAGCGGAGTGGGGTGAGCACACTGCCTGCAACTCTGGTAGAAAAAATCAAGTTTAGAACGATTGGTTTCTGCCACACGAAACGGCACTAACAATAGTACGAATGTGGCCTTTGTAGAGATTCGTGGATTTTCCGTCGTTGTTGTCTACAAACTATACCCACAAGAGTTGCACCAAAAACGTCCGTCCCACCAACATCCCAATGGCGAAGGATTCGAACCTCGCCAGCACCTGCTATGATGCAGTACACAAAGGTGCTCCGACTCCGATTCATTGTCTTGAAACTACAACAGAATGAATGTAATTTGAAATTGTTATTGTCGTGAACGACAGATATAAACAGTACGATGTTATGCAACCCCCTTATCGTCGCTGTTTGCTGGTTCGATATGGAACGTGTGCGATTCCGTCTCCCGGCACATTTCGTTTCACACCATTGCCCGTCTATGCGTTGGACGTCCCGCTTTCGTCACGTGTTGTGTGGATGGGATTTTGGAGGAACGAGTTTTTCCGGAAAAAGTCTTTTATGCATTCATCTTACACGTAGCTTCTATGGAACACATCGTTCCAACCCAATCGAACAATGGTGCAGCTTTCGAGTTCCTCCCTGAGACGATAACCATAGAGTACAAGACGTTGAAGAAAATCAGGTCGATTACTTCCATCGGTGAGCAGTCCCCCTCGGAATGTATCACATTCTCCAGGAAAGTTCAACTCCTTCGCCAGCTACAGTATCCCCGGTAGCACGGATACCGATCGTGCGTTTTGTGCAACAGAAAATGGCATCGGGGAATCCACACCTGCGATTTTGGGATAGAATCGCCCCACTGCACCAACTTATTCTTCCATAGCAGCACTACAAGTTTTTGTGACTGCTGGCTTTTGGCTCTTGCATTTGAGCCCAATGGCTGCAGGATCACCCATATCCTGCTCTTTACTCCGTTCAATCCAACTACACGTTTGTGCATAAAAGCCATGTGTTGGGAATGTTCTCAAAAATTCGTTAAACTTTAATGTGCTTTGTTGCCAAAAATCGACATGATATGTTTTATTTCTGTTCTTTGGCATGTCAAATGTCTGTCCTTTGAGTTGAATGAGACACAAAAACATGTGACGATATTTGCATTTTGTCATCCCCAATCTGATTATTTTACTAGTACTAGTCTCACTAATTTTTACCCCAAAGTGCTTTTTAAATAATTGTCGCAGTTTGAATAAGTTATAGTACAAGTTCCTTGTCACTACTATACTCCGGCAGCCTCACAAAAGAAATGGCAATCCTGCAGAGGCCGTGTCGGAGCTCATGATGCGTGTCCTAACTTTGTCATCAACAGTGTGCAGCAATACAACCATCAGCTTTGCAGGGTTGTTGTTGCACATTCCTATATCATTGAGATGCGCACAAAGACCGCACTACTATAATATTCACGCCTTGTATCACCATCAATGGGGCACATCATCCGTAGTGACTTTCATCCTCCTCCTACTATCGGAGCACCAAACCTGCCAGGAGCCCTGGATCTCATGGGCTCTGCCCTGCTAGCAGCACTACTCAAAGACCAATCCTGACCCATACAGAGCTGCCTCTCTGTAAACGACAGTACGATGCTGCCGGTATGAGCAGGAGCCACCCAAATCATTAGCCGCGACGATAATAATAGAGTATACTACGGTACTCCAAAAAATGTTGTGCCATCGATGCATTGCTTATTTTTTACTAATTTATCGTTTGCCTTGAGAAGACAGCTTGCAACAGAACCAAAAATGGAAATCCCATGAAATTCGTCCTCGCATGGGCAATACACTACACGTACTTACGAGATTAGTACTCAAAACCATATTCATAGAAGTAGTTATAGCTGTTAGTATTGTAATAGGCTAAGGTCGAGGCCATGCCTCAGCTCTATTCCCGTTGGGATCCCTTGCCTTGTCTTTTCTCGGCTACTCTTCCGCACCCCCCCCCCCCCCCCACCCCCCCCGCATTGTGGTTGTGGTTGTGGTTGTGGTTGTGGTTGTTTTCATGTTGTTGTTGTTGCTGCTGCTGCTGCTGTTGCGGTCGATCCATTCAATCCAATCCAATCCAATCCAATCCAATCCAATCCAGTTCAATTCAATTCATTATTCAATTCATTCCGGTGCGGTGCGGTGCAGTGCCGGCACCTGCTGCGTCTGGCAGTGGATGTTTCCGCCCCCCAGCAAAATCTCGCGGCTCGGGATCCCCACCACCTCCCGGCCGGGATAGAGCGGTCGCAGCGTTTCGAGCGCCAACGAATCCGTCACCGTGCAGCAGCCGCCGCCAAACTGCGGCACCAGGACGGCACCGTTGGCCACGTAGTAATTGACGTAGGAGGCCGCCATGGGCTCGCCGGGGTGCCGTACCAGCGCGGTGGAGTCGCCCTTCGTGTCGTTGCCGTTGCCGTTGCGTTGTCGTGCCGTGCCGTCGTTGGAAGGACTCCCGATCGACGCGGCCTCGGCGTCCGTGTACGCGAGGCCGGGATGAGGGAGGTGGAGCTTGGTGACAGCCAGAGATCGTCCCCTGGCATCGGTCTGCGATTCGAGGTAGGCTAGGGCGGCCCGGCAGCGTTGGTAGTTGGTGACGCGGGTTCCGGCATCGTCGTTGTCGTCGTCGTCGTCGTCGTCGTTGTTGTTGTTGTTGTTGTTGTCATGGTCGTCGTCGTGGTCCGTCCACGCCAGCACCACGTGTCCGGGACCCGCAAAGCAACAAAAATTGTCCACGTGCCCGTTCGTGTCGTCGTCGTGGTCCAGTCCGTAGGGGAGCCACAGGATCTTGGAGACGCCGAGGGAGCGCTCCAAAACCCGCTCGATCTCTTCGCGTGTGAGATTGGGATTCCGGTTGGGATGGAGGAGGCACTCGGCCGTGGTAAGCAGCGTGCCCTCCCCGTCCGTGTGGATGGATCCGCCCTCCAATATCATTGGCACCGAGAGGGATCCCCCGATGGACAGGGTCCGGGCCAGGCTCCGATCAAAGTCGAATTCAGAGCCGGCAAGCGAGAGCGACGACGAACCGGCGGAAGCACCGGGATTATCGGTGGTGGTGGTGGTGGTCGTTGTCACCGTCGTTGTAATCGCCGCCGTAGCGTCCGTGGCCATGGTGTCCTCGGAGCAAACCGTGCGGGCAATCGCTTGGTCCTCGGTGCACGGCCAGTAGGCTCCCTCCTCCGGACCACCGTAGGCATTGAATCCCCAGTCCAGTCCGATCAGTTCGTCGTCGTCGTCGTTGCTGCTGCTGCTGTTGCTGTTGCTGGTGTTGCCATCGTCGACGATGCGCGACCGCACCACGAATGTCGGTGCCGTGTCCCGCGCCCACGTGTCGTTGCTGGGACAGACGGCGATCCAAATCGGGGCCACCACCGCATTCGCATTCGCATCGGCATTCGCATCGGCATCGGCATTCGCATCGGCACCCACATCGGTGGCAGTGGCAGTGGCCGCAACAGCGTCCCGGACGCGAGCGGCCACGGTGCGGGCACTTTCCTCGTCGAAGCACAGCAGGCAGACGGCTTCCCTCCCGGCTTTGGCAATGGCCAGTGCCAGCCCCAGGAGTTCCTCCGCCGCCCTGTCGACGCGAAAGGTGTTGGGATTGTGGGGAAACATGAGGAGGCAGGCGGAATGGGGTTCCCACTCGGCGGGCATCCGGTACGAGTGCGTGCGCGAGTGCGTGTGCGGTGCATTCCAAAGGAAACGACGACGACGACGACGACGGATCCTCGAGGCTGGCCAGAATGGTCGACACCTGGTCGGTTTTGTTGCTTCTTTCGGATCTGGATGATGGTGCATCCTCGTTTGGAACGGGAGATGAAGACATGGTTTGGAAAATGACGAAAGGATGTTCGTGTTCGTGTTCGTGTTCTTGTTCTTGTTCCGTAGATTGCGACGGGTTTCTGTTTCGAAGGATAATAATTTGCGGAGGTAACAAATAATAATGATGAAAATGGTGCAACCGCAAATTCGTTCGCCGCAAAGAATGCCGTGAGTTGTATCGGTATGGATGACTCAACGAAACAATGGGTGGTAGAAACAGAAACAGAAACAGAAACTGTAACAAACCGAAACTACTCTTCGTCGTGGGACACCAAAACTGTGTCTGTTACCCAGAAAAACCAATGACACTTGTTGTTGTTGTTGTTGTTGTTGTTAATATTGTTGTTGCAACGAATTTTGTGTGTTGTTTGTTGTCGTCTCGTTCGTCAAGTGTAGTGTCATCCACCGCACTCCCGAATCGATCGTGGTAGTTGTCGTGTTATATTATTACACGGAGTACGAAGTACTTCGTAGTTAGGAGCACGAAGCGCTATTAACTAGGTATAGGTACAAGTACGTTACGGTATAATGTGATGGTTGCGTTGCATCGTCGATGCGTCGATGGTGTCGTCACCCTGACCTTCGTTTTGACCTTCGTTTTGGGTGGGAGTGGTGAAGTGGTGAAGGAGTATACGGTATTCCCGTACGGTACGAACGAGTAAGATTACAGGTACCGTACGGTAGTAATGTTGATGTTGACTGTGATGAAAGCTGAATGGAATCCGAATGAATTCAAAATTATTAAGAATCGATGATGGCCCCCCCCCGTTCCCTCGACCGATCGTCAAAAATGTGGAAGGGAATTCGGAACGTTCGGAAGAAGTACCGGGTAGGGGGGTACCGTACGAGTAAGAACTACTCCGGGGTATGTAACACCCCGTCCTCCGTTTTGGTTGGCACGTGTCAACCCCTCTCTAAAGAAAAATCCGAGGCGCGCGCTTAGGATTTTTCTTTAGATAGGGGATGACACGTGCCAGTATTATCATTGGGAGGAGGGGTGTTACTTGGCCCCACTCTAGCTGCTTGTTTCCTCGGCCCGGCAATGATAATATGAGGAGGAGCTAAAGGAGGAAAGGGGTGTTGACATGGTAATCTCTAGTATGGCTTCGGAAGGACGAGCACAATGGAGAAGGTGGGATTCCTTGCTAGCTACCGGCGATGCTGCTACAGGGGGAGTAGTAGCGTCTTGATGCTGCTACAGGGGGGTACAAGGCTAAACCGGTACCGTACCTATTGGTGGTACCGACAAGTACTCGTAGGAACAAGTACAAATGGTACGGTACCAATCAGTGGTACCATTTTGGTGGTACATGGACGAGTACTACCACTCACTTGTTAAGTAATAATTTTTTCAATAGCATTGCGCATGTTTTTAGGTATACTCAAGCGTAAAGAGGGAGCAAACGCACGGGATTAACAGTAACAACAGCAACGTGGAATTTGACTGATTCCTTGACACCATCTGTGTAGAATCTAGTACAATCCCTACTACATCCTGGATTTTTGCTGTTTTTCCCCCATTGTAATTCATAATTTTTAAATCAACCACTTTCAAAAGCAAACTCTTCGTCCCTCGACCATGGGAATAGACACTTTCCACTGCTTCCCAACATCAAGAAACCCATTCTATCACACTGTAAGTCACTGCCGGTTCTTTGTTTGCTTGGGGGGAAGCTGTTCAGGGTGTTCTGTTTGATTCATCATTGGAATCATTGTTGCGTTGTCATTTGTTTATTCCTACTATCACTCACTGTTCACAACTCTTCTTCTTCTTCTTCTTCTTCTTTTGCTTTTGACCATGGGAATAGCAACAACAAGTACTGTAGTAAGTGACTGTTGGTTCTTTGTTTGTTGGACGGGCCGGGGGGGGGGGGGGGATGTTCAGGCTGTTTCCGTTTGATTTGGAGCTGCCGGCACGCCGTTGTCATCATCGTCGTTGTTGTTGTTGTTGTTGTTGTCATCACTTCTTTGTTTAATCATATCTCACGTCACTGGTTCTTTTTGTGTTGACCATGGGAATAGCAACAACGGCAACGAGTCTACCGTGGATGTGACGACTGCTCCTATCTTCCCTGGGAGGGGGACAAGATGCTGTTTCTATGATTTGATTTGATTTGATTCGGCGCCGGCAGCATTGGAGCATCTAAACTTCAAGCGCACGAGCTACAAGAAGCTCTGATTTTGGCCCCAACAGCCTCAATATTTGTCATGGTGCGCTCTCTAGCAAGAAATAGGTCTACATATGATGGGACTGGTGGTGTATCCACAGCGTTCGAACTACAAGCGCTACTTCCTTTACTACTACGGGACGACCGTATTTCTCGCTCCGGTGCCCGAACTACAAGCTCTAATTGTGGGCTCTAAAGTCTCAATATTCATCATGGTGTGCTCTCTAGCAAGAAATAGGTCTACAGACTAATTCTAGCTCTTTTTTTGGCATATACTCGGGTCCCCTGTGTATTAGTCTGTTCTGGGAGTATCAAAAATAGTAGTAGGAGAATACTAGTGCTCAAAATACGACTGGAAATTGCACAGTACATTCTACTGGAAATCACGTAGAAAATAGTACCAGAATAAAGTGTGGTACCGGAGTACCACTTTTGGTACCAGAGTACCACCATCTGCTACCGGAGTACCACTCCCTTCTCCCGCCCGTTGAGCCTGTTTCAAACCCTCATTTTTCTTGGGACTTAGGAGGGAGTACACGTGCTCGTCTGCCGAAGCCATACTAGGATTACTACCGTAACACCATGGCTCGTACGGGAGAGCACGTGCACTCCCAAAATCGATGCCTAAGTAAGAAAAAATAAAAGGGACTCGCGAGTTTAAAACAGACTCAACGGGCGCGAAAAAGGTGCAGAGGAGGGGGTGTTACTTTTGTAACTTCGGTGGTACTTTAGTAATTTCCAAAATATGCCGTAGAATTGCTACACGATTTCTAGTAGTGTTTTCTGCTCTGACAATGGCATGATACTAAAGTAATTTCGAAAATTTGCCGTAGAATGGCTACACGATTTATGGTAGTGTTTTCTGCTCTGACAATGGCATGATACTAAAGTAATTTGGATAATATGCCGTAGAATTCATACACAAGTTCTAGTAGTGTTTTCTGCTCTGATAATGGATTGATACTTTGGTAATTTACGGAATACTCCGTATGAGTGGTACATAATTAAGAATGTGAGTAGAAGTGGTACGTGATTTTCTAGTAGTGTTACTGGTTGCCAAGTAGTAGAATTTTCTGTCGTGATTTCCAGTCGTATTCTGAGCACTATTCACCTAGAACTCTTTTCGATACTCCCAGAACAGACTAATACACAGCAGAGTAGGGACCAGGGTATATGCCAAAAAAAGAGCTAGAATTAGTTCGTAGACCTATTTCTTGCTAGAGAGCAAGTCATGATGAATATTGAGGCTGTTGGGGCCAAAATCAGAGCTTGTAGCTCGTGCGTTTGTAGCGGTAATTCGGACGCCGTGGATACACCAGCAGTCACCTAGACTGACAGACACCGTGGATACACCCGTCCCCTAGTTTGACGGACGCCGTGGATACACCAGTCCCCTAGACCGCAGCAGCGCAGTGCTTGTAGTTCGGATGCCGGGGGGAGAGTACCAGCAACAGCACGTAGTAGTTTGCACGCCGTGAATACACCATTCCCCTAGATTGGAGCAGCAGGCAGACGCCGTGAGGCGAGACGATCGTGAAGTATCTCTCTTCAAGTAAACCTAGGCTTTCAATGTAGACTTCCACCCAGGCTGCTACAGATTGTTGTTGGGTTGTTGTTGCTGTTGCGTCTGTAAATGACCGAGTCTGTTGCGGCCGTAAATGACCGAGACCGAGTCCAAAGATCTTGAGCTGGAGCAGAAGACCGAGTCCAAGGAGCAGCCTATCTCATGAATAGTTCAAACCATGGTTGCTGAAACGACCTACGTCCGAGAACTGTTTCTCGACCCCCCGCGGGCTATCGCGCGCTATTTTTACAATTCTCGACCCTATTTTTTAAATTTCCTACCTTTTTAGGTCGCGTGTCTACTAAAATACCTCGCGCGTCGCACACCTTTACTTTTGAGACAATATCTCGTCACTCCTCAAATAAAATAACTATTTTAGGGTTAAGGATATCATATTCGTTTCGTGACAAGCACTATTTTGTGTACAACTTGTGCACGAATGACTTATTTCATTTTCTCAACATGTTTCCACCATACCGGTATAATGGGCTCCGACCCAAATCCTCCAACTCCAACTCAAATCCCAGCTCCAACTCCATGTCAACTCCAAGTCGAATCCACCCCAGGCGGGCTATTGCACTCAAGGGTTTTGTTCGTGTTTAACGCCAGGAAGATCCGCTGTATTTTCAGAAGCTACACCGTCGGAATCGCCACTCCAATGTTGTTCGCTCCTCTCAAATAACCCGCTTTGTGGATAGATGCTGCTGGTTACATTCGGATCGACTTGATCATTGCTAGTAGGATCGACGCTTTCAATTTTAACGTTTGGATCATTTCTTTTTTCTTCACAAATCTTACGAATCATTTTTTGGTGTCGATTAATCTCTTTCTTGTGATAAACAACCATTTTCCAGTGTTCTTGTTCGAGATTGGCTGGGTGTTCCTGAATCACCTTTTGTAGTTTGTAAATTCCCTCCATGGTTGGTTCGACTGTCGATTGGATGATTAGTATTAGTAGTATCAGTAGAGTAGATTATCTATTCGAAGATTAGGTAGTAGTAACACCTAACACGTTGGTATTTGTTTTCCTCGTCGGAAAGATAATGAAATAATCAATTATAATGATGAAGTACTAGCGAAAATAATGTATTACTAGTATCTACTAGTAATAACTCATGCAAAATAGCATACTAGTTGGTTTTACCGGTACATGAAAGTCGGAATCAACTCGATCGTAATCAACAAAACAATTGTCCACGATTTCCATTTCGATAATCAACAACGCAATTGTCCACGATTTCGTACTGGTATCTACTAGTAATAACTCATGCAAAAATAGCGTACTAGTTGGTTTTACGGGTACATGAAAGTCGGAATCAACTTGATCGCAATCAACAAAACAATTCTCCACGATTTCCATTTCGATAATCAACAACGCTATTGTCCACGATTTCCATTTCGATTCACATTTCCATGCACCTTATGGAAGAACTGACGCGCCTGCCAACAAATGTTTGGAATAACTGATGGGATTGACCCGTCCGGCGCTGTGTATTAACCCTCTTAAGGAGTTGACTGTACGTACTGTTCACTACTAAACATATTGTACGAGGAATGTTGCAATCATCACTAAGTAGTAATTACTTTACGGACCATTTTTGCAATCGAAGTACGGTAGTAAGGAAATCTACCGTACAAGAAAACACATCACACACAAAGTAACACATGTAATTTTTTCCTTTCAACGATTCATCTTTGTGATCTCCTTCGTTTCGACCCCATCTACTGATATTTTCCTTCAAACAACTCCGCAACATCATGCCTCCTGTTATGAAAACCCCTCTTCTATTCTACTGCCGTTGTTGCGCGCTGAATGGCAAAAACTCCAAGTTTTTAGGATATAAATCCACGGCAAACAAGCAGGGTACTTTGAAATACGTCTCCGTTGGCCTAAGAAGACATCTTTATTGTCTTGATGAGTGCCGGGATTTCTACCATAGTCAGGGTCTAATTAAACGAAAGATCTATAACCTCTCCACCTCTATCAAAGTGCAGCCTACCTTGCCGTCTGTTCAACATTCTCCGTCTGATTTTGGGATGACTATGACACAAAACGGTCCATCTGTTCCCCCTTCCCATCTCTCCCAGCAACACACTGTCACAAGTCAGTCAGCGACGGGTCTTCATTCTGTTCTAAACCAACAGATTGTACATGATGTCTTTTTACCGCCAATGGATCGGAACGCCATTGAATCTTACATGGCTGTTTCTGCTGTTCAAGATGAAGATGCATTCCCGCTGAATAATGATATCGACAATTCCGATGACGAGGATGACAATGACGATGACGTAAATGAAAATAACAACAACAATTCTACCAACAACATTGATTGTGGAGACAACGAATAAGATAACAATAATGGTTCTGCTGTTAACGTCGTTACTGCTCAGCCCGCCCCTCCACCACCATCTTTTCATGAAAGCATTAATTTGAACGAAAGAGAGGATGCATTTCAAAGCCACACAAAACTACCGCCGCCCCCTCATCTTCTTGCTGAATTGGAACTCATGAATTTAATGGCCAGACATAAATTGCCACTGAACACATTCAAATCCATTTTCCAGTGGGCAAAGAAAAGTCAAATGAGACCGGGTTTTGATTTTTGCGATGCCAAAATTAGATCTCGGCAAGCAATTTTTGACAATCTCCAATCCAATCTTGGTCTCTCCGATATGAAATTTCATCCTCATATACTGAATTGGTTACCTGATAATAAGCCCACTCAGGTGTATGTCCGTTCTTTTAAGGATGCCATTTATTCTCTTCTTTCTGACCAGCAGCTAATGATAGAAGAAAACCTCTCCTTTCCCGTCTATTCCACCCCTCTGTCTCCCGACAATAATCCTGAGTTGAATCCTAATTCTGTAATCTCAGAATTGCATCACGGCTCGTGGTGGACATCTTCTTGGAAAGAAATTTGCAATCCCAATTCGCAAGAAATTCTTGTTCCTATTATATTTTACATGGACGGCATATCTTTGGATGCGCACGGACGACTTACGTTAACACCATTGAACATGACACTTGGTATTTTTAATGTGGAGACTCGTTCTCGACCTGAAGCATGGACAACTATTTACTTCCATCCCGACCCCGAATGGGAGTCAACCAGACACTCTCGTCCTGCCACTTCAAAGGAAAAAATTCAGAATCTTCACAATGGTTTGGAAGTAGCGTTTCGTTCCTTCAAAGCCGCGTGTAACGAAGACGGTGGTATCGAATGGAATTATCTTCCGTACGCAAATCAACAGTGGAGGGTAAAAATGAAATTTGCCATTGCCTATGTTATTGGCGACACAGAACTTCACGATAAATTGTGTGGAAAATACGGCTCCTTCAATAAGGGTGTCATGCGGATGTGCCGTCACTGCAACTGTTATTCTCCAAACATAAACATTCCTTCTGTTCAACCTGCAACAAAGAAGTGGTCACCTGTTGATTTCCATTGTTTTCCCGGCACAGATCTAAACGATATCAATAAGAACTTCAAAAACAACTCTCATCACAACATAAGGAATGTATTTCATGATTTATGCTTTGGTACTAATCAGAACAACATTCATTTTGCAACTCCCGGTGAATGTTTGCACATGCACCAGCTTGGTACTGCCAAACGGGCCATCGAGTCAATTGAATTGTTGCTCCGCGGAAGTGTTCCATGTGTTTATGCCCCCAATTTGAAGCACGGTGTGGCTGTTGCTAACAGTATTGGCCATTTAGCACAACAGTACGGTGGTTTGTTATCACGCCAGTCTGATAGAGATTTTCCTCGCACCAAATTTGGGACTCAGCTATTATCAACTACGAAGAAAGAAGGGCATGATTTCTCTGGAATGCTTATTTCTCTTCTGATCGCTATGGTTTCCAAACATGGATCTGACATTATTGGTGACCATCGTTTTGTAAAGAAACAGATAGAGGTAATTCAGCTAATTCTATCAATGGAAGAATTTCTTAAACACGGTCGAATGAAATATGGTTCCTTAAAGAATCTCCCAAAAACAATTGTTCACTTTATTAATTGTATAAACTCAACATGTCACAGGAAAGGGATGGGAACAAAACTAATCAAGAATCACCTGTACTTTCACCTACCAGATTATATCTCTTTATGGGGGAGCCCCGCAGGCTGGGATAGTGCTCCGAATGAGTCTCACCATAAAACTGAGATTAAAGCTCCTTCCAAGAACACGCAAGGTAATGCTGCATCACTAATCGGTCAAACGGCAAAGCGAAAGTCCGAGAAAATGATGCTAAGCCAGGCAACATATCACTTCAACTTGCATCCGCCTGATCCTCCTCCAATTGAACGACCTGATGGTGGCGGTTCTCATTTTCATATAATGAGAACCGAAAATGGGGAATCAACAATGAAGTGGCTTCGTTCTACGAACAAAACCAAACCATTTTTTCCTTCTGACATACTTGACTTTGTTTGTGATTCTGTGCTACCTTTATTGGAGAATCCTTCGCACATTTGTGGAGTTACAGAGCACAATCGTTTCGATGTTGCTTGTGGTTCTAATTTTATATTTCGCTCGCATCCTTCATATAGATCAGACAGTTCTCTGCTCAACTCCGTATGGATGGATTGGTGTTTGATGAAATTGGACTTTGATTTAAATAACAATCCCAAGCTCATACCGTGCCATCTGCTATGCTTTTTAACTGTACAGAATTTGAAGCAGCCATTCAGTAGTATTGGTGGCTATCCAATTGATACAAACGGAATGTATGCTGTGGCTCGTCGGTTTCAAGATGAGCCAAAGAAAACAGCTTCTGATATTAAATTCCTTTCGTGACCAGAAGTATCAAAGCTACCAAAGGGTAGATTTCCTACGCGCACGAATCAATGAGTCCCGTATCCATCTAAGTAATCGATTCCCACGGCATATCGATTCCCACGGCGCATCGATTCCCATCGCGCATAAACGGTGAGCAATCCCTGTCTTACGATATTGCCATTGTTCTTCGGTGAGCAAACTCTGATTTCATAAAATATCACACGAGCTACGGAAGCAATTCCCGACCTTAATGATAAACACTTCATGGAGTCTTCCTAACGGAACAAGAGAAGAAAACCGTTGGCATGTGATTCTCACACAATACATATACATGCATACAAATATATATGGTCAACGACTAATACATGTACGGAAATAATCAGCGAGTAATCTCAGCACTACGCAACAGCAGTTGCAACGTATTCATCTCAATAAAAGAGATATCTTGCATTTCGGCAAGATTTCACTTTATCTCATACTTTTAACATTCAACTGATTTATATCCCAAAATTCACACTAGTTGCTACCAACTACTTGTAATCTACATACTAAGGTCTGTCTCGCTGCAATCTGAATAAGTCACAGCAAGAGGAGATCTGGCGTTTCCCTAGTCTCGCCTGTAGTCCGATTATCCGTTGCTGAAAGTATCCAACCACAATTGTCACGCGTAGAGTACAATCGTTCGTCTACTAACACACTAACGCAGCGTCGCTGTTCTTCAGAAGTCCTTGAATCAGACTCTCAACGAATCGGATTCAGAAGGAAAATAATAGATTAACAGTCGCAAGCTCTAAGAAGGCTTGCACACAAGAAGGGCAGAAAAGGAATTAATCATAATCCCTACGCTGGCATATGCACGTCGCACATCGCACAAGAAGCAGTTCCCATTCTCAGTTACCACGCACTTCCTTCCAAGACTCCGAACCACCACAGATGCCGAACATACCGGTACCGGTAATGGCCGGCAATGCACTCGGAGGCGAAGAGAAGAATGACGCCGAAGTCACCACTATCGAACGCTTTCCCAGCTTCGATGCTGATATGAGAAAGATACTCATATCATTACTCAACGTAACAAGTGAGATTACTAGCAAGTTGTGCCTAGCTCTCAAAGAAGGCGGGTTATGCGAATGGAAGTCGTTCCTCGACGCACTTATCGAACCGGATTTTGCACGTGAACTTACCTATATGGAACGAGGATTGGCAACGCATATCCCTCGCTCCATCCAAAGGAGCATAGAAGCACTTGCGGATTTCGCTATCGACCTACAAGAAGCCGATGTCGCTCTAGAAGAAGACAAGAGGAACTGGAAGGATGTAAAGTCATATACATACAGGGAATTCCAGTCATTCCGCGAAGAACGTGCCCAACGCTTGCGTAACGAATCTGTTCTGAACCCACCACCTCCTCCGGCAGGAAGTAACAAAAAGTCACCTCAGCAGGTAAAGTACGAATCATGGTGCCGAAAAGCACGAGATGAAAAGTCCTTTACACCCCTCACGAATGACTCGAGATTTGAACACTGGCTCGTAGGTTTCAAAGCTAAACTCGAGGCATACGACATCGATACAGAGACATTCCTCGATGAAACTTGGCCTCCAGCTACGCTCATGGGTTACACCCGTGATCTCTACATCAAACAATGTGCCTTTTTCTGGGTACTAATGTTGGAAGTCTTCAAGAGTGACCTTTCTGCATCATGTGTACACAGTCATTCTACCACTCGTGATGGACGCCAGGCTTACTTCGACTTCGTAAACCTTCATAGCCAATCAAAAGCAAAGGTATACGACAACTCGACCCAGCTACAAGCGTTGCTCAAGTTGAACCTCAACAATTGGAAGGAATCCAAAGTGAAATTCATCACACATTGGTTTGACGAATTGAATCACCTTAACAAGCTCCGTCCTCCCAACAAGCCCCTCGAGTATCACACCGTAAAATCAGCATTGTGTCAGGCATGTTATTCCAGCTTCCAGCTAAGCGAACAATTTGCCAAAGTCAAGGATCCAGGTGGGACGAATAGCACCGTAACGGATGCAGTTGGCGAAGCCGCTGCTATCCATGATCTTAAAATCACGCTTTTACTCGAAGCAACTCGACTTGATTCCCAGTCTGCGATGTCTGCTCCTCGATCGACCGTACGTGCACACGTTCATGATTTCTCTTCTGACTCGATCCAACACCATGATGACTATGCTCTCCCCATTGAATTTGAAGGAGACTATCAAGATTATGCTGTGTTCAAGGCTGGACGTACCCCTGACCCTACCACAAGGTTGCCTACAAACATATGGAAGGCCTTGTCACGCCAGGACATGAAGAGTTGGCTCAGTTTTTCTCCGGAAGGCAAGAAAATCGTGGTTGCCTCATTGCGACACGACTTACTTAACACGGACCAGCCTGACCCCAACAGTGTCAAACCCGTTACCCGGAAGGCATACCAACATGAACACTCGGTATCTTTCCAAGAAGACGGTACTTCGACCAAGGATGAGCATGCCAATTCCGCAGCAGGCCTACATCCTGCTGTAGAGAATGATCGTAGAGGCGTTTTCCATGCATCCCTAGGTGTATACAAATCCACGACCTCCTCGTCTAAGGACCAGCGACCTCTCAAGTCTTCCGTGTCACCCGCGCATCCAGCTCGATTCCTTTCAAACAACCCTGACATTCAGTACAAAAAGGACGGTGACACCCAAATACCTGTCGGAACACCATCGTATTCCGCCAATTTTCACCAGTGGTATACTCCCGAGGATGATCTCACCTTTCCTAATGATGGTCCCGTAACGTCATACACATACCGTATACACAAAACTACGGTTACTAGCCCTGGCTTTGCCATGGTTGATCGCGGCGCAAATGGCTGTATCATCGGTAATGATGCATGTCTCATCTCCAAGGATATTCCACCACGATATGTTAACGTCACCGGCATTAACAATCATCAGGTACAAAACATTCCCATTGCTACATGCGGAGCATATTCCATGTCGAACAGAGGCCCCGTCATTCTCATTTTCAATGAATGTGCCTATACAGGACGACATCCCTCTATATTGTCATCCGGCCAGATGGAAGCATATTTTTCCACTGTAGACGACACGTCCATCAAAGCAGGCGGAGGACAGGTCATCACCACCTCCGATGGCTATGCACTGCCTCTTAGCATACGACACGGCTTACCATACCTTGCGATGCGAAAGTATACGACTGTCGAATTTGACACGTTACCACATGTTATCATGACGTCCGATAAACATTGGGACCCATCTGTTCTCGATACCACGATCAGTGCAAAGGATGAACAATTTCTCCAGAAATATCCTCCCCAACCACAGCAACTTCCCTATGCCGATTACGACGAATATGGGAACCCACGCTGCCTTGAAGGATTCGATATATCTGTTTCCCCCGGGTCCTCCACGGTTACATCCCTCAGCTCGTATTCCAGCCATTCCACCCGATCTCCCTTTCTTCCGATTGATGATCATAAGAACAACGATCGCTCCTTTTGGCTTACTTCCACTGACTATGCTCATCAAGAACGTCTCGCATGCTGCGCACCAACCGCAGTCTCTGGAACAGTCACTGCATTTCCGACAGATTGTACAGCCAGTGACACTACACGCATTGCAGCTACGCCCCGCGAAAGATACCCCAACGAACATGACTACTTATCCCTGAAACCTTTCTTTTGTTGGGTTTCCACCGATCGCATCAAAGCTACTTTTGAAAACTCAACCCAATACGGTTCGTTAGCGGTTAGCCCTGATGGTAACATTTTCAAACGGTTTCATTCCCCTCAACCGGCCATGAACGTTCGCCCCTTTAATGACGATGTTATGTCCGATGCAGTCTATTCAGATGTCCCAGCAATTGATGGTGGATCCAAGATTGCTCAGATCTTCTTCGGCCGAAAATCGCATATTATTCACGTTGAAGAAATGCGTACCACCGGCGATTTTCTACCCTGCTTTCAGAACTTTGTTCGAAAATGGGGCAGACCCATCCGCCTTCTTTGTGACCACGGTAACTATCAATCAAGCAAGAAAGTCATGGATTACCTCAAGATGTTATGGATTGGACTCTGGCAAAGTGAACCGTACCATCAACATCAGAATCAGTTCGAACGACGATACCAAACGTTCAAACGCATTGTCAATCGCGTCATGGATCGTACCGGCACACCACCACACATGTGGTTACTGTGCATGACATGCGTCGCGGGTCTCCTTAATGTTGTCTCTGACCCTACGCTGTCCGATAAACAACCGATCTTCATTGCCACGGGTACAATTGGCGACATCAGCGCATACACCAGTTTCTTCTGGTTTGAACCTGTGTATTTCAAGACCAATGACTCCCCTTTCGGTACCAAATCTACCGAACGCCTAGGTCATTTCGTCGGCATCGCTGAACATGTTGGCAATGGACTCTGCTTTCGAATCTGGGATCCAGTTACCAACAAGTTACTAGACCGGATCCGGTGTTCGATCTGCTCTTACACCTGAGTCACGTAACAAGCGCGCGGGCTTATTTACTGATGATGGTTTCATCAAATGGCGTAATGCAAAGGATTCCTTACCCCGTATATACGCCACTGGAGAAGCTCCAGCTTTCAAACATGGAGAGCATACCAATCAGAATAAACTCATTGACGAATCTACTAAACCAAACAGCTCAGTTTCCCCTAACGGTTCACCTGTTGATTCTGACACCGCCGATGACACCGTTCCATCTGCACCAACAGATACCACGCCCCACGCACCTGGCACTCAACCAAATCTTCAACCACCCACCCACCCCTCGTTACCGAGCTTTCTTTATAAGAAGGTCGATGACAGCCCAAGCTGGTCACCTTCTCCACTCCCTAACAACTATGGGGAGAGTCTTGATGGTCCTCCTACGACACACATCTTCAGCAAGACATCTGATGGCGTTCTCCTTACTGAAGATGATTTTGATCCACCGGAATTAGCATACTTTGATGTTAGTGACGTCACAACTCCACACACCAACCCCGCTACTCCTTCAGTCGACCCATCACAGGTAGTTGTTACCGACGAAGAAGGCAACGCACAATTTGACGATGATGGTAAACCTATTACCATTCCTACGATCCCGATTGCCGATCTACAAGGTCGTTCCTTCCTTGTAACCAATCTCGATGGCACCCGGAAACGTCTCACCATTGTCGATGTTGAAGACAGTCTTGAACGCAATAAAGACTTCATCAAGTTCAAGTGCAAACACTCCGATGACGAACTCGATGATATCATTGCATACAATGACGTCATGAATTACATCCATCGTGATTCAACACAAGAAGACGGCAAACTCTGGTCGTTTCGCCGCATCCTAGGACACCAAGGTCCACTGGATAACAAGCACCCTCAATACAAAGGTTCCAAGTATAACCTTTGGATTGAATGGGAGAATATGGAACGCACATATGAACCTCTGGCCAATATTGCGGCTGATGACCCAGTCACCGTTGCAAAATATGGGAAAGACAACAACTTGCTTGACCTCCCAGGTTGGAAACGTCTCAGGAGAATCACCAACCTAGCCCGACGAACCAAGAAACTTGATCGACTCGTGCATCAAGCCAAACTACGTTCTTTCCATACCACTCCGCAGTATCAATATGGATTCAAAGTGCCTCGTAACCACGAAGAAGCCCTCCGATTTGATCAAGCCAACGGGAACACCAAATGGGAAGATGCCACCGCTCTTGAAATGGCACAACTCAATGAATACAATACATTCATTGATAAAGGCGTATACAAGACAAGCTCCATTCCCCCGGGATTCCAACAGATCAAGGTACACATGATATACGCTGTCAAACACGACGGAAGACACAAGGCTCGCCTCGTTGCTAACGGTAATCTCACTGAGGCCCCTATCCACAGTGTTTACGCAGGCGTCGTGTCTCTTCGCGGCCTACGTATGTGCCTATTCCTAGCTGAACTCAACGATCTAGAAGCATGGGGTACCGACATAGGTAACGCCTACTTAGAAGCAGTCACCTGCGAGAAGGTATGCATCAAGGCAGGTCCCGAATTCGGATCGTTGGAGGGTCACCTATTGGTCATTTACAAAGCCCTATATGGTCTCAGGTCTTCAGGCAAGTGTTTTGGAGACTTACTCGCGGCTTGTCTCATCGAACTCGGCTTCGAAAGATCCCGCGCAGAACCGGAAATATTCCTCAAACCCGGAACGAACAAGCATGGTGAACGTGTATATGAACTTATATGCACATATGTCGATGACCTATGTCTCTGCATGGCCGATCCCAATTCCTTCTTGAAGATATTGCAATCGTCACCATATAACTTCAAATTGAAGGGATCCGGACCTATGAACTTTCATTTAGGATGTGGATTTGAGCGCGACGAACATGGTGTTTTGTGCATGAATCCCATAAAGTTCATCGAAAAGATGGAAGCATCTTACGAACAAATGTTCGGATGCAAACCTAGCACTAGGTTCCAATCGCCCATCGCAGAGAACGATCATCCTGAATTGGACTCCTCAGCCTTTCTTGAAGAAACCGGTATACAGAAATACCAAAGTATGATCGGTTCACTGCAATGGATCATCGCTATTGGCCGTTTCGATGTACAAACAGCCGTGATGACGCTCTCAAGTTTCAGAGCTCAGCCACGAAATGGTCATCTCGACCGTGCTAAACGTATCTATGGATATATCTCCAAATTTAGACATTTTAAAATCAGATTCCGTGTGGAACCGCCCGATTTTATATTGACTAAACCCGACACCATCGACTGGTCCAATACCGTCTATGGGGAGCATTCTGAGGAGCTACCCGACGACGCTCCTGCACCGCTTGGAAAGACAGTAGTGTTATCACACTTCTATGATGCCAACCTCATGCATGATATTCTCAGTGGCAAGGCAGTTACCGGCATACTTCATTTCGCGAACAAGACTCCCATGATGTGGTTTTCGAAGAAACAGTCTACTACGGAAACAGCCACCTTTGGAGCTGAATTTGTTGCAGGAAGAACTTGCATCGAACAGATTGTCGATCTACGCCACTCATTCCGATACCTTGGAACACGAGTCCATGATATCTCATACTCTTGGGGTGACAACGAAAAGATGATCCAGACGTCGACCTTTCCTTACGCAAGGTTGCATAAGCGTCATAACATTCTATCGTTTCACTACGTACGGAGCATGATAGCGAGAGGTTTCATTTTAATGATGCACATCCCAGGTAAGGATAACTGTGCAGACATTCTTACCAAGCATTGGAGTCACTCAGTTGTGTATCCACTGCTCAGGCCCATCTTCCACTTCTGTGGTAATACTGGCGACCTTCTCCAGGATGATGGAAGCATCATGTAGAGCGTGATGACCCTTCACAAGGAGACATGGGGAGTATTAAATTCCTTTCGTGACCAGAAGTATCAAAGCTACCAAAGGGTAGATTTCCTACGCGCACGAATCAATGAGTCCCGTATCCATCTAAGTAATCGATTCCCACGGCATATCGATTCCCACGGCGCATCGATTCCCATCGCGCATAAACGGTGAGCAATCCCTGTCTTACGATATTGCCATTGTTCTTCGGTGAGCAAACTCTGATTTCATAAAATATCACACGAGCTACGGAAGCAATTCCCGACCTTAATGATAAACACTTCATGGAGTCTTCCTAACGGAACAAGAGAAGAAAACCGTTGGCATGTGATTCTCACACAATACATATACATGCATACAAATATATATGGTCAACGACTAATACATGTACGGAAATAATCAGCGAGTAATCTCAGCACTACGCAACAGCAGTTGCAACGTATTCATCTCAATAAAAGAGATATCTTGCATTTCGGCAAGATTTCACTTTATCTCATACTTTTAACATTCAACTGATTTATATCCCAAAATTCACACTAGTTGCTACCAACTACTTGTAATCTACATACTAAGGTCTGTCTCGCTGCAATCTGAATAAGTCACAGCAAGAGGAGATCTGGCGTTTCCCTAGTCTCGCCTGTAGTCCGATTATCCGTTGCTGAAAGTATCCAACCACAATTGTCACGCATAGAGTACAATCGTTCGTCTACTAACACACTAACGCAGCGTCGCTGTTCTTCAGAAGTCCTTGAATCAGACTCTCAACGAATCGGATTCAGAAGGAAAATAATATCTGAATTTGTCCAACGTGGTCGCCTGATGAATTCACTGTACCTATTTCATGTCGACACTATTCATTCTGAGCTGGCAGTTGTCCCAGAGCAAGGCCTTGATGGCTCCATAGCCAATTGCGATTGGCTAGTGATATCGAATCGGATCTCATGGCTAAATTATTTTGAAAGCAAAAATGCTGCTACACCACCGTCTTACGAATCTTTGTACAACGCATGCACACTACAGGACGACATCCAGTTGGAACCGTTTGAGATGGCATTGAATGATAACGAATCCAGTGATTCTCTATCCAGTTCAGAGAGCGAAAGCTCGGACAGCAGTTCCGATTGAGTACCAAGGGTGAATGTACCGGCTAACTTTAAACTATTTTTTAATATTACTATAGAGGGTTAGCTCTAAGCACAGTTTTGCGAGATACATAGGCGCTCATTATATAACACCCTTCGAATTTGGGATTCGAACAGCTATGTAATACTAATGGATTGAACAATAGAGTATCGCCTGACCTCAATGGAACTTTCACTTTATACGTTGGGAACACAAAGTAATAAATCACCTCGTCATCACTTACATGTTTTGGAGCAATAACTGTAAGCCTTGTATAGAACATATCGACATCGGTATGGCTTTTTGAGTGATAATCCTTTCCAATAGAAAAGGCCGTTACGTGATTGCCGATTGCATTCAGCGTTGCACGATTAACAACCTCATCCATCACAGTCGTTTCAAGGTTGACAAGTTTGGACATTGGAGTTAAACAAAGCTGCATTTCCTTCACAATGTGTAGGGCTTTTTGTTCAAGGTTGGCTTTTGTTGTCGAGTCCACATTGTTTTTGAAAACATACACACCATTTCCTGATTTCAATCGATTTGGTCTCATGCCAATAATAGCATATCCACTGTTTACACTGTCACATTTGGTTCCTCGGCCTATTTTGGGTTTAGATTGAACAATCTGCCCAGCGAATGTTCTTGTGATTTCTATATTTTCGGGGGTACCCAAACGTTGTTTTGCGAATTGTCTGGAAGCTTTAGCAAAGAGTCTCAATGATGGTTCTGATTCGGCGAACGCTAGAACAAACTTCTTGTCGGTACTATCCACTGTTTTGAAACTGTCAATAGACACAGCCTGTGCCAAAGAATATTTATTCTCTCCAACTGTTGTCCGGCCCCAATTTGTAGCCATGAATTTTCCTTGAAACCCATTTTTGTGAACTGTTTTCAATGCTATTTCCTCAACATGTTTGAAAATTGCATTTGGATCTCGGCGCCGATTCCTGTCCCTTTCTGCTGTCTTTTTGGGTTGTATCTCCGACAAGTGTTTGTAAGTCTGGTGGATTGATGATGGTGCTGCGTTTTGGAGAAAATTTGAAGTCATTTTCTTTCTCTCAGTCTTCCCATGTTTCCTCTTTGTTTTTTGCTTTATTGCTTTTGCTGGCAATTGCTTTGTTGTTGTTTTGAATCCCATTGTTGTTGCCGGGACGAATTGCTGTTAGAGGAGGAGGACGACTAATCGATTTGTGGATGGAGTGGGAGTTCAATTGTCGTTGCTGTTGCTGGGATGAATTGCTGTTGGATGACGACAAATCAATTTGGCGTTAGAGTAGATCACCAATTTCCGTTGTTGTTTCTAGGAGTAGGAGCGATTCAATGCCGACGATTCGTTGCCGCTTGCCGGTGGAGGGGGAGCGACGTTGGTGGATTGCTGGTGGAGGAGGAGGAGCGATTCAATGCCAACGATTCGTTGCCGCTTGCTGGTGGAGGGGGAGCGACGTTGGTGGATTGCCGGTGGAGGAGGAGGAGCGATTCGATGCTGACGATTTGTTGCCGCTTGCCGCTGGAGGGGGAGCGACATTGGTGGATTGCCGGTGGAGGGGGACGAGCGATTTGATGCCGATGATCCGTTGCGTATCGATTGGTGTCGAATCGTATGGATCGATTCGTGTTGCAGACCGATTCGTGTTGCAGATTGATTGGTGTTGGATCAATTGGTGTTGGAGCGATTCGTGTTGCAGATCGATTCGTGTTGCAGATCGATTGGTGTTGGATCGATTGGTGTTGGAGTGATTTGTTTTACAGATCGATTGGAGGAGCGTTTCGGTGATTTGCTGGTGCCGAGCGCCGGTGGAGGAGAAGCGTTTCCGTGATTCGTTGGAGGAGCGTTTCGGTGATTCGTTGCCGAGCGCAGGTGTACGAGGAGTGCTTGCTGCTGTTGCTCTCGCTGCTGCTTTCCGCTGTTGCTCTCGCTGCCGCTTGCTGCTGCTGTTGCTCTCGCTCCTGCCGCTTTCCGCTGTTGCTCTCGCTCCTGCCGCTTTCCGCTGTTGCTCTCGCTCCTGCCGCTTTCCGCTGTTGCTCTCGCTCCTGCCGCTTGCTGCTGTTGCTCTCGCTCCTGCCGCTTTCCGCTGTTGCTCTCGCTCCTGCCGCTTTCCGCTGTTGCTCTCGCTCCTGCCGCTTTCCGCTGTTGCTCTCGCTCCTGCCGCTTGCTGCTGTTGCTCTCGCTCCTGCCGCTTGCTGCTGTTGCTCTCGCTCCTGCCGCTTTCCGCTGTTGCTCTCGCTCCTGCCGCTTTCCGCTGTTGCTCTCGCTCCTGCCGCTTTCCGCTGTTGCTCTCGCTCCAGCCGCTTTCCGCTGTTGCTCTCGCTCCTGCCGCTTTCCGCTGTTGCTCTCGCTCCTGCCGCTTGCTGCTGCTGTTGCTCTCGCTCCTGCCGCTTTCTGCTGTTGCTCTCGCTCCTGCCGCTTGCTGCTGTTGCTCTCGCTCCTGCCGCTTGCTGCTGTTGCTCTCGCTCCTGCCGCTTGCTGCTGCTGTTGCTCTCGCTCCTGCCGCTTTCTGCTGTTGCTCTCGCTCCTGCCGCTTGCTGCTGTTGCTCTCGCTCCTGCCGCTTTCCGCTGTTGCTCTCGCTGCCGCTTGCTGCTGCTGCTGTCGCTGTCGAATTGACGAGTTGTTGCCGCCGATCCTATTCAAATAGATGATATGATAATTGAACAAAATGGGTGAGTATTTATTGATGTACTACATAGAGTAAATAATAACAACAGAATAATATAATGTACATGCCGATCGATTCATAACTATCACCAACAGGGAAAATTCCGCGCACCTACAGGGAAGAATGGACGTTGGAGTGGAAGACCAATTGCCGTTGCTGTTGCCGTTGCCGGGACGACGTTGGTGTTGCGGATCGATTTGTGTTTTGGATTGATTGGTGTTGCAGATTGATTGGTGTTTTGGATCGATTGGTGTAATGCCGGTTGCTTCGATGGTTGCTGCGATCGTTCGTTGCCGATGCCGATGCCGGTTGCTTTGATGGTTGCTTCGATCGTTCGTTGCCGATGCCGGTTGCTTCGATCGTTCGTTGCCGTTGCCAATGCCGTTGCCGATGCCGGTTGCTTCGATCGTTCGTTGCCGTTGCCAATGCCGTTGCCAATGCCGGTTGCTTCGATGGTTGCTTCGATCGTTCGAAAATAAGAAGAAAAACAGAAGGGAGAAAATACATTATCAGCAATGCCGGAGGCAGTATAATCATTGTCTATCTCTATCATTTGTACCGTTGCTTGTTAACGTTGTTGCCGAGACGTTGTTGCCGATTCTTCGATTCTTCAATCCGATGCTTCCGATTCGATGGTTGCGCAGCCTTCTTACTCCTCTGTCACGAAAAACAGTACCAAGAGCCTGTTGATATAGAAGCAATGGATGCAGATTTATTGCTTTCAAGACATATATGTTTGTGTGCACCCAAACAATATCTATCCAGCAAACCACCTCTTGTCCAATGCGAGCTAATTCTTTTTCCAGTACAAGGCTGTTATTTCAGACTAAAATATTCGAGCACGGATTACCTGCCTAATGCTGATCAACGATCAAGGGATCATTGAACAGGATTAAGTGGAATCCCACGTTCACAGACGGAGTGCCAATTACTAGCAACTCTACTCAAATAAGTCGGGTAAGATTATGGAGAAAAAGTGATTTTTTTTGTCGCGAGGTAGAAAATAAAATTACTGTGTGTTTGTGTGAGAGAGTTTTTTTTTTTTTTTTTCGCGTACGATTTTCTTTTTCCTTGTAGATCATGTAGAATTCTACATGATTTGGTACAAGTGTAGAATCCTACACGTTTTTAGTAGTACTGTGATCCGTTTGAATTTTTTGAACGGTCGAACGTTGGAATTTTTTTAACGTTCGAACGTTAGAATTAATTTGGAATTAGTACTGAATCTACATGCTAGCTAGTACTGTGCTGTATGTGATCCGTTTGAATTTTTTGAACGTTATGTTCGAACGTTCGAACGTTCGAATTCCAAATGTGATCCGTTTGAATTTTTTGAACGGTCGAACGTTGGAATTTTCTTATTAGTACTGAATCTACATGCTAGTACTGAATGTACGTACATGGTACAGGGGGGTAAACAACTTGCGAGAAGTCCACATATACGAACAAATAATTACTGAATTTGCGAACAGGATGTAACCCTAACCATATTGGGAACAACTTTGCCACACAGAATGCCAAAAATGATGTGGTTTGACTCTCCAAAGGGCAAGCATGAGGGTATTTTTGGTGCAATTGCAGGGCACAAACTAACTTATTGGATAGTAATGACTCCAAAAGTATCCGGTCCAAGCAATGAATACATTCATCATGACTCATCAAATGCATATTGGGAATAACTTTGTCACACAAAATGCCCAAAATGTTGTGGTTTGAATCTACAAATGGCAAACATGGGGGTATTTTTGGTGCAATTCCAGGGCACAAACTAACTTCTTATTGGGTAATGACTCAAAAAGTATCAGGTCCAAGCCATGAATACATTCATCATGACTCATCCAATGCATATTGGAAACAACTTTGTCACATAGAATGCCCAAAATGTTGTGGTTTGACTCTACAAATGGCAAACACGGGGGTATTTTGTGTGCAATTCCAGGGCACAAACTAACTTATTCGGTAATGACTCAAAAAGTATCTGGTCCAAGCCATGAATACATTCATCATGACTCATCAAATGCATATTGAGAACAACTTTGTCACACAGAATGCCCAAAATGTTGTGGTTTGACTCTCCAAATGGCAATCATGGGGGTATTTTTGGTGCAATTCCAGGGCACAAACTAACTTATTGGGTAATGACTCAAAAAGTATCGGGTCCAAGCCATGAATACATTCATCATGACTCATCCAATGCATATTGGAAACAACTTTGTTACATAGAATGCCCAAAATGTTGTGGTTTGACTCTACAAATGGCAAACATGGGGGTATTTTTGGTGCAATTCCAGGGCACAAACTAACTTATTGGGTAATGACTCAAAAAGTATCGGGTCCAAGCAATGAATACATTCATCATGACTCATCCAATGCATATTGGAAACAACTTTGTCACATAGAATGCCCAAAATGTTGTGGTTTGACTCTACAAATGGCAAACACGGGGGTATTTTGTGTGCAATTCCAGGGCACAAACTAACTTATTCGGTAATGACTCAAAAAGTATCTGGTCCAAGCCATGAATACATTCATCATGACTCATCAAATGCATATTGAGAACAACTTTGTCACACAGAATGCCCAAAATGTTGTGGTTTGACTCTCCAAATGGCAATCATGGGGGTATTTTTGGTGCAATTCCAGGGCACAAACTAACTTATTGGGTAATGACTCAAAAAGTATCGGGTCCAAGCCATGAATACATTCATCATGACTCATCCAATGCATATTGGAAACAACTATGACACATACAATGCCCAAAATGTTGTGGTTTGACTCTCCAAATGGCAAACATGTGGGTATTTTTGGTGCAATTCCAGGGCACAAACTAACTTATTGGGTAATGACTCAAAAAGTATCTGGTCCAAGCCATGAATATATTCATCATGACTCATCAAATGCATATTGGAAACAACTTTGTCACATAGAATGCCCAAAATCTTAAGGTTTGACTCTCCAACTGACAAACATGAGGGTATTTTTGGTGCAATTCCAGGGCACAAACTAACTTATTGGGTAATGACTCAAAAAGTATCCGGTCCAAGCAATGAATACATTCCTCATGACTCATCAAATACATATTGGGAACAACTTTGTCACACAGAATGCCCAAAATGTTGTGGTTTGACTCTCCAAATGGCAAACATGGGTGTATTTTTGGTGCAATTCCAGGGCACAAACTAACTTATTCGGTAATGACTCAAAAAGTATCTGGTCCAAGCCATGAATACATTCATCATGACTCATCCAATGCATATTGGGAACAACTGTGGCACATAGAATGACCAAAATCTTAAGGTTTGACTCTACAAATGGCAAACATGGGGGTATTTTTGGTGCAATTCCAGGGCACAAACTAACTTATTGGGTAATGACTCAAATAGTATCGGGTCCAACCCATGAATGCATTCATCATGACTCATCCAATGCATATTGGAAACAACTTTGTCACATAGAATGCCCAAAATGTTGTGGTTTGACTCTACAAATGGCAAACATGGGGGTATTTTTGGTGCAATTCTAGGGCAAAAACTAACTGATTGGGTAATGACTCAAATAGTATCGGGTCCAAGCCATGAATGCATTCATCATGACTCATCCAATGCATATTGGAAACAACTATGACACATAGAATGCCCAAAATCTTAAGGTTTCACTCTCCAACTGACAAACATGAGGGTATTTTTGGTGCAATTCCAGGGCACAAACTAACTTATTGGGTAATGACTCAAAAAGTATCTGGTCCAAGCAATGAATACATTCCTCATGACTCATCAAATACATATTGGGAACAACTTTGTCACACAGAATGCTGTAAATGTTGTGGTTTGACTCTCGAAATGGCAAACATGAGGGTATTTTTGGTGCAATTCTAGGGCACAAACTAACTGATTGGGTAATGACTCCAAAAGTATCCGGTCAAAACTATGAATACATTTATCATGACTCATCAAATGCATATTGGGAACAACTTTGCCACTCAGAATGCCCAAAATGTTGTGGTTTGACTCTCAAAATGGCAAACATGATGAGGGTATTTTTGGTGCAATTCCAGGGCACAAACAGTCTTATTTGGTAATGACTACCAAAGTTTTTGTACCAGGCCATGAATGCATATCACATGACTTACGAAATGCATGTTGGGAACAACTTTTAAATGCATATTGGGAACAACTTTGACACACACAGTACAGACAATGATGTGGTTTGTAGATACAAATGGCACACAAGACAGTACGGTATGTTAGGTGCAGCAGTCTACGAGATTCTACATGTGACTAGAGGATTGAAATACATAACCTTAGTGTGATCAAATGTTTCCCTTCTGAAAAAATTATGGCGCGGGAGGGGTGGCTGGCACAGGTACGTGATCTACTGCTACAAATATAACAGCGCGCCCAAAACCAGACAACACACAGAAGATGTTCGGGCAAACAACATAGTACAGAACCCACGGAAAAATTCTACACACAAAACATCGTACACATACTACACGAAACACCGTACACACACACACACACACGACACACACAACACACACAACACAAAACACCGTACACAACCCGACAAATTATTAGTACACACACAAAACCACACAAAAAGAAACACATGATTCTTGATCGACACCGTATTCAGAAAATAAAATAAAAAAATATGAATGCTATCGGAAAGACACGACGAAGCAAAAAATCCAAGGGAAAGACCCTTCGAAACAACAAAACCATCCGGCCCGGTGATCATCAAAATACAGGGGACAACAACGGTAAGAAAAGAAGAGTTAAAACAAACACCGCAATTACTAACAAAGTGTGTAACAGTAATACCACAACTATGAACGCATCAAAGGGCAACAGTAAAAAAAATGGTTCCGACAACACAATTTCTACTACTACAAACACGGAAGAACACAACACCATCAACCAGAGTAACGAAGCAGCACTGAGCATTACCAACACACCCACCACTACAGTAATGAACCAGCAGAAAGAAGGAAGAACAAAAACCAATGTGGTAGAGAAAACATCCAACAGAGAATGCTGCGATATAGAGGATGTTGCCGAACATGTCATGAAAAATATCCAATATGACAAATTGGCAGAGGAAGTGGCAAAACACTTACGGAAACAAGAGAGGGAACCACATATAGGGGTGGGAAAGGTAGTAATGGTACCTAAACAAACGGAGGCAACCATGCAGGGAGAGGGGAGTTACAATGCCGGCGACACAAGAGAACGAGCAGTAAGTACAAATACAGACGAATATGGACTTATAATAGACAACGATATGCTTAAGGCTTTGAGTGATATGACTGAAAGAGTGGAGAAGCAGCTAAGGGATTACGTCAAAAAACATTGGTACCCCAACATGAAGTTCCCTATCAATGACAAGGTAACGGCGCTTGTAATAAATAAAGCTGTTGGAGAAAGTGCGGTTATGAAGCCACCAAATATTCCACTTGCGGCATTCTGTTCCTTTTACAGGAAACGAGTAGGGACAGTACTGACTGCATTGAGGCACAACTCACAAACATTAGCGAGAAAAAACTGGATAGGTAAATACAGGTGGGAGAATTGGTTGTTGAAATTAGGATTTTGAGAATCTATTTTTGGTCCGACAACACTAACATGCTGCCCGTTGATACTTATGATACTTCCGTACAGACGATTACAGAAAAGGTCGAGTCCCTATCACATTCCCTGGTACTGTTGCAGTTATTCAAGACACAGAATATGAAAACACAGGTATTTTAAACCCTCAATACAGAACATACAAAGACGCGGAAGATGAAGATTTTTATTATTTTGTTACAAGAATCATGTCGGCAATCAATCCGACAAATTCCAATTTCAAACAACGGAAGGAGAGGCACTTGCTGAGTGATATATTTACTATAGCAGATGAAGCATTTGCATTGGTACTAATCTACAATGAGCATCATGTATGGGTGAACCAGCAGCGGCGAAAGGGTGATGCCACGATTCCGCGACAAAAAAAAAATTCTGCGATTCAGACAGTGGAAGCAGAAATGGATGGATGGAGGAAGGTCGCGAGTTGTTCAGTGACTTGTGCGACAAAATTGGCGAGATGCGAAAACACCCAGAAACAGGAAGGAAATTGGAAGAAATGATGAGGGACAGATTTAGGAACGAAAGTTCGACAAATTACACCAACAATAAGCAGGGCGATGCAAATATTACTAGTAGCAGCTCCACTAATTGTAGTGGACCAAAAAAGAAAAAGAAAAGAAACGTCTATATTGATCCGGCAATAACAGCATTGATGAATGAAAGTTTATCTATGGGTGAACTAATGTAGAAAATAACAGTACATACATAATACAAAACTACTACTAATCTTGAACTTAATTTTGAGAATATTAGAAATAATGGAGGATTCGTAATACGTCGCAATAGGAATAAATCAAGCATAATAGAATCTACATTTTAAAAAGGGAATATTGTAGTCAAGAAATAGAATTCACAACTAGGGGAGCAGAATCGAATTGTTGTTTGGTAGATTAATATTTTGGAATTAATACTGACTCAAGATTTCTTTTTTATTCGTGAATAGAAGTAAGTGTTGTTCGTACAGAATAATAATTCGGTTCTGCTAGAGACTGAAATAAATTATTTTTATTTGAGAGTAGAGTAATGTGCATCGCGCGCACAGAAATAGTGCTGAGTTTACATATACCCTTATACGATCGTCGCGAATTTCAGGGTGTCCAGAAATATTGCCGTGTTAAAATCACGCACAAAATTTGTGCGCGAGAAGTAAATTCGAACCCCGCGAAACAGTTCTCGGACGTATTCCCATCATGGTCAGAAGCAAAAAGGAGAAGAGTCATCGTGAGTGGTATGAATAAACAAATGACTGTTGACGATGACGACGCCTAATGATCAAATCGAATCGAAACACCATCTCCCCTCCCCCCAGCAAACAAAGGACCGGCAATAACTTACTACAGTATGATAGAAGAATGGATTGCTTGTTGTTGTTGTAATAGGAAACGAAGCAGTGAGAGGGTCTATTCCCATGGTCGGGGGGGGGGGGGGGGGGGGGGGGTTGATTTGCTTTTGCAAAGTGGTTGATTTTGAAATAATGAATTACAACGGGGAAAATCAGCAACAAATCAAGGTTGTAGTAGGAATTCTACTTGATTCTACACAGGTGGTGTCAAGGAATCAACGAAATTGGTGCTGCTGCTGCTGCTGCTGCTGCTGCTGGCGCTGTTGCTAATCCCGGGTTAGCTCCCTCTTTGCCATATATATTGCTCAACACCTGGAAAAGTTACTTAAGGTAAAACGCTTAAAAATACTTTTGACTGGTAAGAACGGCTGAATATATATGGATGTAGTAGGGATTCTACTAGATCCTACTGTACGGGGGAAAACTGGCAAAAGGATGGTGTAGTAGATATTCTACTAGATCCTACACAGGTCGTGTCAAGGAATCAATCAATCGTGTAGTCCTGTTGCTAAATCCCGGGAGTTAGTACCCTCTTTGCCTGTCGAGTAAGTGGATCCCCCTTGCCCACAGTTCACCGTGTTGTATGTGTCAAAAATTACTAAAGTAATTTCAGCCATTTTTCACACACAACTCCGTGTGTTGAGCAATACTTACTTGCTTAACACACGGAGTTGTGTGTGAAAAATGGCTGAAATTACTTTTTGATTGGTCAACACGGAATCGAAAAAATTACTTTAGTACCGTTTTCCCATACTAAAGTAATTTTTCACACATACAACACGGTAGACTGCGGGGAGAGCAGGTTTATCCTTGTCCCCCCCGCGAAACTGCAGCAACAAACAGCAACGCTCGCTAGCAAGAAGCCCCCCCCCCCCCCAACAGCAGCAACAACAAGCAATCGACGCTCGCTAGCAAGCTCCCCCCCTCCTTCCCTTTGTGCTCTCCCTTACGACCATGGTATTACATACCTAACCACCCCTCCTCCTTGCTCTCCTCCTCGTAGTATCGGGAGGGGAGTTTTCTTTAGGATGCTTCCTTTTTCCTCGGGCCGGGAGCCCTCAGAAAAAGGAAGCATCCTAAAGAAAACTCCCCCCCCGATACTACTCGGAGTCGATTTGGTTGGCACGAATCAACTCCTATCTAAAGAAAAATTCTCGGCGCGCGCGCCTCGAATTTTTCTTTAGAGAGGGGTTGACACGTGCCAACCAAAACGGAGGAGGGGTAGTTACATATAGTATTTGTACCGTAAGACCGGCGTGACGCGGTACAATGGGGGGAATTGTTTTTGTCAAAAACTTCCCGAGCTCGTTATTTTTTCATCACTACTACGGTACGAGTACTTACTACTCCCTCCGTCCCAAAATAATTTTTCTTCTTATTTTCATTGCATAATTTTAAGACCAAAAGCACAAGTGACTGTCGTGAAATACCGTATTCCAAAGGATACGCAATCTTATGCACTTCCAATCAATATTCATATTATGGAACATTGACATTACATACGGTACCGTACCGTAGACTTACTACGTATTGTTAAACTTGGTACAAGTATGTAGTCCTAATAGGCCGTGTACTACTACTACACTCAACACGTAGCCAACGTCTCTGTGAATTTTTGGTTTCTTTGTCTCCTCTGCTCCAGTGCTATACTATTAGCTTTGCTGCAATGTCTCGGCTCAACCTGGCTACTACTAGTAGCACTGCTACTAAGAAGAAGGGTTCTTGTTGGAATGGACATTCATGATCAACAACAAGAAGTGATATGTTATTAGTACCGTACGATACTACTACTACTACTACTAATAATAATAATGATGAATGCGCATCCCCCTCCTCAGCACTTGAAACCGTGATCCTTCACACTCAGCAACGAAACATCTTAACGTCGTGCGTCTGATATCTACGCAGTTGCCCACCAGCTGTCCGAACAAAACCGCAACCATTCTCTTCTACTGCTTACTAGTAGTAGCAGGTAATAGTAGGCCTCCCCGAGTCCTTACCTACTATTGAGTTGGTGTATCACACCCTACAACCATATTTCGCCTTCTTGATCCGCGAGGAAATCACGTGTTTTTATCCACAAACCCGTCACGACCGATTTTCACCGTTGATACGAACAAATAAGAATAGTCCATTGGACGTCGCGATGTTTTGAAAACTACGTACCGTATGCTTTACGGATTGATAGATACACGTAGTATCATTGTTGCTCTGCGGAAATACCGCCCGTACGTTCGCTTTTGTCATTGACGAATACACAATAGTAGTCTCAAAATTAGTATGGCATTTTGATTTAGTTGTTGCATCTTACTTTCGATACCGTAGCATGCATGCATGCATCCAGGCAGGCAGACAGGCAGGCAGGCAGTCGTTTGCTCGTTTCGGCAAACCGAGATTTCGTATTCTGTGCATGAGAGAGTGACTGGCTACTGACTGCAGGATATTATGTACGCATGAACGCAGAACGCTATCGAGACCCGGCTCCTGGTGTGAGCTGGCTCGCATCGTCATCAGCAAAAGCAAAGCATGGTGCACGTTGCGCGTGTGGTCCGCATCATCATCATTATCATTATCATCTTCTTCTTCACCATCATCCTGGTCGTCGTCGTCGTCGTCGTCGTCGTCATCGTGATCATCATCTTGCAAAGGGCAAGAAAAAATAACTGAGATAAAATAGCTTCCACAGGTGCATGTAATAGTCGTAGACTTGTTTGGGGTTTTCGGCGTCGACGGGGATGGCCTCCTTTTGGACGGAGGCTCCCGCCAGGAGCGCCGCACCGCCCACCAGAGCCCGTCCCGCGCGGACGGCGACCGACGATGACGACGACGACACAACCACGCCTCGGAAAAAGGCCAGGCTCACACCCCAAAAGAGTCCGGTCAGCAATCGGTGCATCATCTTGTACACCGTCTTGGGACCCAGCCGTACCGAAACCGTTCGAATGTTGGACAGCTCGTCTCCCTTGACGTCGGGAACGTCCTTCATGAGGGCAATCACCAGGCCAAAGACCGCGAAATACAGGCTCGACAGCGCGCACTTGGGGTCCCGGAGGAGGCACCCCAGAACGCTCCCTCCCGCGGACGATGCCGCGTAGGCAGCGGTCTGGGCGTGGGCAAAGAATCCGGCGTTGATGACAGCCCCGCGGACCGCCACGATGCAAAAGGCCGCCAGGAAGGGAAATCGCTTGAGGCGGAAGGGAGGGAGGGAATAGAGGGTTCCGAGCAGCGCCGACATTCCCAGGGCCATGTTGAGGCCCTCCGTCGCAAAGGAAGGAACCGCCACACCCAACCAAATCGACAGGATCAGGGACACGACCACCGTGAGGGTTGCGTCCTTGACCGACAGGTCTCCCGCGGCGATGGGCAGATTGGGCTTGTTGACCTTGTCGATCTCGACGTCGGTGATCTGATTCAACCCGGTGATGTAGAGGTTCATGAGCAGCGAGGGCACCATGGCGTACATCATGCTGCACAGTGATCGTGCCGTGATGGCCGTTCCATAGGTCGGGGCCGCCAGGAGGTGCAGGGCCGGAATGGCCAGGGCGGAACCAATGATGGTGTGGGGTCGGGTGAATCTCCACAATACCGACAGCCGATTCCGGAGTTTGGATGCCGCTGTGTTGGCGTTTGCCGCAATGCCGTTGCTGCTGTTGTTTGCAGCGGCGGCTGAGGAAACCGACTCGAACCGTCGAACCGTGTCATTGCCGTGTCCTGTAGTGGTTGTTCGGTCCGAAAGAAGATGCCGCGACGATGGCGATTGCAACGTCCGAATCGACGGAGCCGGCCGAAGCACATAACCAAACGCAGCTTTCGATCCCGACGACAGCGATGGTCCCAGTTCGAGCGACAAGAGGCAGAGACAAATCGTCGTCCAAACCATTCGCTGCATTGTGCCGCTTTGTGACACTTCCAATGACCCCCTTTTCATGTTAGAATGTCTGGTCGTCTGAAACGATTGGATGGAAGTGAGTGGAGTGGGAATTCCTGGCTCAATAGAGGTTTTGAATGCAAGTCCTCGCGTCTGCCGTAGTACTGCCGAAATTGGGAAAGGAGGAAATCTTTGAGGTTGTGGATCGTCTGCTCAGCTATGCCTTCGGCATTACTTCTTGAATCTCCCGTAGTAGGTGATGTGACGTTGATGGATTTGAATCAACACATGAAACGAAACCATTGCAATCGGTTCCGACCCGAATTGGTGGTATCGCATTTCCCAATCCTTTCGCGCAGAAAATCGAAAATCGCGCGAGATTCAAGATGGGTGTTTTGGCTGTCCGGATGGGCTTTTGTGGTGTTTGAGATGACAACTCCAACTAAAACCTGCTCAGCGCTCGCGGGCCCTGCTAGATGCTTAAATCCTTGCCGTTCCTACCGTACGGTACGGTACCGTAGTGTACGAATCTTTCTTTTTCTCTCCAGGTTTCTCGGGAAAAAGATACGAAGTACTCGTACTTCGTACTTCGTATTATGGATTGGCGCGTCTTGAACATGTCTCCAGCTACTTACTCTGACAAGGCCGATCCAACGAGAAGTCCCCTCTCATTCATCACTCATTCCATCCACCAAACATTTGACTACCTACAAGAAACTTTCCCAGTTGCTTGATCCATACTAGCTTCTGATCCAGCAATGAAACCTCCTGGTGTCCTCAACTTCTTGAAGAAGAAGTGAAGAAGACATCACCAGCCAACAACTTGTTGCTTGGTTAGGGAGAAAGGATTGTCAGAACTGAAAATCATAGGGACGAGATCTCTTGTGAGTCAATCTTAGTGACAGCACTTGTCAGGACGAGATTCTGCCCTAGATCCTGGACCCTCGTTGGTAAAGGTTTGACATAATTGAATCATTCTGGCGATACACTTGCTTCTTAAGTGTGCAATAGCCCGGATTTCCCCCCCCCCCCCCCCCCCCCCCCACACACACAGGATTATATGGAAAACTTTTCTTCTGCAGGGATTGCCAGCTATCAGCAAATGAAAATAGCAATATTATTCAAGCACTACTTCCGTGCGTTTTCTTTACTAAAAACCTAGATTGGAATTTGGCAAGACTACGTCGTATTAATGGTGCTCCTGCCATCATGCCTGGCATAACAGAGAAGAAGGAGGTGTTGTGCTTCGATCTTCTTCGTTTCCTCTGGTGGGCAATCACAACGTAGTCCAAATGATCTGTACTACCACTGGATTCCGCGCTACTGTTTCCAGGCTAGAATAACCTGTAACAGAGGAAAAATAACACCTTTCTCTTCAATGTGCGACCATTGATGCACTTCGGAATTGCCCCGAAAATTCAATCCAAGGCACCGAATTCCATTCGTTTTTCCTGCAATCACATACATTTTCAAAACTCTTTATCGTCTTCGGAGACTGGCCTGTTCTCCCGGCACCAACAAATGCATTTCGATCGTTTTCAGATTGGATGGAACACAAAAACGTTCACACTCTACACACACGCACACGCACACGCACACACACGAGGCTCTACCATTGGCACCCTTTGATTTGGCGTCACGGTGGGGTTCGGACCAACCCTACGCGAGCAGAATCAACGGTTATAAACTGCACAACCGACCTTTGACGGATTCTACACATAAGAAAACAAGTGAAACCCTCGTTTCCCCCCAAAAAAAACATCACTATGTTCTCTTATGCTATGCTATGCTACGTTGTGTTGCGCGTGGTTCGTGCCTCTCGCAGTACCGTAGTACTCTATTCTATGCTACGGTATGCCGCAACTCGGTGATTCCGCTTCGCTTGTGTCGCTCCACCGACCGCCCCGAGCGCAAAACGGTGTGGCACACACTCGTCGAACACTATTGCTTTGTTTTGTTTTGCTTTGCGTTGCCAGTTCCCTCCACGTTGCAGTGACGGATTACTCGTTTCGGGTCTCCGAAAGACCATCGTACGGAGGCGGACCACATCCCTGGAGCAACCTCCATGGCGGGGCGTTGCTGTTGCTGCTGCCGACACCACCGCCGCTCGAACCGTCCCCCGCCCGAGCAACATCGCTGGCATGGTCGTTCGTGCCAGCGTCGCTCGCCGCGTAGTACCTTTTGTACACGGCCCTCCGCCGGGTCATCAGTGCCGTTTCGTAAAAGACCATGTCGGTGGTCGTGCCGGTTGCGGCGACGTGCAGCGTCCTTGCCTCCAGCCGGTAGCCCCGTGTCGTCGTCGTTGACGACGATGACGATGACGACGGTGCTGCTGTTGATGTTGCGATTTCCGTTTCCCCGCCGACCCGGCACGGGACCAGGGTTCCGAGGACCGTGGCTACCGATCCCACCCGGGCGGCATCGAGGCGCGGGATCGTTCGGGGATCGGCCAGCACCGAGAGGAGGGTGTCAGCGGGAGACGTCTCCGGTGGTGCAGCTTTTGCGTTTGCGTTTGCTTTCGCAGTCGCTGTTGTCGTTGATTTTTGGCCCACCATCGAGGATGGTGCGGTCCGTCGGGGCAACTTGCAGTTGCCGCTTCCGCTGCCGCTGCCGCCAAACCAGGGTCGTTTCCGACGCCTCGGCTTGGAGGCGATTGATGCTTTCGGTTTTCCGGCTGGGCGAGAGGAGGCAATCGACATCGACATCGACGGCGACGACGATGAAGACCGACGGGGCACGGGATCCTCGAGCTTGAGTTCGACCAGCAGGATCGCATCACCGTCCTCCTCCTCCTTTTGGTCGGTCACCGTGGCGGGAACAAAGGATCGGTGTGCGATCCGGCCGGTGACCCGGACCGGCTGATCCCGGTTGTGGTACAACTCCGCCACGCAAGGGCCGCCGGAATTTCCATTTCCGCTTCGTAGGCACTCCCGGACCGTCAGAACCTCGGCCGGACGAATCGAGACGGTCCGGGTGGGGAGGCGTTCCCAAAACGCCGGCTGCTGGGGATGGGGCGGAGGTTTTGGCAGTGGTTTTGGGGATGGCTCGGTATTGACCGGAGGAGGGTCCCCGGTGGCAGCGGCGGCTTCTCGACCGCAAGAAAGGATTCCGGATGCCTCTGGCGCTACGGATTGAGTGTCTACCGTGGCACGGGTCGAGCCTTGGGTCTGAACGGACGAACTGCTGTTGTTATTGCTGTTGTTGCTGCTGCTGCTGTTGTTGTTGTTGTTGTTGCTGCTGCTGATGCTGCTGCGGTTGCTGTTGTTGGTTCGCGCCCGGGCATACGGATTGCGAATCGCAACGGAACTCGTTCTCACTCTACCGGCGGCAGCAGTAGCAGTAGTAGCAGCAGTAGCGGTAGCGGCAAGTGCTTGGGTTCGGAACGACGGATCCGGGACGGCAACCATTGACGTTTTGGCAACGTGATCTGCGCGAGTCGTCGTTGTCGTCGTCGTCGTCGTCGTTGTTATTGGGGCGGCAGCATTGGTGACACCGCCGGTGATTGTTCGTTTTTGCGTGAGTTGCTGGCTCGTGACACTGCCGATGCTGCCATCGCCATCGTCTTGCACGTTGTTATTGCTGCTGCAATCCATGGTTTCGAGACCGGTACTGCACTGCACTGCACTGCACTGCACTGCACTGCAATGTAATGCGGTGCGGTGCGATTCTGAGCTCGCTTCCACCACGAGGACCGTTCCAATCGTTCCCGAGACGGCGCTGCGCTGACGATGATTGTTGATTCCTACGTTACCAACGACGGGCGGTTGCGGTTGCGGTTGCGGCGGCGGCGAGCTTTTTCCTTATGCCATCCTCTTCCATCGATTGATTCCTTCGTTGTTCCGATCCGGATCCCGTGGTTCGTTTCGGTAATGTTGCGATGGTTTCTATACGGCACGTATTGGATAGTGTTTGAACAAAAGATATTCCTCCGTAATAATGATAACAGGTATGCCCTGCTGGGATGCTTTCCAGGGAGGACAAAACGAAAGAATTGAAGGGACAACAGGAGACAGAACCAATGTCAAAAAAGTGAATCAATGAATAATGAATCATCATCATTGCTACCGTAAGATTACGAGTGGTACCGGTTCGTACCTAAATACGGTACCTAAATACGGTACGGTACCGTGAGAGTACACAAAAAAAACGCGACTTAAAATGCAAGAGTACACAAACCATGTAGAAGTCTACAGAGGTAACGTTTGGTGAGCACACCGCACCTTTTTGTGTAACACTCTAAGTAACACACTAAGTATCGAAAAAAAATCGTCGGAACGTTGAAAACTCACTAAGACAAGAGTGCTCACAAGACAGATCAAAAATCAACCATTCTCTTTCCGAGTCGAGGTACAAGAAGATGGAAGTACATGTGTACAAATAATGCTGTTATTTATTACTTCCATGTTATACCACCCTGACATCGACTTAGACAGGTGATCGATCGAACCCGCCGCACCTTCAATACGCGACAAGACCAGCAACAAGACCGGCAACAAGACACAAGATGACCGGCAACAAGACAGTTCCAAAAATCGACCATTCGCTTTCCGAGCTGAGGTACAAGAAGATGGAAGTAAATGTGTACAAATAATACTGTTATCTATTACTGACATGTTACACGACCCTAACATCAACTTAGACCGGTGATCTATTGAACCCGCCCGTGATTACAGCACTCACTTGACAACACACCGGAACATGAAAAAACTAGAACTAAAAAACAGAGCTTATCAGCAACAACAGGGGGGGATCCCCTATCCAACAAGCTGCTCCTCCTCCTCCATTGAACCAACGATCAAAGGAATCGATCGAACCAACACCAACAAATTGATCGAACGAATGTATCAAACCGAATCTATTGAACGAATCTATCGATCAATTCGTTGGTGGTTCGATCGAAGCAAATCCATCCCAGCAGCAATCGCATCCAGCAGCAATCACCGCTGCTCATTGAAGTGCCAGATTACCACCACGGCGTTCATCTGCCCCCATTGCCTTGATTAGCTTTGTGATGGACACGTCACCATAAGCACGCTTGATCTTGCTGATGGCAGTGTTCACATCGTTGCCACGATTCAAGAAGAGCCTCTCCATACAACTCCACACGACTTTCCTGTTGGAATACTTGAACTTCACTTGCCCGCGCTCAGCTGCAGTGAACTCCCTTGCTGGCTTCCTCCCTCCTATTCCATTTTGGTACTCATGCCACAAGGCTTGGATGGTTCTTGGAGTGGCATACAAGGTTGCAGGTCGCTGCCCCTCTGGAAGACCCGGAGCCGCGTCCACTACAGCCGGCCCTCTACCTCCTCCTCCACCAAATCGACACGCCGGCGCCATTGCAATCCCCCTACAGATCTGTTGCAACTGCTTCACCTGTCTCTTCATCTCTGCTATCTCTGCAATGTTATGGTTCCTGAGCTCTGCAACATGGTTCTGTGTGGTACACATCTTGGCATATATAGCATTCTTCCATTGATGTCCATGCCCTCTCACTCCCCTTGCAATCTCATCATCTGTGGTAGGAATTTCATCTAAGAACACGATTCCATCATTATTTGAAGCAATCACTCGAACCTTTTCCATAGGATTTGCTTCTTCATCCTCCATCCGGCCCTCCAACAGGCGATATCGACTAAGAATCTGAGCCTTCAACCCAGCTGGAACCATATCAACTGCTGCTGCATCAAAGCAAGTCCAAAGCAAGGGCTTTGCAAGGATGGCGCCTAACTGTAGGGCCAAACTTGGCTCTAATTGCTGGCGCAACTGCATTGCAAAGCCAATTGGAATGTAATACCACTACCATCTCTCTCTTTGTACTGACAGATACCCTTGTAACAAAGCTTACTAGCTGCATTAATATCAGGCCAATCCAACTGTACATCCAGATAGTCTTCTTGCATGCCTCTAGTCTTCCATCTAGCTCTGTAGTTGGCATCAGTCCCTAGTAGCTACTGCTCTGCGCGCCGTAGTTGTACCCCACTTCTTAACAGAGTGAGTGCCAAGCTTCCTATCAGTAACAGGTTCGAACTCTGGATCAGTCAATGATTCTCCTGAGGGCATTCTGATAGGTGATCTTGCAAGAATTTGCTTCTGCATCTTGCACCTTTACAGAGGAATCAAACACAGTATGTCCTTCTGCAAACAACCACTGACTCAACCGACTCGCGCCAGTGCTTAGCCAGACCTCCAAATAGATTGCAAGCCCAAGGAGAACACAGTATTGATGATCCATAGCCCCCATTAGCAGCTGCACTGGGCAGTCCCCTTCATCCTGGACATTCTGTGACCATCTCATCTGCGCTGTAATGTAACGGGTATAGTTTAGGCTGGCTTCCAAGTTAACCTTCTTCATATGGGATGTATCATCCCCCCTACCAATCATATGAAGCTGGAACTTCAACATTGCTTGGTGTCGAAGCTGAACAATGCTGTGTCCCTTTGCGAGATCAAGCACTTGCAGGAACTCTTCGTTTGTGAAGCACTGATCAGCTCGGCTCTTCTTTCCTAGGCGCCGAGTCTCTTTCTTCTTCACTGCTTTAATAAGGTTGTTAATGCAGCGGGACTTCGTGGAATTTCCTATGCGTGTGGCTTCATTCCAGGCGGCATGGCTTGGCATGAAGTATGAAATAGCCTTTTTCCAGTACATCAGAGTACTTGATTGACCAAGTCTTGGATTATCGTTTGTTCCAGGGTCTTCTTTCCCATACACCTTGAAACACATCCATCTGTAGATATCCTCAGGTGTAATGACAGCAAGCTCCTCCGTAGTGAACATCTTGTCCGTGCGATATTTGCATTCATGCAAGAAATCCATCAGCATCAGCAATGACTTGTGGTATCTTAATACTTGGGTGGGAGCATTCACATTGTTTGGTAGGACAGGTGTTGGTCCTGCAACTCGCCCCCCCTCGGCGGCGAGGTGTGGCTGTTGTATCATCATTATCGTCCGCATCGTCCGCATCCGCGCCAGTAATACCTGTGTCATTCGATGTTGCTGTTGCGTCATTGTCATTGTCATCATCAGATTCAAGGGGTTCTTGTTGGTCTTCTTCTTGTTGGTCTTGTCGAATCTCCAAGTCCAAGTCGACCACGAGCCCTTTCAAGTGTTGCCAATCGGCCACGCTGCCTCGTTTCCAAACGTTGAATTATTCTTCCTGCTCTTCTTGTTCCCTGCAGGAGGGCGGGGAGGAGGAGGAGAAGGAGGGCGAGTAGTAGGAGAGGATCCACTATTCCGGAAATCTAGAAGGGAGGTACTAGCATTCCCGGATTTCTTCCAAACTCCAGGCCACCTGCTGGGAGGGGGAAGGCTGCTTCAAATGCTGTCCGTGTTGGCTGCAGCAGCAGCGGGCTGCAGCACGCCATTCCCTGGCTCTAACAGCTCATGGATTCATACTGAGTACTCAGGGCATATCTTCTTCTTGCTTGTTGCTTGCTTGCTTGTTTCTTGTACGTGTTTTTGATTACTTTGGATCAAAAATATGAGCAAAATAGTGAGTGGAATAAATAGTGAGCGTTGAATCGTTGAATCAAAGTTAAGAAACCAAAGTGGAGTCTAATCGATGCGTTAGTATGAGTTAAGAAATCAAAGTGGAGTCTAACCGAGTGTTGCCAAAAACAAGTGAAATAATGGGCCGTTACTCAATGGTGTGGGTTGCATAAGTTGCGCACCTCATGTTAAAATACAGCAATAAAAAGCAACTAAAAATGCAACCCTCTTAAGGTTGAATATGCAACCTGTAGTACTGTACGGTGCTACTACAAAAACGTTACCGCACCTTTGTTTTTGGAGGGTGCCAAATGGGGTATCTAGGTCTACAGAACGTGCAGTACAAAGTTGCACGCAGCCAGGAAAATTCAACCCGGGTTGCATTTTATGTGTATCGTACCGGTACGGTTTCGTCCTGGCTGCTACAGACCGACGTTGGTTTGTTGTTGTTGTTGTTGTTGTTGTTGCGTCCGTAGATGACCGAGTCCGAGACCAAAGATCTTGAGCTGGAGCATTAGACCAAGAAGTCCGATCAGCTGGAGCAGCCTTGCTCTTTCAGGGCGGAATAGTTCAAACCATGGTTGCTGGAAGGGGCTATTCCCATGGCCAAAAGCAAAAAAGAAGCACCATCGTCATGAGTGGTATGAATAAACAAATGCCGCCGCCCGTAGTACTATGTTACTTCGTACAACACTGCCAGTACCGTGCCGTCGTACTGTATGTACCGTAGGTACGATATCATCTTTCAGGGAATGCTCGTTCATTCGACACACTCGATTTATCCATTGATGATCAGCAGTGAGTCATCATGGATTTTGAGCATTTTCGACAGGTTATGAGCCAGTACTTTTGTGTGGTGTTTCACGTGAAATGAAAAAATGAATAAAATAGCCACCTGTCACATCTGGCTTATCTCCATTAATACACCAAGGTAAATCCTGGCACTACCGGTATAGAAGCATTAGCATGTGCTCTTTCCAATGGTATGTTTGTAGCTTATTTCATCGTGCGTGTTGGGAGATACTAGGAATGCATTTTAGCACAGCCGTAAGCATTCTGAGGTTATTTCACTTGTGTGTGTTTGTTGTACTGTGTTGTGTGTGTCTGTATGTGGGAATAGATTTTTTGTACTGTGTGTGTGTGTTTGTGCGCATAGATTTTTTGCAAGTGACAGGTCACTGTTTTGGTGTTAATTTTGGCGGTTCGCTACATGTAGAAAATGTACCTGGTTATACTGTGTCATACCAAAATTAGCACCTAAACTCTTATGGGTCCCCTGATTTTGGGGGGGAGAGAGAGAGATGTTGTGCTGTGTGTTGTGTGTTGTGTCTTATGTCGTATGCCTCTAAGCGAAGGCAGTAATACGACGTGTAGGTATGTATGAATTTGGTTAAAAGTGAGCTGCTAGAACTAAGATTGCAAGCACGAAGCGTTATCAACTACTCCGATACATGTTGAAAAAAAGCTTGTCTTTATTTGCTAAGCAGTTGGAAAGGCATTGAACTTGAAATCCAATGTCTTGCAAATAGAGGAGTTAAGACATGTATGTCATTTGGAATTCAATATTGAAGAGCTGGCTGGCGTGTCATTTGGTCTGACATAAGCTTTCAGATTTGTATGAATTGTGGGAATTATCTTTGCCTTTGATATATTTGAAGACCGAAGAAAATTCTTCAAGAAGCATTCTCCAAGTCATAATTAGGCGGCTCATTAGCTTTTTGCGAGTAACGTTGATGTGGTCAGTCCAAACAATGATTTTTGCACCCCAAAGAATTGGCCAGAATTCTTTCAAAACTTCAACAATACACAGCGTTTCTTTGTCAACGGTTGGGTATTTTCATTGGGTTTCATTCAATTTTCTGGAGAAGCAAAGGATGATTTTGCCTTTCTTGGATAACAACAGCTCTGAGTTGATAATCCAAGGCATCTGCATAGATGTGGAAGGGTTTGTTTGGATCTGGAAAGGCAAGCAGGATGCCCTGTGCAACAAGGGCCTTGGCTTTGTTGAAGGCTTGGATTAACTCTGGAGTTGGTTGGAGTGTTCCCTTCGATCGACCAGAGAGGGCAGTGAGTGGCAAAATAACTTCAGTCTGTTTTGGATAGAAGTTCTGATAGAAGTTGATCATTCCAACAAATGATAAAAGATGGGTAATTGTTGAGGGAAAAGCCAATTTCAGGATTGGTTCTATCTTCTTTGGATTGGGTCTGATTCCATCTTTGGAAATGATGTGGCTGAGCCATGGTGCTGGGATTGGAACTAGTGACACTTGGCCGGTTTGACTGCAAAATTGGGAACCTTGAGGAGGGACAGAACAGAAGAGACATAGTATTTGCAGTAACATTCAAGAGTGCCGGAGAAGATTCCAATATCATTGATGTATACTTCAATGTCTTTCAAATGAAGAAGCATCTGTTCCATACAACCTTGGGCCCAGCTTGGAGAGTTGAGGGAGCCCATTGGAAGTCAAAGAAGTCAAAACCTTCCAAAGGCCGTAGCAAGGACACAGAGCCAAGTGGAAGCTCCGTCTAGCTTGAAGGTGGGGAACTGCATGCTGACATCAATGAGGGTGACATATTTGAAGCCTCTTCTTCTGTGGAAGATATCTTGGATCTTTGGAAGTGGATAGTGGAGTTTCTTGGTGACTTTGTTGAGCTCCCTAAAGTCACTAATGAGGCAACAGGAGCCATCTGGTTTGGGGACTACAAACATTGGCATTCCCCATTCAGTTGCATAGCATCTTTCAAGGATTCCAAGTTTCACTTGTTGGTTGATTTCCTTCTTCACAGCTTCTTGTTGGTGATGTGGAATTGGATATGGTTGTTTGATGTGATATGACTTTGCATCTTCCTGGAGATCAATGTGGAACTCTTGATTAGGGAAAATTCCTAATTCCTTGTCATTCAGTCCTTCAAAAAGTTCTTCATTGTCAATGAGGATCTTGAGGAGACAAGATTTCTCATGGTCAGAGAGGTGTTCTTGTTTGGAAACTAACTTGTGGAGGTCAGTTTTCTCATACTTGATTGAGTCATCTGCATAGGCTTGTTGGGTGGATTGGCTGGTGTAGCTCTCAGCAACAGAGTGTGGCTCTGCTGACATGACCTTGTGGAGCATGGACTTGTCAGTGAAGTAGTTCCTTGGATGGAGTTGCATGGTCTTGTTGTATCATTTGACGGTGTAAGCTTCAAAGTCCATCTTCATTCCAAGGTCTCTCATGGTTCTTCTGCCAATGAGGAGGTCATAGTTGATATTTTGGGCAACAACGAAACACTTGATCTTCAGCACCTTCATGGAGTAGAATAGCTATGGAAACATGATATTCTCCAAGATCACATAATGGCTACAAGTAGCTCTACCATTGGTTGTCTGCATTTGGATCGGTTGAGCAAGGGAGTCCTTTTGAGCTCCCACGGGGATTGAAGATTCAATGATGAGATTGTTGGTTGATCCGGAATTGAAGAGGGTCTTCAGGTAGTACTTTGCTGGTGTCTTGCTGATGGAATTGCAGACACTGACTGTGGTTGGAACAAGATCAATGTCATCGTCATTGCGGCTGCTATTGTTGTTGGAGGCGACATTGCTATTCTTGTTGAGGGAATCCGAGTTTTTCAGAAATCCTTGAAGATTGGAATTATAATATTAGGAATCGATTTTGATATCCACATGGAAGAGATCTACCCAAGGTTCTTCTGGAGTTGTATCTTCTGGTAGTTTGTTGATAAAGACACACATGTGTTGCTCTGGTTCATGTGAGTTGTTGCCATAGGAGGATGAATTGCTTGAGCGATTGCTGTTGTTGCTATTGTAATTGCAATCGTTCACATGCGTTGTTGTTGTTGTTGTTGCTGCTGTTGTTGTTGCTGCTGTTGCTGTTGTTATTCCTGTTAGGCCGGTTCAGGTTGTTGGCATTGAGATATCATTGTCCCCAAGTGTGGTTTGCACCTGTGTGAATCAGGCAACATGAGGTTTCTGATACTCTTGTAGAGTTGTTGTTGTTGTTGCCTTGACTGTTGTTGGAACCTTGTTGTCGGTTTTGGTTGTTGTTCAATTGGTTGTTGTTATTTCAGTTGTTTCCATTGGGGGGATTATTGTTGTTTCGTTTGTTGTTGCCATTGTTGTTACCATTATTCCTGTTTTGGGAGGAATTATCTTGATTATTTTTCTTACTTCATTTTATTTTCTTTATTTTGGTACCTCTCCATCCTTGTCACGATCTGTGTAAGGTTGTCTTCATAAGGGGAGTGGTGTTCTTCCTAGAAGTCCTTCCATTCAATCGGCATGGATTCAAATATCAGACTCTTGAAGTCTTCATTATTGATAGATGGATTCTTGACTGGATGTCCGGGAAGTAGACAAAGGATCACATGGTTGTGGAAGGTAACCATGGAGACAAACTGGTGTACAGTCATGTTGGTGGTCTTCTTGATGTTGTTGAGGAACCTTTTGTGGCATCTGTATGCATCTGTGTTGTTGTTGAGCTTGTAGGTGATGAAGGCATCGATTGTGGTTGGAAAATTTTCCATGTTTTGGTTTGGTATGTTGGATGATACATACTCATTCCACTAGTTTTGGTCGGCAAAGTCTCTGAGGAGATCAGCAAACTTTTCGTATTGCTTGGGTCCTGTTGTTAAGGAAAGAGTTTTCTTCGCATGTGAGAATTCATTGATTGTGAAAAGAACTTGGAAAAGTGATGCTTTGGCAGTAATGAGAGGTACTTTAACTTTGACAGTCTGTGAGGCGTCATTGGTAGTAGTACTTGTGTGTTTGAATTCTATCTTCTCAAGGGACTCTTGGTCAAAGCCAAACTTGAAAGGGATAACAGAATAACTTTTCATTGTTACTGGACAATCTGGAAAGGAGCAGTTCAGTTGGTTGCTTATTAGTTGTTACTCAAGTGAAGGATAGTATAGATTGAAGCGGTTATATGACTGTTTAAACAGTGTTGTATGCCTCTAAAATGAAGATAATAATACAATATAGATATGTATGAATTGGATTTAAAAGTGAACTAAAATAAAGATTGCGAGCTTGCTTAATCAACTGAGCCTTGAAAGCTTGTTTTGTTTTTTTGCTAAACATTGGGCACTGGAAAGGCATTGAACTTGAATCCAACGTTCTTTGCAAATAGAGGAATTAAGATATGTATTTCATCCGGACTTCAATAATGAAGAGCCGGCTGGTGTGTCATTTGGTCTGACATCAGCTTTTAGATTTTTATGAATTTTGGGAATTCAATCGTGAGGGTTTGAATACCACATGTTGGGAGTCCACGATTGAATGAATCGGTCCTGCTTTTCGTCCGTCACGAACCCAAGGATCGATCAAACCAATGAAGCAACTGGACGAATACCAGTGCACAGTGGTGACGAAACGGATGCCATCTGCTTGGTGAAGCATCCTAGTTTTACCTCTCGCTCCAAACGCAGACAGCCCTGAAATACTGTATCGATGTGCCGTACGGTTCGTATCCATACGATACTCCGAAACAATCTCTAGTAGGGTTCGATCGATCGATCGATCGATCGATAGGTGCGGTGCGTGCGGATTGGATTGTTCATCAATACTGCCCGGAGCGGAGCTATGGTTTCCATTGGGAGGAGGCTACGCATGGACCATGCATTACGAGTCGTTCGTGACGGGGCCGCCGCCGCTGCCGCCGACCACAACGCGCGGTACCTCGGATCTCACGGGCGGCAAAAATACCGGACCGTTGTCCCCGTCGTCCCCAAAGCTCCGGATCGTTTCGGCGGAACCCTCGCCGTCGATGGGATCCGCATTGTTGTTGTTGTTGTTGTTGTTGTTGTGGTCGTCGCCGGCGTGGGCGTTCGGATCCGGAAAGTGGCAGAGTTGCTCGTCGGGGTTCCGGATCGGCTTCCCAATAAAAAACTGGCGCTTGGAGCAGGTCGCGTGTCCCCCGATGAGCATCCCCCAGTGCCCAAACCCGCCTTGGCTGTAGGTGATGCACCGGGCCATGGCCAGGAGGTACAAATCGACAAAAGTCGCGTAAAAATCCTCCACCGGCGCCACAAAGGCATCCAGGTGCAGGGGCTGGTGGTGATTATTGCTATTGCTATTGCTATTGCCATTGTTATTCCTGCCCGTAGTGGTTGTGGTGGTCGTGTCCGAAGAAGACGAAGGAGGAGGAACCGGCGTGACCACCCTCGGAACTCCTGGTTTGCCCGATCGGGACAGGTCGACCGCGTGCTGCAGCACGATGGCGCTGTCGGAGGCCAGAAAGATGGCCGGGGGTTCCGGCCACAGCTCGGTGGCGCAGGCCACGGCGTTTTCCGCGAATAACTCGAGGAGGGGGGTGGGCCGGGTCTCGACCTTGTAGAGAGCCCGGAGGTGCGCCGCGACGTAACCGTTGGGGACGACTCCCATCTCTCGCAGCTGTTTCCGGATAATCTCCTGTATGGGGAGCGAGGGGGTAAAGGCGGTTTTCCACACAGAGGGAAAGACAGAATCGAAATCGGGTTCGTCGACCGTGGCAGGAACATTGTTGGGGTCTCTTTCGTTGACGTTGTCCCATCCAAAGACCCACCGGTTGTAGTGCAGCCCCGGCGTATCGGTCTGAAACCGGGACCGTATCAGTGACATTCCGCCCACCGCGTAATTCTCGATGGTCGGTCGGGTCGACAGTCGTTTGCCGTTCGAAGGATCATCCATCACCTTCGCCAGGGCTTCCGGCACCCTCCAGTCGAATCCCCCCTCTGGCGGGACCAAAAATTCTTCGAGGAGTGCCGGCCGGGTCCACCGTATCAGGTAGATCCGCTTGGTCTCCCAGGCCTTGCGGAGGAGGGTCTGGACCGACTTGAGGCGATCGGCGGTTCCCCCGCACCTCTTTTTGTCCTGATCCACCAGGCACTGACTGATCAGCCAGCGCTCCGACTCCCAGCCGGTGAGGTTCCAGGTGTCCCGCTTGTAGCGGTGCCAACGAAAGTAGTCCTTCATCCAGATCGGGATTTTGGCCCGGGAGTTGGCCACCAGGTCTTCCCGATCCCACAAGAAGCGCGCCGGGTCGGGGACGAGGTATTCCGGTGGAATGTCTCGGTAGTAGACCGCGTTAGACACGTTGGACATGGGGGCTGTTTCGGGGTAGGTGTACTTGAGCTTTTCCTCCGGGGAGAGGGTGCGGTTCGGGTCGTTTTTCGGTTTGTTGTTGCGCCTCTTGTTGCGCCTTCTGTTCCTCCCATTTTGCTTCAATCGGGGTATGTGAACGTGTTCGATCACCGAGGCATCGACCGAGTTATTTTTGTCGTTCTCATTTCTGGGGTTGTCGTTCTGATTCTTGTTGCTGTTCTCATTGCTGTTCTTATTGACGTTTTTCGGATTGTCTTTTGAGTTTGGATCAGTGGGTTTTGGCTTTTCCGTGGTTCGGATCGCTGTTGCCAGTGCCGTCTTCGCTTTTGTTTCTGTTTTTGTTCTTGTTCCAGTTATTGCTTTTGCGTTTGCGTTTGCTTTTGCGTTTCCCGTCACTCTTTCTGTGTTCGCGCCGGACGTGTTCCTGCGTTCCTCCTCCTCCTTCATGCGGCGAATGCTCGCAGCATCAATCTTGGTTTGGCCAGGCGGGCGGTGCTGCAGCCATGCGGGGCGCTTGCCAAGGTCACCGTCCTCCAGATCCACAAAGCTCGTCATGCCCACCAGGTTGCCAAATACGAAGACAGACAAGACCAGGAGCCGCATCCAGTACCGATCTAGGACCTTGGCGGAGGACTTGCCGTTGCCGTTGCCGACCGACGACCGACGAGTCTTGGTCATGGTTCGAATCGAATCGAATCGACTCGACTCGACTCGAATCAAAGTGAAGTGAACTGAAGTGAATGGAATGTCCGCTCGCGATCTAAAGGGTTGGAATTGGGACTTGGGACCAGAGAATGTCATTTTTTTACGGAGTAGAAGTACCGGTATTTCACCTACTTACAATACAGTACGAGTACGAGTACTCGTACTCGTACTTGTACTCGTCATTATTACCGTATTCTGTAACAGCAGGGGTCATAATTTTAGAGGGGTGCGACACGCCTTGGGGTCATAATTTTAGAGGGGTGCGACACGCCTTCTATCCTCCATTTTCACTGCATGATAGAAGAAGAAAAAATTGAAAAAAATGAGTCCTTGAAACCATGATGGGAGGATTTTGTTGAAAACTTCCCCAGCTAAATTTTTAAAAGTATGTTTTTACTGCATAATGCTAGTAAAACTACTACACTTTCAAATGATAGCAACTCAATAAGAAAGCAATATTAAAATTAGTTACAGGGTTTATTTCAAGCCAATGTTTTATGAGAAAGCTGAATATTTGGCTTGTTTGGGCTGATTATGCACAGAATTGTATTTATTAACGATTCAAAATTAGAACATTTTTCTTGCACATTTCAAACTAGTAGTTTAAGAATATTATCTTTCTTTCTACATCCTTATTGAGGATGAATTACCATAATATGAAACAAGAGTGAGAGAGTAGTTGCTGTTTCTCGTAATGATATTTTTATAACTTCAACACTTTAATATTCTAACTACATGCATGCTATTCTTCCTTCCTCTCCTCAATGCTCCTGCCACCAGCATCACTGTTGCTAGCTAGCTTTCTTAAACCTATAACATCAATCTCCTCTCTCATTGTAAGATTTGTTCCCTTATACTTGGTCCCTCTTACAGTATGCTTCTCCCTATATGGTCTTATCTCCTCACTGAATCTGGCATTGATCACCTTGTCAATCAACTCTGCAAATATTTTCTTCTTTTCACTAAGCTCTCAAGTAAACATTGCCTTTGCTACATGGACACAGTCCAGAAATACTTCCAGCAGCTCATCATTCTTCAAAATGTCATCCTTTGCATTTGCTGTTACATCAGAATCATTGCCCAGCTTCTCTTGGTCCACAGAAGCTGAAACTTTCTTCATCAACATCACTCCAAAATGAAAATATTGCTCATTCACTAGAGACAACCTTCCTCTATTTGATGACCTGAGAAAACTGTCATAGCACCACTTGTCCAGATATACTTGTGATTGGAGGGATTCTTCTGCATAAAATCTCATACTTGATAAGAAATCAATTTCTTCTTTCTGCAACTGAAGACCATTCTCATTTTCTTCCTCCTCTATGCTGTTGATCATTCAAAAAAATTCAGACTGTTGGAACAGTCACCTCCCTGAAGTACTTCGAGTTCACTACTTGGCACCTAAAATCAATCACCACTAACGGCAACAACTAATTCCCAGAGACCACAATGAAGAAAGGGAACCACAAAATCTCACTCCTAACCAACCTTGCTGTAGATTGTCAGCCTGCAAGAAGTCTTGGTACAGTGGTGTAAAGAGAGAGACAGCACAAGATGTTGTGAGAAAAAAACAGCAAAAATGGATGACAAACAGACTGTTCATGGGTTTGGAATAATTTTTGGTGGGACTGACCAGCAAAAACGGACGAAAGACAGACTGTTCATGGGTTTGGAATCAATTTTGGTGGGACTGACCAGCGAAAATGGATGGCAGGCAGACCGTCAAACCATTTTTTGGTGGTCACCCCACATGTGCTTTAATTCAAGACCGTAGATGAACAATACAGCCAAACGCCACTTACTACGTGACTCTCCAGAGTATAAGGAAGATGTGTATGTAATATGAAGGTCAGAAAGTGATTGGAAGTACCTTTGGGAATCAGGTGTTTCACAGTCACTTTTACTTGTAAAATACAGTAAGAATGGTGATGAAAAAAATTGGCTGGGGAAGTTTTTTCCAAAATCCTCCCATCATGATTTCAGCTGGGCACTGATTGTGCACCCCTCTAAAATTATGACTCCTGTTCTGTAGTTTGTATGATACAAACGGAACAAGGGCGAGATTTTACTTGTACCGTATGGATCCCCGTCTTTATTTGATCCGTTGTAATGGTAGCCTAGACCGGCCTGCGCAAAAATATTTCGTTGACAGCTATCACTTACTATGTGCATGATAGCCTCAGTAGCCACCCTACTTGTAGTACTGGATGTGCAATGCTTGTAGTTCATTGGTGTGCTGGTGGGTTAAGCAGTGCTAGAGGGGGATCCAGGAAACACCAGCAGCCTATTCATTGTTTTGCAGGCTGGGGAGTCCGGTCCCTTAGATTGCTGTGCCCACGCACACCGGCACACAGCTTTGGCTGTTAAGTCTTTTCTGCGGGCGGGCATGGTGGGCCATTTACTTATTCTACTACTATCAATTAGGAGCAAAAAGAGTAGTGAGTTGTATGCTTGGATTTTGCTGGATGAATCATTTACAGGCTTGTTAGCGCTAGTAGCCTGTGTATTTTCAACTGTATTTTTGACGCGCATTCTTGAATGTAGATGCGTTTTTCAGCCGCAAGCAAACTCATGAGGTAGATCTGTGATACGGTGATACAGCACAAAGTGATACAGGGAATTGGTTGTATTTTCCCTGGTAGCAAGCTGTATGCTTGAGATTTGCTGGAGGAATCCTTTACAGGCTTGTTAAGGCTACTACTGGCCCCGTGACGCCGTATCTAAGACGTGTGCTAGATCCAGTGATACAGGGTATCTTCGATCATCCCTGATCTGTCCTTGTCCTGATCGTAGATAGTGCCACGTGGCACTACCATTCCTTTTATCCGGAATCTCTACATCAACTATCACTCAAGATGTGTGTGATAGCCTCGGTGTCCATCCTACTTGTAGTACTGGATGTGCAATGCTTGTACTAGTTCATTGGTGTGTTGGTGGGTTAAGCCGTGCTGGAGGGGAATCCGGGAAACTTCAGCCTGTTGATTGTTTTTGCAGGCTGGGGAGTCCGGTCCCTTACATTGCTGTGCCCACACACACCTGCACACAGCTTTGGCTGTTAAGCCTTTTCTGCCATTGGGCCACAAGCCGCAGGGTGGAAGCGCTGGGAGAGGACCCGGAAGGGACTTGGAGGACAGCGAGGGAGGGGAGACTCATTCCGTCTCAAGAGATGAATCAAAGAGATCTGAGATTCATTTCATCCCAAGCGATGAATCAAAGAGAGCTGCCGACTGGAGTGGTGTCAGAGGCTAGCACCCACTCATCTGACAGGAAGGAGTACTATGTCCCATTGGTGAACATGATGGAGGCAAGATTCTTGAAGATAGGGAGGGACTGCTGGTTCAGGTACCTCATCGTGCAGTCACTAGTATGCCATCTTGCAAGGAGCTTGATGACATCATTAGAATCACATTTGCCCTGCAGCAGCACCATTACACCCCCTGCTCAAAGCAAGCAAGCAAGCAGAGATGGCTGCTGCAGGGGAGATACCAGTGGTAGGGTAGAGGGTGTGAGCATAGACCCTCATTGACAAGGTGACAGTCTCAGCTCTGACTGGAGTTAGGACACCGTCCGTGACGTAACTGGCCAGCCAGAGAGATGGACTGAAGGGGGAGCTGCTACGGTAGTAGGGCAGCAGCTCCAGAGGTGGAGGACTTTTTGGCAAGTGCACGCTGCTACTGGGCAGCAGAGTGAGTCTCCACTCCTGGCGTGAGCAACTACTTCCCCCTTGTCTCCATTTTTCTGAGTAGCAAAGGTGAGGGTAACAGAGGTGGCAGCCTGCTGTAGCTCATGGACGGGTGCAGAGTGCTGGAGGATCCGGGATCCAAGATATAGAGAGACATCCTGGAGGAGGAAGGCTTGGTCATCTCTGCTGGTGGTACCTGTGTATTCACCAGGGCAAAGACAAAAGAAAAGACAGCAATCAGCCGTTGAGGATCTAGATAGGGAACAAAGAACTGTTGGATCGAATCCCGGGGACGCGTATGCCAACTGGACTGCTGAGTATGCAATCAAATACACGATCCATGCCAGCTCACATTGGTCTAAAGTCAACAACCCTTTGTTTTGGGGTATACTCTTCAAATTGGTTGGAACCAGGAATAGCTTGGCGTGATGGCAAGGGGGAGTTGTAGCTAGTATACAAATCAGAGTGCATGCATGATGAGGGTGATGGGAACTGGCATGGCAATGGAAGGGACTGGATCCAGCTTGGCATACTAGTAGCCCTTGAATTGGGCAGTTAGTAGCCTGAAGTCAAGGCTCCCTGCTGTGGAGTTGGTTCCGGGATCTTTGGACCCCGTGCTGGACAGCGCCCGTCCCACTGACCTGATGGTGGTGTCCGATACCGTGCGAGATCTGAGGGGCTTGTTGTTGCTACAGGACAATCTGCCACCATGGAGTTGTTTGGCAAAGACCTGGAGGAGGGGGATCGGATCTTGAGCAGATTGGAGGAGTGCTGGATCAAAGCTTGAGTAAGACAGACAGAAGTGAACCCATTTGTTGCAATAAGAATCCTTTCTGTTGGCATAGAGCTCGGTAACCGAAGATCACATGATGGTCTCCTGGATAGAGCCAAGGTCAGAGCAGAAAGCATGGGCAGCCGGAGGGGACATAAGATCCAGGGCAAGTCCTGAAGGTGGAGAGTGTTGAAATGGTGGAGTGGAGCAGTGTCAGTCATTGACGAGCACGAAAGCAAATCAGCAAGATGATTATCAGGGCCAGGGATGTAGTCCTGGAGGGGGGGGGGGGACAAAGTGGATTCCCCCCATGCCACATATACACCAAAGGATTTGGCACATTGTACGGGATATCAATAATGTAGAAAGATTTGGAAGATGACCGGCAGAGACGACGAGGTTCCACAGCAATTTGAACCAAATTCACAGCCTGATCCATTATCATATAATGAAAGGATGGCAAAAGAAGTAACAGGAAATGTCAACATCCATGAAGTGGGGTTAATGGACCTCACCGGAAAGAAATTAGTGAATACCAGAGAGATTGCAATCCACCGGGAGAGATTGCAACCCGTTCATTTTGGGGACTGTCCCCTGGATTTTTTGGTATCCTGTTGGTCTATCCTTTTTCCACGCTTTTACTACCCCCTTTTAGTTTAGTCTGTTCTTTTCCACTTCTTATTTTCTTGGTCTGCCTTTTTTCCGCTCCTCATTTTACTGGTCTGTCCTTTTTCCACCTTCATTTTTTGGATTTTAATTTACTAGTAACAATAAGAAAATAAATAATTGTTTGCCATTTATTTTGCCAAACTAAACCGATTCTATTTTCAAAGTCTCGTTTATTTTGCGAAACTAAAATTATTATTTTCAAATTAATGAATTAATTTTCAGGGCTGTATTTTCCTTAAATATAGAACTTGAACGAACAGCTTTCTAGCAGTTTTTAGCCGCTAACTTTGTTCCAGACCTACGGTACCTACGAAAACCAGAAAAAAACGTCTGTTTTTGAGATCTCCCCCTCCCCCCCTCGCCCCCCCTACAGGTACTACCGGTAGCACTCCTGGCGGAGACACTATCTATGTTGTTTTAAAGTTAATTTAAGGTTTTCAACAACTCTGATGATTACCGCTACGTACGGTTCTTACCTTACTACTTCGTACTTCGTATCTGCCAGGTCGCCGAAATGCAATGTCCCACCCAAAGCACCATGTTGTAACCTTAAATATCCGAAACTCCGTGATTTGAGGGCATTGCATCTATGACGCAGTACGTATTATTGCCTGTTTGTCAAAAACGAAGGATGAGACAGAAACATTCCTTTTCCTGGGTTCGGTAAGATATTACCTTACCGGGTAAGACATACCGGTATTCGCTCACACATTAAGATTAGATAAGTTGTACCGGTATGGATAGTAGATGTCACGAAATAATAGTACTCCGTAATAATAATAATACTATCGGCCTACCGTACCGGTAGAGCGGGTTTCTGTTTCTCGGTACAGATGATGATTCCAGTTATCTTCAATCTTCCACATCCCCGGTAGATAATTGGTACGGTACACTAATCTTACCCGTAACAGAAATACCGGCACGTTTCCACTTGCCTGAATAGTGATAGTCACGAATAGCATCAACAATCGAAAACGAATACAGTATACATACAGCAATAGCAATAGCAACAGCAACTAAGATTACGGTACTCTCGTATTACTGCGAAGTACGAACCATTTTCCAATTCTATCGATCGATCCAATTCCCGTACGGTACGGTATTGTACCGGAGAAACCCAAAACCGTGACAAAACTATCGATTGCACACCTACCGGTAGCAACCGCAGCCACAGCCACAGCCACAGCCACAATCTTCACGGAAGACAAGTCGAAACGCACACAGATTGCCGTTGCGATAGAATAAGAGAGGATAGGATAGGATAGGATAACATACTAGTGCCCATTGTCAACAATGACGGCACCTGCGGCTGTCGTCGTGTCTCCATCCGCGGCAACGATTGCCCTGACACGAAGGGACGACAACAACGACAACGACGACAACAACAACAACAACAACAACAATGCACCGTCCTACACCTTTTCCAGCGCGGCTCTGCGCAAGCAGCGCAAGAATCGCAAGGGGGGCAAGAGGGGACGCTCCAAGCTCCGCTCGAAAAAGATCATCACCGAGCAGGAGGCGTCCTCGCGATCCCGTTCGGTCTCTTCCCTCCCGGCGTCCTTTGGATCGTCGCAGCAGCAGCAGCAGCAGCAGCAGCAGCAACAACAAAACCAACACCAACACCAACCTCATCATCCACCGCTGCCACAACAGCAACTGTGCTTGCAGCGGGGACCCCCGGTAGTTGCGGTGCACGTCACAACACCACCACCACCAACAACAACAACAAATGTGGCAACTGCAACTGCAACCACCACCACCACGGAACCCTCGTGCGTTGCAGCAGCAGCAGCAGCAGCCATTCCTTCTCCCCAAGCATCCTCTCCCTGTTGTGGCTACGAACACCAGCTGGATCTCTCGTCGGATGTCCGGGTGCGAAACACGAAAAAACCCTGGGAGACCGACATTTGGAAGGAACAAAAAAGGTCCGAGCGAAACCTGATGCTCAACAATGCCGGGGACGACGACGACGACGACAACGACAACAACGACAACGACAACAAGGATGGCGGCGGGCGGGCGGCGCGTGCCCGATCTGCCTCCCGATCGGCGCTGCGAAGGACACGGAGCCTCGGCGTTATGGGAAATCGTCGATCCCGGAGTTTGAGCGTCGGCGTATACCAACCGCACCTCCATCTTTCTCGGTCTCGGAGCGATTACAAGATCGGACACCCCTCCGCCGCCGCCGCTGTTGTTGTTACGTCTTCCGATGACGATGACGACAACGACGACAACGACGACGAGGGCGACACCGCCACCACCGTAGCAACCACCGACGCGGAACCCGAATCCCCCAGCAACAGCGACAGCGACAACAATCACGATCACGACGTCGATCCGATGCTGCTTTCGTTGGTGGTCGACGATACCTACGACAAGTACCGCCGTTTCCTGTCCAAATCGAACAGCAGCGACTCCGAGGAATCCAGCGACAGCGATCTAGACTTCGCCCCCGAAGACCTCAACCTCCACAAGTATGACTACGACTACTACAACAACAACAACTACTGCCCGGAAACCATTCGCAAGCAGCGACGAAAGCAAAAGCACGATCGGTATTTTGAGATGTTGGAGCAACAGAAACAGAAACAGAAACAACCGAGCGACGAAGAGAACAATAACAGCAGCAACAACAGCAGCAACAACAACAACAATAGCAGCAGCAGCAGAAGCCTCTCCAGAACCGCTTCCCGCAAGTCACTCCTGTCGGAAAAGAAGCTGCGCGCGGCTCCGTCTCTGGATTTTTCCTATCGGTATTCGGAAGCCGCCGACGAGCTTTTGCTCCTGGATCATCACCGTCATGATCATCACCATGCGTTGGACAACAACGGTCGGCTTTCGCTTTCGCTTCCTCTTGTTGGAGGCGAAGGCAATGTCAACGACAATGCCAACGACAATGCCAATGTCAACGCCAGTGTGGAAGGCGGCGGCGATAACAACGCTTTGGTTGTTGAACCGCCGACAACTCCGAACAACACGGAGAGCAGCAGCAGCAGCAGCACCACCAACAACAACACCTGCGCAGATCCGTTCCGAGACCATCACCACCACCACCAACAACACCAACAACACCCAAACGAGGAGATCGAGCAAGAGCATCATTCACATACACACATGAATCCAGATACACATGCACATGCACATGCACATACACGCGAGAGCCCCAAACCATCCGGAGAGATTGCCGACGCTCGTTTGGAAACGACTCCGATGGTTGCCGTCAAAGAAGAAGAACCAGTCTCTCCCACCACATTCCTTTGCAGCAGCAACAACAGCAACAGCAACAGCAACATTACACCGTCGGCGAGTACCGTTCCCAATGACGTTCGCGGCAACGATGAGATCGATGCTACTATCGGTGCTCCAACAACGGTTGTCGATCACACGGAACAGGGCATCGACATCGACATTGAGGGGCTTCCCGCAGCGGCCCCCGAGTTTGTGGGAGACGTGGTGCACCATTTCTGCGACGAGATCGCGAATGCGAACGCGAATTCCTTCCCAACCACCACCACCACTACCACCAAAGCAGGCGAGACGAACGACACCGTTTCTGTTTCATCGGGTCCCGATACTCATGCCGCAGCCACGACCGCCGCCACTGCCACGGATGCCTCGCCGCGATCGTTGGATTTGGAATGTTCTCCGAATCGACTCGCTCCTGCAACTGCAACTGCGACCGCAACTGCGACCGCAACCGCAACTCCGCTTCCTCCGTCTCCTCCCCGGGTGGCTCTCGCCAACGATTGCTGCTCTGAAGGTACGGGAGGCGAGGACGAGGATCGTTTTGGTGGTGGTGGTGGTGGTGCTGCTGCTGCTACGTCTGCTGCTTCTCCCGTTGCTGCTACTACAAGGGAGTCTGGCACGAATTTCAGTGGATACGAAAGCGATGACGATGGCGTGCGCACGGAAACCGATCTCCCACGCGCCGAGGACAACGAAACGAGTTCCGAAATTACTGCTGTTGCGTCGGAGAATCGTCCCTGTAACGAAGGAGAAGCCAATGGGGACGATGACCGTGATCGCGATCGCGATGATCGTCATCCGAAGGATTTGTCGATGAAGGAGAAAGTGCTCTATCACAGCACGATGAGCGAAAAGCAGGACGGCTCTGGTGAATTGCCACTGCTGCCATGCGATCCAGAGAGCAGCAACACGCACAACGACGACGAAGACAAGGATTCCCGTTTCGAAGGACATCCGGCCGAATGGTCGGAAGAAACCAATGTCGATGTTGCTATCGACGAGGAGATGCCGAAGAATCTCTGGCCGGAATCCGTTGGCGATGGCCGATACGGATCTCCCAAAACGGAGGCCGCACACAACTTTCACTATAACAACTGCGACGAAAAAGCGCATCCAAAGCCCGTAACAGTACCGCCAACGGGCCACGAGGAAGAGGAGCGAGAGACACAACACCTGGAGAGTGCGACCCACGAGAATGACCCAACCAATGATGATCATGATTCCGCAAATGATTTCGATCACCCCGAAGCTCGTGATTTGGGGATCGGCAACGAGCCAGTGAAGGAGGCACTCGTTTTCGATGCTCCAAACAACGAAGAGGAGTATTTCCCCGAAATCGATTGGAAGGAGGGGGGTCTCACCAACTCGTCGCACCATCGTGACGAAGCTCCTATGGGACAGGCGAGTGGAATAGGGAGCAGCGAGACAGAGCCGATGCCACCCATGACAAGGGCTGGGACGAGTGCGAGTGCGAGTGCGAGTGCCGAAGAATCCAGTATGAACCACGAGTTGCCGATTTTGGCTTCGCAACCAGCTTACCACTCGTGGTCCAGTCGTAACAACTCCAATGGCGTATCTGCTCAAAATGTAAAACATGTTTTCCGCAGCAAGAGCACTGACCGGAACTATCACACTACTCCTCGAGTTGTCACGGCCACTTTTGGGTACGGAAGCACCATCGGAGCCGAATCCTCTCGCATGGATATCGAGCAAGAAGAGCCCGTGCCAATCCACCCGAACAATAGCGACGAATACGACTCCGACCACTGTGATCAGATTATTGGAGACGAAGACATGCAATGGGTGGTCCCGGTGGACAGTAATGGGGAAGAAGAGGACGACGAATCCTCGTGGAATCTTGGATCGACGGAAGACGTCGAGCACAATGATTCGTTCCAACGGCTGTACGAGGAAACGGTTACGGTTACGCAAGGGGACACGAATCACGACGAATCCTCGGGGGATCACGGAGCGGGGGTTGTTGTCACCAACAGCAGCTATGCTGCGAGGGAATGCGACCCGGTGCGGCCAATCGCTCCTTGCAACGACGTCTACGACGACGAATATGGTTCCGACGAGGATTATTCCTACTATTCCGAAGACGAGGAGTCGGACGAAGAAGAGGAACGCGACTTCATGGCTCTGCTGTATCACATTCACACGGCATGATAAATAGTTTGATAACACTGGATTCCAAGGAATTGCCTTGCTTTGAACTCCATCGAGTCACTAACCCGTCCCATCCCATTCCCCCTTTTTTCAATCGGGAAACCCTGCCCGGCAATGCGGTATCGTGATCGCAATAGACTGTGTGCGTTGCAGAGGATTGTGTTCGTCCATTCGTGCGGAGCGAACAACTCCATCTGCGCCCCCATGCCTACTACTATCTTCTTAGTATCATCCATGATGCAGAATTGAGAATACCATAATGAATACTGTACTTGTACGACATAAACTTGTGTGTTAATTCTTTTTTGGATGGAAACTGCGTCTTACTACTGTATTACTTCGTATTTCGTATTTATTATCGTGTTGGCCGACGCTTTTGCTTTGTTTCGTGCCTGATTGAAGGATAAACTGCTACCAGTTTTCTAGTTGATGGAATGTCTCGCGTATCCAGAGCCTCATAGTTGAAGGATGCCAAAAAGAAGAAATCGTTAGGATTGTTGCCTTCGTCGTTGCTAGCAGGCATGTTGGCGGGCACCTAATCGCTCATCCGCGTCGCATGTAACGTATCTGTGAGGCCGTAAGAGTAGAGAACACCGGAAGGCCGGAACCGAATCGGAAACGCCCTACACGCGCTGTACATATAGACGGGCAGCTTGCCGATTAGGTAGATACTCATCCATCCAAGTGGAAAGCACGAACGATTCAAACCTGTATCGACAGTTTGATGTTTCCTTCCACGCTTCGCTGAGGAAGCAGGTTAAACCGTACGGTCTAGCAATTCCCGATCGTTACAGTGTAGCGCAGCGCATTAGTTTCCGCATCTCTCTCCTCCTCTACAAACCTTGCAAAAGGTTGCGGTCGTGGAAGATTCGGGCTGAGTTCCGAGCACCAAAGCTTTCGCTGGAATACAGCAGCAAACTACTCGCTCACTCCTCTGCTTCAAACCAGTCGAGTGCCGGTTCGACCACCTCGCTGCAGTATTCGTGAAAGGCCCAAGCCCGGTGCAGGGCCTTGGCCAGCGGCGACCTTCCCGGAGTCAGATCAAAGATCCCCCACAGTAGCATGGATTTGGATGTGGAGGATGCAGCATCCTCCTCGGTCGTTTTTGTTTGGGTGTGCGGGGAATTGTTCCGTCGCAGCGATTCTGGGACCTTGGGAAGGACGTGCGTTGCGTCATCGACTCCCAGAAAAAAATCCCTCCAGTTGGACCGGGTCGGGTCCTTGACCAAGAGGTGGCTGTGGGGATCCAGGTGTCTGTGTCGGATCAGCACGTCGACTACTACGTTGGCGGCCTCGAGGGTCATGCCCGGCACCCGATTCCACAGATAGTCGGGAGTGACCGGCAGGGGGACACAGGAGGTTTCGTCCAGAATCATTTCCAGGTGGCTCTTGGATTTTTCATTGGCATTGGTCACGTACCTGTAATTGGCTCGATTCCTCTGGGCGGTGCCCTTGTCCCTCGTCATGGGTGCCAGATAGACCTTGTGGGTCGCTCCGGACGATGACGATGACGACGACGATGGGGCGGCAGCCGGAAGCGCCAGCAGCTGGTCAAGAATCGGATTCGCCAGTCCCATGACCATGACCACCCCGGACCGGGCAATGCCTTCCACCACCAGCTTGGCGGCCATGGATCCACCGGAGGACGCCCCGATGACGTAGACGACAACGTTGTCGTTGTTGTCTCCCCACACGCGAGTTTTTACCTCGGCAATGGCCGCTCGGATCCGAGCCAGGTCAACAGCGCCACCCCAGCACCCGCTCTTGGCATTGGCGCAGGTAACCGCCAGGGCCACGTATCCGCGCTGGAGGACCAGGCGGGACAGCCGCTCTTCCTCCGCCAATCCGACGCACGAAGGACACGAGGTGGCATCCGGTTCGAAAAACTTGAACGCATTGTGGGTGCAAGCGTGCAGGAGCACCACGATGCCCTTGGGAGGTTTTGAATCGGCGGGACCGTTGCGGGATGGAACGGCATAGACGACGGATATGCTGTTGTTGCCGTTCGTTTTCTTCTTCTGTTTCTTCGTCTGGTCACTGTTCTCCTTCCACTCGATCTCGATGTGGGTTCCGTAGACCGGATATGCCTGGGGTGAAAACAGCGACGAAAGCGGAGCGATTTCTGTTTCGTGAATGGACGAAAACAGCCGGCTGCTGCTGCTGCCGCCGCCGCGACAAAATGCTATCCAACCCGCAACCATCAAAAACAGCTGGATCGCCATGCCCCGGCGAATCCACACCGATGCCGACACCGCCGACGAAGACGAGCGCAAACGCCGAGTTGATAACACGCGATGAGAGGATCCCATCGGTCCCCGCTTAGAAAAGAAGGACCAAGCCGCCATCGGATCTACGTCGATGGAAAACAATGGACCGGAGCTTCCTTTGAAATGCGTTTCGTTTGGTGTTTGCAACGGAGGGAGGATCCGTGTAGATTCTGTTTTGTATTGTGAATTGTATTGTACTTCTGTTTGTATCGCGATCCTTTTAGCGTCGTTACCAAGTAGACTTTACTTCGCCTGCTATGAAACGGAGGCAACACTGTAACCAGCACGCCAATGCCTGGTTTTCAATTTAAGGGATAAACGACAACAACGTGACAAGCATCGCATCGCATTACTTTTCCGGTATCCTATTGCTATTGCGAGAATGATACGGTATCCGTAGTCAGTTCATACGATTTACGGTAAGATGTGTTGGATTCCGGTACGGTACGTACCGTTACGAGTACGCACGGTACGAGTTTAGTTGCTAATGCCACTCGGACACGTAGAAAGTGTACCAGAATCTACAGAGCGTCAGCGCGTATCATTAACCACTAAATCTTAACCTGTCCGCGCAGCATTCCTACGGCAAAAACACTACCAAAAATTACCACAGAGGTGCGAAAACAGCGCCCGATGAATTAAAAAACATGTGAATCGTTACTACCTAGGCTATTAGTGTGCTCATTCCTCCCAAACCGTTGGAGTAAATAAGCTACAAATACATCGATGAAGAGCCCTTACTGTGGGGATTCATTTGCCTGTGCTACCAACTTTTTGGAGTTTCTATAGCCTGAGATACAATACCATGGACAGGTGCTTGCCGGGCAGTTTTTAGCTTAGTGTGTAAAATAACACGTGAAAAAAGAGGCTCATAACCAGTCTTTTAAAATCGAGTGGCATTAGCAACTAAACTCGTATGCATTACTCCCCAAGCACAAGACAAGACTACACATAAGAATCCTATGATTACTACTCCGTATGTGGTAGAGGTACTGTGGCATTCCAACGCTCATGATTGAAATTACCCACCATTCAAGAAAATCTGAAAAGCAAGCCGGTCATCAATATTGAAGACTGGATGAAGAACATATCCAAATCTTCTATGTAAACTGTACGTTGAATTTCGATTCAATGGCTGTTTACTGTTACAAGCCTTTCAACCGCTCCTCGGAGTAGTAGTTGACAGAGCTAGCTCACAATCTTAGTTTTTAACCAATACATAAACCTTATTTTAGTACCTTTTTCTAGAGGCATACGACACTGTTTAAACAGTCGAATAACTGCTTCGACCTTATTACTACCGGTAAAGACTACTTCAACTGCTTGAGTAAACACTACTACTACAACAACTAATAAACAACCACCAATTGACCCTGAAGATTGTCCAGTAAGAACAAGAGAAACAATATCTTACTCCATCATCCCTTTCAAGTTTGACTTCGACCAAGAGTCTATCAACAAAGTAGACTTCAAGAATACACAAGAAGTTAATGGAGTTCAAGAAGTAACCAAGATCAAGATTCCCTTGATTACTGCAGGATCAACCAAACTACAAATCCTTTTTACCATCAATGAGCTCATGCGTTCCAAGAAGATGCTCAACCTAACCACCGGACCAAGACTCTATGACAAGTTTGTAGATCTCCTCAGAGACTACACAGACAGTAGCTGGTGGAACAGCTACATGTCAACCAATGTTCCACAAAGAGCTGTGGATAACTTCCAAACCACAGTGGAAGAATTTGTCAACTGCAAGTTTGACAACAACCTTGACGCCTATCAAAACCACAGAAGATTCCTCACCAATATCAAGAAGACAACCATCATGACAGTACACCAATTTGTAGCACAAGTCAACTTCCACAACCATGTCATCCTTCCACTACTCCCTAGACACCCACCAGATGATGCAGAGATCAAGGAGATAGAGTTCAAGAATCTAATCTTCGAATCAATGCCCGAGGATTGGAAGCACACCTACCAGCAACACCACTCTCCCCATAGGGATTCCCTCTCTGAAATGATGATAAGGTTTGAATGGTATCAATATGCACAGAATTGCAAAAAGAAATCATCAGATAATACATCTCCAAACAGCAACAACAGCAACAACAATGACAACAACAATAGGAACAACCAAAATGGCAACAACAATCGAAACAACCGAAACAAATGAAACAACTGCAATCAAAACAACAACAACCAACGCAACAACAACAACAACCAACGAAACAACAACCAAGGCAATAGCAATAGCAACAACAACAACAACAACAACAAAGGCGCAACACGAATCTCCAATGACTCACCATGTCTGATCCACCCTGGTACCAACCACACTTGGGGCCAATGCTACACCAACAAGTATGGCAATAATTCCAATCAGTCCAATAACAGGGACAATACTGGCTCGCATGTGAACGATTGCAGTTCCAACAACAACAGCAATCGATCCACTACCTCCTCGTTGCATGGCAGTAACTTCCATGAACCTGAACAACACATGTGTGTCTTCATCAATGAACCAGAAGAAACCATTCCTGCAACTCCTTGGCCAGATCTCTTCCATGTAGATATGGACATCGATGAAGAATATTACAACACAGATCTTCAAAGATTCCCAACTGAAAACATCGATTCTGACAACAACAGGCAAGATGTTGCTCCCAGCAATGCCGGCGTCGACCTTGCTCCAACCACAGTAAGTGTCTGCAACTCAATCAACAGGTCCCTTGGCAAGTACTACTTGAAGACCCTCTTCGATTCCAGATCCACCGGCAATCTCATTGTGGAATCAGCAATTCCTTTGGGAATCAAGAAGCACCTTCTAGATCAACCAATACAAATGCAGACAACAAACGGCAAGACCACTTGCAACCACTATGTAACCTTGGAGAACACCGTATTTCCAGAACTATCCTATTCGATGAAGGTCCTACAGATCAAGTGCTTTGTAGTCTCTCAGAATATCAACTACCACCTCCTCATTGGAAGGAAAACCATGAGAGATCTTGGAATGAAGATGGACTTCGAAACTTGCACCATTGAATGGTATGAGAAGACAATAGACTTCCATCCCAGTAATTACTTTGACAACAAGTCCTTGCTCCACAAGGTCATGTCTGCAGAACCACATGTGGTTGCAGAGAGTTACTCCAATCAAGCAATCCAACAATCGTATGTAGATGACACCACCAAGTATGAGAAGACAGATCTCCACAAGTTAGTCACTGAACAAAACCATCTCTCCTACCACGAGAAACAAGCCTTGTTACCAATACTTCTCCAAAACGAAGAACTTTTTGAAGGTTTGAATGACAAAGAATGAGGCATTTTTGCTAATCAAACGTTCCACATTGATCGCCAGCAAGGCGCAACTCCATTTCATGTAAAACAACCATATTCCATTCTACTGCACCAACAAGAGGCTGTGAAGAAAGAAATCAATCGGCAAGTGAAGCTTGGCATCCTAGAAAGGTGCTACGCCACAGAATGGGGAATGCCAACCTTTGTAGTCCCAAAACCAGATGGCTCCTGTCAACTCATCAGTGACTACCGAGAACTCAACAAAGTCACCAAAAAGCTCCATTATCCACTACAAAAACTCCAAGATATCTTCCACAGAAGAAGAGGCTTCAAATATGTGACCCTTATCAACGTCAGCATGCAGTTCCATACCTTCAAACTTGATGAAGCCTCCACATGGCTCTGTGTCCTTGTTACTCCATTTGGAAAATTCTGACTCCTCCAATTGCCAATGGGTTTCCTCAACTCTCCAAGTTGGGCCCAAGGCTGTATGGAACAGATGCTTCTCCACTTGAAGGACATTGAAGTATACATCAATGACATTGGGATCTTCTCGGATACTCTAGAATCCCATTGTAAATTGGTCTCTTCTGTCCTCTCCCTACTGAAGGCCCACAACTTCTCTGTCAAGCCCTCCAAGTGCCACTGGTTTCAACCGCAAGCACCTTGGCTTGGCCACATTATCTCCCAAGATGGAATCAGACCCAATCCAAACAAGATAGCTCCCATCCTGAAACTCACATTTCCCTCAACAACAACCCAACTTTGATCCTTTGTTGGGATGATTAACTTCTATCGAAACTTCTACCCAAAATGTGCAGAAGTCCTTGCACCACTCACCGACGTCTCCGGAAGAGCCAAGGGCAAGAAGATATCTCCAACTCCGGAACTTCTTGAAGCCTTCAACAAAGCCAAGTCCCTCATTGTCAATGATATCCTCCTTGCCTTCCCTGATCCAAACAAGCCCTTCCATGTCTACACTGATGCTTCCGATTACCAAATTGGAGCTGTCATCCTCCAGGATGGCAAAATCATCCTCTGCTTCTCTCAAAAACTCAACAGCGCTCAACGGAAATACCCAACGGTTGATAAAGAGATGCTCTGCATTGTAGAAGTCTTCAAGGAATTTTGCACCATTTTTTGGGGTGCTGAAATCATTGTATGGACAGACCACATCAACTTAACCCGACACAACCTTACAAGCCAAAGAATTATGACTTCCAGAATGCTCCTTGAAGAATTTCCCCCGTATTCAAATACATCAAAGGCAAAGACAGTTTCATTGCTGATGACCTCTCAAGGCTCCCGCTCCAGCAAGACACTCCAGATAAGAAGAAGGAGTTCTCCGGTCCCACTTCCTCAAGTCCCACTCCCGATCCAATGGATGATCCTTGGAACTTGGACCTTGACACTTCCACTTCAATGCTCGACTCAACAGACGCCAATCTTCTCTCTCTTTCCGAACTGTTTCTTAACTACCCAGAAGACATCCCCATGTATCCCTTAGCCTTCAACCAACTTGCCCAAGATCAAGCCGCCAATGTAGATATCTCTACCAACCCAAGGTACACAACTGAAAACTTCAATGGCACTGACTTGCAAGTTGTAGAATCCAACGGCCGACAGTAAATTGTACTCCCTTCAAACCAAGTACAAGCCACAATCAAATACTACCATCATGTGCTTGGCCACGCTGGCACAGAAAGATTGTATTGAACCATTAACCAATTCGTATACGCCCCAAACTTGAAGGACCAAATCAGTTCCTTTTGCAGAACTTGTGACACGTGCCAACGATACAAGAATAGCCACCAAAGCCACGGACAACTCCTCACCAAAGAACACCAGTATATCCCCTGGGACACTATGGCAATTGATGGAGTCGGTCCTTGGAAAATCAAGATCCCTGGGCATTGAACAGTCTTCTTCAATGGATTCACCATCATGGAAATGTGCACCAATCTCCTCGAAATAATCCAAGCCCCACAAGTAAACCCAACTGGCCTCATGGCAGTCCATACCCTTGACAATGGCTGGCTCTCCAGATATCCCAAACCAGTAAATTGTATCATCGACCAAGGAACCAACTTCATAAGCAATGACTTCCAACTCCATCTCGCCAACCTTGGAATCAAAGCAAAGGTCTGCTCAGTTCGAAATCCGCAATCCAACGTAGTCCTTGAAAGAGTCCATGATACAATGAAGTCTGCAATAAGAACTGAACTCAATACCAATCCTCCGCAGACCCTCCAGGAAGCCACTGACATCATCGATAGTGTCTTTGCTTCCGCTCAGTTTCCAGTTAGATCAACCATCAACAAGACATTCGGAATGACGCCTGGAGCCCTTGTCTTCCATTGAGACATGTTCCTACCAATTCCTTTAATCACTGACTAGGCCATGGTCAGAAACAAACAACAGGCTCAGATAGATAAGAATGCTATGAAAGAGAACAGCCACAGGAAGATTCATGATTACAGTGTAGGAGACCAAATTACACACCAACGGTACAGTTTCCTTTCTCTTAGGAAATCATGTTATCCAACGTATGAATATTCGAAACCTAAAACCATATCACGCCAACTAAAAAGTTCTTATCTAAGGAATACTGGTCGCACACGGCTAACAAAATTCTGTGCCACCAATTGAACTTTTCCGAGAAGGAGAAGAGTGTGGTATTCCAACGCTCACGATTGAAATTACCCACGATTCAAGAAAATCTGAAAAGCAAGCTGGTCTTCAATATTGAAGACTGGATGAAGAACATATCCAAATCTTCTATGTAAACTGTACATTGAATTTTGATTCAACGGCTGTTTACTGTTACAAGCCTTTCAACCGCTCCTCGGAGTAGTTGATGTTGTTACTCTAAAAATCGACCAAAAGGTATATGATGTTAAAATTTAAAGAGATGTGAGCTCAAAGAGAGGCTCTTATTTTTCCTGGGTATTTTCACTGTATCGGGGCTCTCTGCTGTATTTTACATGGTAGAGATCTTGCCCGGTTATTTGTTACCATTCTCGTACCAATACTGTCGTTGCTGTTGCTGTATTAGCGTCATGTCGGTCTTACTGTATTGGTCATTTGGCGGTATCGGTCATTCATGTTGTTAAGTAATCTGTTCGATGGGGCGTATGCTTGTTCGTGGTATATATGCTAGATATGAGGCCCATCTGGAATCGGTATTGATTTTCTTGATTGCAATAAGTAATTTCCTCACGGGATATCAAGTATATTCTTTTGAATGTACTTATGGATTCCAAGTGTTCACTTATTGGTCAGGTCTTTGGATATGTCTTGTTTCTAACCGATTACTGTCTTTTGTTTGTAGTCCTGAGTGATATCGTTTTTACCACTTAGGGATTTCCAAGTAGTGGAGGTGCATTTGATTCTAACGCTTGATTGTTCTCGTATTCCGCACCTCGGTCGTCGTTTCGTTCGTTTTGTCGGCTTTTTCGATCGAATTTGATGCCGACAAAGTCCGTATTTTTTCGCCGACAACACACCCCTTGATCCAACATGTATTTTCATTCAATGTTGGATTACTGTCGGAGTATATTAGAGTCGGTTATGTAGCCAGGAATTGTATCGACGTGTTATTGATTGATAGATCAAACATTTTGATCGGATCGGATCGGATCGAGTCGTCGTCCTATCCATTGATCGATCGGACGTTTAAGCTGAATCGGTTGGGTGACTGATTTAACCTGGGTAGTGTCCCATGATGTATCTTGCATGACGGGCGTGCAAGATCCATCCCAATGGTTTGGTTAGGTCGTCAGCCGGGTTGATAACTCCAGGAATATGAATCATATTGATATCACCATTTTCTTTCCATGCTTGAATGGCAAAGAACCTGATTTCAATATGCCTGGTCCTTTCAGTTGGCTTCTGGGCATTGATGATTTCAATTGCTGATGCATTGTCTTCATAGATCGGAGTTGGGCCAACTTGGATGAATCCTAATTCCCTGAGTATGGATCTGAGATATCTGGCTGTTTTGGCTGCTGTCACTGCAGCAATGAACTCGGCTTCAGTAGAACTCTGTGCAGTAAGTGACTGAGCTTTGGATCTGTAAACAATTGCTCCACCAGCATAAGTGAAGACGTATCCTGTGGTGGACCTCCGGTGTTTTGGATCATTTCCATATGCGGCGTCCACAAAACACATCAGTTTGGCTTGCTTGATGTCTTCCGGGAATGTTGGGAGTGATGGATCTTGGACTGCATCGTTGTATGGTTCCCCTGGTGACAAAGTTGGCTCGGCATTTGGTCTGTAGAATCTAATACCCCAGGACCTGGTTGTTCTGAGATATCGAGCGATGTTCTTCAGACTTGAATAGTGGAAGGCGGTGGGATTGGAAATGTATTTTGACATTAGAGTCACTGCGTAGCCAATGTCTGGCCGGCAACTCACATATGCAAACATCATTTCACCTAAGAGTGTCCTGTAGGAGAAGCCAGATGTGGATTGCAATTCAGCATGTTCCTTGGTGCCTTCTAATGGTCCATTCGTGTGTGATTGAAGTTGACTCAATACATCCGTTGATAATGGTGCTGAAGGCTTGGAGTGAGGTTTCATTTTAGAGTCAGTCTCCCAACCATGGGATGTCATGATTCTGTCAATGTAGTTCGCACAGGACAGTTCAATGTAGTCAGCTGTCTGTTTGACATCAATTCCATTGAAGTCTTCAAGCAATCCCATTTTGGTGAAGGGGACAGTATCTTCTCTAGGAAGCTTCAGCTTTGCGCCAATTATGTCATAGAGCTTGTCAGATATGGATTCTGATGTGCAAGCTAGTGCGAAATCATCAACTTGTCTCAGCATGTAGACTGTTTCACCTTCAAAAACTGTCGTGTAGATCGTCCTGTCATGTGTGGTGGTTTTGAAGTTGAGATCAGGACCTTTCAAGATCTTGTTGATGTGGGTTTCCCAGAGTCTTCCAGATTCTGGGTGGCCTTGAAGTGCTCGAAGGACTGGAAGCACCAAACGTCTGTCTATGTCTCTGCCATGCTTGTGTCTGTACCATTCTGCATATGCATCGTCAATAGTCATGTATGTAGGGATGTTGGGCCCTGGAGAATGGGCATATGCGTCAGCCGCGTCCCCCCCATAAACTTTGAGATTGAGACTTGCTGCAATGGCAAAGAACAGTCTTTGGATGGGGTGTTCAACACATGATGAGTATGACATTGCTATGGCATGCAGGGTTGGGGCTGCGTATTTGCTTCCGTTGCAACACTGTCTTGCTCGTCTGACACCGTTCCTCTTGACACTGTACTGCCAGTGAGGCCTGAGAATTATCGCGTCTGGGTCCTTAGGGTATTGAATTGGTGATCCAAACATTTCCAAATCTTCAAACTGATCAAGCTGTTTTCGCTCCCCAGCTTGCCATTCAGGCCATGTAGATAAAGGCTTGAGATTCCTTCGAGTGAAGTGCCCTAGCGCTTGTTCTTCAGGTGTAGTTGCCTTGGAATTGATGGCCTTGATGAAAAGTTCAATTTCTTCAGTGGACAGTGAATCTGCATCTAGTGGTAATGCTTGATTTCCTGGTTTATGAAGCTTGGTGATAGCTCTGAGAGATGCAATATCAATAGTAGGAATGACAACATCCATGTCGTCTTCAGTTGGCGCCAAGTGTTTTTGGATGGAGGCATGGAGTGCTTCAGTGCTATCGACCTGGTTGATTCTTGATTGTATCAGCTGCTTGTATTTTGTACCAATGCGCTGGATAGCTTTGATGGAGGAAATCCGGTCCAAGAATGGTGGATCTTCTTCAGCAGTGGGTTCCTTCCAGGAGGTATTGGGAGCAAATAAACCATATTCATTTGAGTGTTTCCTGACCTCCTTCATAGACAATTTCTCTTCAAGTGCAAAGGTAATTGGTGTATCTATTGAAGAATCCCTCACCCCTCGATCGTGGCAGGCCTGTAAAGCTGTAGTAACATCAGCAGCAGTAAAGACACGATTGTGATTGATAGAGACAATATAAGCACCTCGTAGCTTGGAGAGAGATTTCTTGTGTGAGGAGAAAAGCTTTGAGGCAGGACTGTTTGGGATGAGATCTGTGAGGTAAGCTCGGCCAAGCAGTGAATCATTGGCATACCGGAGGCCAAATGTTTGATCAGTACAAGATGGGGAGACAGTGAGCCTGAGATTTGTGAGATCGGCAAAGGGGGAGATAGAGAATTGAAAATCACTGGATGACACCTCAGTGGGTTCCGCAGGAAGTGGAATGCTGTCATCTGTCCTGAGCAGGTGTTTGACATTAGTGGGGAGGTCTGCAAGTGGGAGATCATTCATGCCTTCATCAAACCTGACATGCGTGGCTATTTTGACTCTGTGTGTCTCAGTATCATACCACAGAATGTTTCTGGTAGTGTAGGGTACAAAACCTAGAAATATGCCTTTTCTTGCATTGGGTTTGAGCTTGATTGATCTCTTGCCTGGAGGTCTAACCCAAACTCTGCAACCAAAGGTTCGGAAATCAGCAAGGTTTTCCTTACGGCCAGTTGCCAATTCCAATGGTGAATGTAGTTGGGTGCCTTCAGGGAATGCATTGGACAACCGGAGTGCATGGTAGAAAGCAAAGGGCCAGAACTTGATGGGCAAATTAGCACCAGACAGCATTGTCCTCATGGAGTTAGCAAGAGTTCGGTGTGCTCTTTCAACTGTGCCATTCTGGTGTGAAGCGTCCGCGCCAGTGGGGAAAATGGAATATCCAAACGCAGAGAATAGGTTTCGGATGTCAGGATTGTGATAGAGTTCTCCACCTTGATCAACTGAAACATACTTGTCGGCACAAGTTGGGTTGTGCTGGGCGAAGAAATGCTCTAACCAGTGTAGTGGCGCTGCTTTAGAGATTCGCGTGTCTCCATATTTCATACCAGTATAGTGATCTGTGATGAGAATCCAAGCAGTTTCTCCATGAATGCCTTCATAATCGCGCTTGCGTTTGCTGTTGGAGGATTTGGTACCTGAGAATGCAAAATCAATAGATAAACCCTGAAAGGGTTGTGTGGCCTTGCGTGTGGAATGTGAGCCAGCAGGTGTTTTGGTGTGCTTACATTGTATGCAAGTTGGACATTGGTCAAGAATACTGGTTTGCCGTTTGAACTTTGGGACTCCAATGATGTGCTTATGAGCTTGATATAGAAAATCATCGCATGGGTGTCCCAACCTTTGGTGCCACAGGAGTTTCGATGTCTTGGTTTTGATGGCTTGGATAGGGATATTTTTGTCCACAATTTTGGTGAAAAACAGTTTGGCATCAAACCTTGGTATGACACTGGTATCAGACTGTGCTTGCGCTGCTTCAGTGCATGTCTGCAGATTGACAAGGTTTGTGTATATATCATACCTGTAGTTGCTAATTGCTTCTTTGGAGGCCAGTTCACAAGCTTCCTTGAACTGCATGTCAGTCGCTAAGGCATAGGCGGACGATGTTGCACAATTTGCATATGGAGAGGCAATATCAACATCTGGGATCAGTACTGGGTGTGTATAGCATTGACCATCAATGATGCTCCCATGGAGGACAATGCTGCAGGCAGTGTTCTGCTTGTGATGACAAATAATGGTGAGGTTGCCATTTTGTGGAGCAGATGAGTCAAGGTTCTCAGTGAATGATTTATGGATGGACTGTCCACTGAACTGACATCGCGTACGGGATGTCATTCCACAGATATCGTTCTCACTCAGTAATGTTGTTGACAGGGAGGGAGAATAGTAGAAGAAAACTTTGATATATCCAATGTGATTCGGTGCTGGGATATGCAAATATCCTGAGCCTTCAGGGATGCAGGTGGCTGCTGTGCCTCCTATTGCTGCTGTAAGCCTGACGGGACATTTTCTTATCTTGGTGTAAGGTTTGTAACCGTGCAGGATGTGTTTGAGGTTTGTGCAGGAAACCTTTGCACCGGTGTCAATCTGAGCCCGGACACCCTGTTGGAAGTAGGCTGTAGCTGCAAGAGGGTCCGGTGGGACGAGGGACTGCACATTGTATGTATCAACTGGCGTAGGGTTGTCCCTATCGAAATTGGGATCCTCATTGGTCTTCAGGTGTGATTCCAATGTAGGGGATGTAGCCCTGAGTGATTCCATGTCACAGTAGACATCAATTGGTATAGATGACTGGAGGCTGTCTTTTGGAAGGAGGTCGACGGCACCAATTATGACAGATTCATAGGAGCTGACACTGCTGGAGTCCAAGGAGGGGCATAAGCTGTTCACTTGGGACGCTGTGATGTTGTCAAATCCTTGAGGATCATCTTGAGGTGATGTCATAGTATGGCTCCAAGAAAGACTTTCTATTCTTGGCCATTGCAAAAATTTTGGTTTTCTACTGTAGCATCAGGTGAAACCTCATCTTGATCTTCATTGCCAATGTTGATCTGAGAGATTTGTTGGTTGGAATCTAAGAGTTGTTGGGTCTGTTTATTGGATTTGTTCAGAAAAACAGCCGCAGCAATCCTATGTTTCTTCAGGGACTCAATATCTTGCAATGCAGGACAATTATCAAAATTGTGACCGGACATGTGGCAAACGATACATTTTCTGGATGTGTCAAAAAGACTAGGTTGCTTATCGAATGCCGTGATGGCATTGCAGTATGCTTGGTGGAGGAAGGGATCGTCAGATTCTTCATCCATCTCCGGGTAGCCAAGCGATTCAATCAGGCTGATTGAGTGAGATGTCAAAGTAGAAGGTGTTCTAACAGTACTGTTGCTAGCGCGCTTTTGAAACCGATCATTCCGGCGGGGACCTGGTCTGGTTCCTGAGACGTTCAATTGCTTGGGCTGGATTGGTTTGGAGTTGTTCCTCTTGTACTTTTGCTCAGCCTTGATCTCTTGTTCATATGTTTGGAGGGTTTGTAGGAGCCTACCTGCCTTGTATTTGTCTCGCTTGAATTGGTCATCAGAGTCGCGTTCATCTTCTGTCTTTTTGAAGAGCTCTTCTGAGAGGGTGGTTCCTGCAATAAGATTGCTGACTTCTTCTGTTGAACTGATAGTGCTGGGTTGGTTTTGGAGGAACACTCTAAGTCTCAGATAATCCTTGTACCGGAAGTAGTATTCTTCAAGAGATTCATTTGCATCTTGGTTGGGAGGGTTTCTGACCATTCTGCTGGCATTGGATGGCCTTTTTGAGTTGGGATGTGTTTGAGCAATAATCGTGTAGAGCGCTTCATATCCCTGTCCGCCTTCAAAGCTCTGAATAGTGGCCTTCATACTTGCACATGAATCAGGGATGATTTTATCAGTTCTCAGTGCTGTGTAAATGAGATTTCCCCATTCATTGATAGCCAATTCATATCTTGAAGGTAGGTCGTGTGGAAAGTCATCACCAATTGTGAATCCTCTGAGGTGATCAGCTTCACGTCTGAATAGATAGTATGGGTGCACATAAATGTGGTGTTGTTGGGAATGAGCTGTGATCTCTCTGTACCATTTCCTAACCTGTGGGTCTGTTGCATCCTTTAGTTGTGGGAATCCTGAGAGGAACAGTTTGTCTCTAGCTGCTTCTTTGGACTTGTCAGAGGCTCTGGTCAGATCAAAACAGTCACCACTTCTGGTGATCAGGCGCTGGTCATTTCTGCCACTGCCTAGATTGTGTAGGTAGTAGTTTTGTCGGACAATGGTTTCATTTCCCGATGAGTCGGTGTAGGTGATTGGGAAGTCTTTCATGTCATCTCTGGTGAGGAATTCATCTTTTCTGTAGTAACGGTCCTTCACTGGTGGTGGTAAGGTCGCCGGATTCCATGGGAGGTCAAGTGACGCTTGGTGGTTGGCACCAGTATTGGTGTTGTTGTTGTTGTTATTGGTGGTGCTGTTGTCGACCAGTTGCTGGAGTAGATTGGTCAATTGCTGCATGTCGGTGCCTGCTGCCGGTGCTGGAGTTGGAGCTGTGGCATTTTCATCGTTGTCGTCTCCTTCAGGGAAGGTGTAGATTTTTGTGTCGTAGACTTCATCAAAATGTACTGCGTCCCAGTTTGATTTGAAGCCCCAGTGGGTTGCTCTGATCTCTATGAGGAGAGTTTCTTGTCCTTGCGCAACGGCTAGTGTTCCTGCCTTGTCCATTGAGTGTTTGTTTCGGATTCGCTTCGGTGTTTTGTCTGGAGCAACATACCATAGACAAGCGTCTGCAAAAAGGGTGGATATGTGTCCCTTATTGATCTCAGTTTGTTCCTTGGGGGGGATGATATCCATGATTGCGTTTACAATAATTTCCTTGAGCATGGTTACTGGATCTGGAGCAAGCGTCTTGGGTCCTTCGCTGTCAGCATCATCTGTGAGGAATAAGCCAGCAGTGTCTTCTAGAGCATGGTAGAATGAGGCGTTGAGGGCCTCATGTTTGTGGGCATTGCCTTTGGTGTTGAATGTCCCGAATCGGATTGCAATGTCCTGGATTTGATTCCAGTCAAATGGAGGTGTTGGCGGCATGATGAATTATCGTCGTCGTCGTTCCGGATGTGGATTAGAATCGTTTGATCGATCGTAATTGTCGATGATGCAATGTAATTACTTGTCGGTGCGATCGTAATCGTTCAAGCGATCGTCGTCCTTAGATGTATTCCGGCGGAGAAAGGATAATATTCAATTCGATTAACCGGTGCTTGCGAAACGACGATGTTGGTGTTGTCAAACGGTTAATCGTAATCGTAATCGTTCGATTGTCGACCTTGGATGTTATCGAAACGACAATGTGTATTACAGAAGGGGATTCTTGGTAGAACGTTCTGTATATACATCCCTTGATGTGTACGCTTCTTGGTCGTGTATTACAGAAGAAGATTCTTGGTAGAAGGATCTGTCAATACACCCCTTGATACGCGAGCAAGGAAGGGAAAAAGGAGAAAGAGAGAGAGGCGGGGAGGTCTATTGATACAGCCCGGCGATGCGAGTCCCGTACCAAGTATACTCTGGCTGTAACCGACAGTGGAGGTGCTGTACGGGGCGGAGATAGGTAGCTTAAGGTATCCACTTGTTAGTGGAAGGTATAAGGGCTCTATAACCTGTTGTTACTCTAAAAATCGACCAAAAGGTATATGATGTTAAAATTTAAAGAGATGTGAGCTCAAAGAGAGGCTCTTATTTTTCCTGGGTATTTTCACTGTATCGGGGCTCTCTGCTGTATTTTACATGGTAGAGATCTTGCCCGGTTATTTGTTACCATTCTCGTACCAATACTGTCGTTGCTGTTGCTGTATTAGCGTCGTGTCGGTCTTACTGTATTGGTCATTTGGCGGTATCGGTCATTCATGTTGTTAAGTAATCTGTTCGATGGGGCGTATGCTTGTTCGTGGTATATATGCTAGATATGAGGCCCATCTGGAATCGGTATTGATTTTCTTGATTGCAATAAGTAATTTCCTCACGGGATATCAAGTATATTCTTTTGAATGTACTTATGGATTCCAAGTGTTCACTTATTGGTCAGGTCTTTGGATATGTCTTGTTTCTAACCGATTACTGTCTTTTGTTTGTAGTCCTGAGTGATATCGTTTTTACCACTTAGGGATTTCCAAGTAGTGGAGGTGCATTTGATTCTAACGCTTGATTGTTCTCGTATTCCGCACCTCGGTCGTCGTTTCGTTTGTTTTGTCGGCTTTTTCGATCGAATTTGATGCCGACAAAGTCCGTATTTTTTCGCCGACAACAGTTGACAGAGCTACGGTAGCTCACAATCTTAGTTTTTAACCAATACATAAACCTTATTTTAGTACCTTTTTCTAGAGGCATACGACAGGTACATCAAACAGGACCCTATTGAGGTACAAATCGTGCGGACCGAAAACAACGCCGATTCAGATACGTACGGTCGTACCGTACCGTACCGTACGTACCGGTAGAGCATTATTCATACCAGATTCTTACCCAGCACCGCAACCCACTGCAGTACAAAGTACGATACTCGTACTGTACAACAACGACCTCCCAATTTCAAAATAGCAGCTAACGACAACCAGTTGTTAATAGTATTAAACCGCAGTTCAGTTCAGTTCAGTTCCGTCACACCACGCCAAAGTAAACCATCATGAGTGAAGACGCCACCACCGAGCCAGTCCCTGCCCCGGCAGCAGAGGAGGAGGACGACGAGGAAGACCTCGAAAAACTCCAAAAGGAAATCGAGCGCATGGAAGCCGAAGCCGCTCGGATCACCAAGGAAACGGACGACCTGGAAAAGAAAAAGGAGGGAGAAAGCAGCGCCGCGAGCGGGGATAAATCCGGAGATGCCTCCGGTGGGAATTCCTCCGAAAACCGTGACGGGGCATCGATCTACGTGGGGCAGGTGGACTACAGCACGACTCCCGAGGAGCTCCTGGGGCACTTTGAGGCGTGCGGAACGGTGGAGCGTGTGACGATCGTCTGCGACAAGTATACGGGAAAACCAAAGGGTGAGCATTGGAATGGAATTGTGTGAAAATAAACAGGAAAGACATTGAAAGGAATGGATTTTGAAGGAACGGCAATGAATGATGACAGCATTGCTCTGGTGTTAGACGAAAGCGGAATTCACGGTTTTCTACCCTTCATTGAATTCACCCTCTCACTCGTTCTCTGTCTCTGAATCGGTGAACGCGGAATGCTGTTATAGGTTACGCATACCTGGAGTTTCAGGTATGGTTGATTGATTGATTATTGATGACTTGGTTGACGACTCGACCATGACAGACGAATTGTTTGCAACAAGCGTGAATCGGAAAAGAAACGGACAGTCAAACGTACCATGAAAGGACTCTTCAACTTCTTTCTCTTAGGATCCTTTACACGAGGGAAAGAAAACGATTGCGCTGAACGAGTGGGAAGATCGTACATCGCATCGATTTCTCTTTTTTTGTCTTGTTCCTTTTCCTTCTTCCCGGCATCTACTTGTTCTGCTTCGCTTCGCTGCCCGCATTCCTCGAATGGAATGGGTTGTTGCGCGCTGGTTTGACTGATGCGAATGGTTTCATCCCGGGCTCCCATTCTGTGGTTTCGCTTTTCGTATTGTCTTGCCTTGTCCTGTGCCTTGTCCTGTGCCTTGTCCTGTGCCTTGTCCTGTGCTGGTTTTGTACCACAGAATTGGTTCGTTTCAAAATTAACTCGTTTCGTTTGCTACGACTCCTATTCGCTTCGTTTCGTTTCCGCACCACAACCACCTGAACTGCAATCTATCACCAATGCATCGACCCGGCGTCACTTTCGTCCCCCCGCATCGCATCGTTAGACGGAAGCCTCGGTCGGAAACGCTATCAAGCTGGACGGTTCGGAATTCAAAGGACGGAACCTCAAGGTCACCGCCAAGCGCGTCAACGTGGCAGGATACCACTACCAACAGGGTTCCTCAGGTGGTGCCGGCGAGGAAGGTGGCCGGGGCGGAGGACGAGGCGGTGGCCGGGGATTCTACCGCGGCGGACGGGGAGGACGGGGCCGTGGAGGCTTTCGCGGTGGATATCGCGGGGGCTACCGTGGCGGACGGGGAGGTCGGGGACGTGGGTACCATCCCTACTACTAAAGCGGTGCTTCGCTGTACTACACTTCACTCCGCTCTCCTCGTCTTTCCACGCTACGGAGCACAAAGGTAAGATACAACAAGGTAAGGCAAGTTCTGCTGCAAGGATTCCGTGTGCGAATGGTTCCCCATTCATCTTTCCGTTGGAGGATTGATGAGGGATAGAACCAATCGCGTCCAAAACAAATATCTCGAAAGAGCAAAGAAAACAATAAAAGACCAAAACAAAAAATCATTCAACAAACAAAAAGTAAAAAAGGAAGAAAAAATCGCACACACCATGGAAAATTACTAATATACTAATAAGAATGAAAGTAACGAGTAAAAATGATATAAACAAAGATCTCTAAATAACAGTATTACAAAAAGTAATTGTTGCACTTCCTATTTGGCACAATCTTTGCCATGGACGACGTTTACCAGGCATCACAAATCAACAAAGCATGGCTCTCGCTGCGATCGGAATCTACTTTCCGTCCGCCCACTGCTTTTCCATGGTCGCGTATTGCTCCGACAGCTCCTTCATAACGTCCATGCTGTCCCCGGCAATTTGAAAGTACACCTTTGGGTAGTTGGCCTGGTACCTCCTCGCCGCGCCAATCATCTGGTCCGGTGCGCAGTGAATGTCGCTCTCCATCGTGCAGACCGCACGGGCCAGCTTGAGAATTTCCCCCGCGGCCTCCTTCGTCTTTTGCCGAAAGATGCTGTCGGGGTGGCGTTGGTCGTAATCCACGATGCCCTTGTGGAAGTTCATCAGGAACCGGGCCGTGTGCATCATGAACCGGCCGGTGGCAAGGAGTGGGTACATGTCGGTGGTACCCCGGACCGCGCAGTCGATGAGCGCCGCCGTGTCGTTACAGACGCCGACCAGGCCGTAACCGCCAAAGGGGAGGTCCATCTCGGTGCCGATCTGGTTGAAGACACAGCCTGCCAGGCCGCACATGCGCATCGCATTCAGCGTCTGCTCCCTGGTATAGACGGGACCCGTGGCCGCCCGTTCCAGCCACGGGACGTCCGGGTTGTGGTTCGAGTGCCAAGCGCATAATCCGTCGATGGCCATGTAAAATTGAATGTCGCAGCTGTTCGATTCCCCGGTTTTTTCGTTGGTGCCGGCCAGCGGACCTTCGATCTTGAGATCGACTCCACCGTGCAAGGGGTAGAAGTAGGCCGGTCGCTGCTTGGCGCTCTCGTATCCGGTCCGGAAGAAAAATGCAAGCGGGATGTTCGTCCAGCTGCCGTCTTTTTCCTTGACGCAGGCGGAAAGTCCAAAGGTGGTGATGAGGGATCGGGGGCAGACCTCGATCGAGTGTCCCGAATCGTATAGGGCCTCGACGAACTCATCGGGAAAGCGGCAGTCGCGTCCGTTCATTCTCACGACGAAATAGGGGTCTTCGTCGAGGTCATCCTCCACCGAATTGTTCTTGAGCTTGCAGCGCTCGTAGTTGTAGGAGAGTTTTGTCAGCAGGACGGCAAAGAGTCGGTTGCGTAGGATCTCACGCTTGCTGTGGGTGACCTTGGCGTCGCCGTATCCCAGGTACAAATCGGGCAAGAGGGTTTCGTTCACCGGGACTGGATCGGGGTGGGAACGATCGTCGGGATCATAGGTTGCCTGACCCCCGTCTTGCTGCTGGAAGGCTCGGATCCGGTCTTCCATTCCCGTGATCGCTCGCTCGAAGTGCTCCTCAACGACGAACGGATTGGGAACGAGAACCGGCTGCGATGCTGCTTCTCCTTCCTCGCTAGGGGGGGTGTAAAAGGAAGGATTGTAGCCAATTTCTCCGCGATCCATCCAAACCATAGGTGGATCACTCATCTGCTCTGTTCCCTCTTTCATTTTCTGATTCAAATTGACAAAACTACGAAAGGGTTGGAAACAATCGGCTTGCGTAAGTTATGTTTTGGCTGTGGTTGTTGATGGTTTTGTTGTGTTGATTTTTTGGTTGCGTTGGTTGATAGGTTGATTCTGCAGGGAAATCGTCCTTGGTTATCAAATGGCACAGTGCAGAGATCGTTGCAACCCTGTGTTGCTTCGTTTCGTTTCGTTTCGTTTCGTTTTGTTGTTCATTATCGACTGCCACGTTCATACGGTCAATTGATAGGCAACCCCAGTACAGTCCAGTCCAGTCCAGTCCAGTTCAGTCCAACCCGCTTACCTTATAGCTTCGGTCACGTTCAACGGCATCGCCGCCCGATCTCCGATCGGATCCCAGAGCTTGAGGTTGTCGGAATCCACCAAAATGTGTGCCATGACGTAGGCTACCACCCGGGAAACAAAGGCATCCGCCACCGTTTCGACCTTTTTCGTCTTCATCATTGGCAAGAACGCCGCCCCCATGGTTTCGCCAAAGACCTTCATCAGCAGGCTCGCCATGACAACGTAGAGCTGCCCCTCCAGGGCTTTTGCCACCGGCGAGTCCTTGGTCGCCATGGTGTTGCCCTCGTTGTCTTTCTGGTCGACCGCGTCGGTAATGAACCGAAGCGTGCCGAGGTATTCTCCCAAGCTGCACATCTTCCAGGACGGGTGTTTTGCGACAAAGTCGGGGTGCAACTCCAGCACCTTGATGGCTTTTTGGGGCCTGTGGGTTGGATCGCGATAGACGAGACCGCGGGCCAGACGTTCCTGGACCAGCTGCTGGTGCTTCTTGATTTGTTTTCGGTAGCGGTACAAGAACACGGTGCCCGCAACCAACGCAACGGAGGTCGCTACATTCATCACCGTCATCTGGATGCCGATGATCTTCTTTACGGACTGGAACACGGTCATGGTAGATAGATAGATAGATAGATAGATAGATAGGTAGACAGGCAAACAAATTGTTGTTGATGGAGAACAATTGGTTGCGCAAGGATAATGATGCTGTGGTTGTAGTAGAGATACAAGTATACCGTAGTACCGGTACGTGCCTTCGAAGTTGCGCCTTGGACCTACAACAGATACCGTAGGAGTGTTACACACTGCTTTCAAGATTGCAGTGTGGTACAAGTACCGGTACTATCCGTTTTCGCGATGGATCTGTGTCGTCGGAATCTTTTCCCTCTGTGATTCTGCGGGCAGCAAAAGTATCTTCCATTGAAAAATACTCCCAATATTCTACGGTACTAATTTGATTCCTACCGGTACTTGGTACGAGTTTAGTTGCTAATGCCACTCGATTTTAAAAGACTGGTTATGAGCCTCTTTTTTTCACGTGTTATTTTACACACTAAGCTAAAAACTGCCCGGCAAGCACCTGTCCATGGTATTGTATCTCAGGCTATAGAAACTCCAAAAAGTTGGTAGCACAGGCATATGAATCCCCACATTAAGGGCTCTTCATCGATGTATTTGTAGCTTATTTACTCCAACGGTTTGGGAGGAATGAGCACACTAATAGCATAGGTAGTAACGATTCACATGTTTTTTAAATTCATCGGGCCCTGTTTTTGCACCTCTGTGGTAATTTTTGGTAGTGTTTTTGCCGTAGGAATGCTGCGCGGACAGGTTAAGATTTAGTGGTTAATGATACGCGCTGACGCTCTGTAGATTCTGGTACACTTTCTACGTGTCCGAGTGGCATTAGCAACTAAACTCGTATCATTAGATGATAGTGGTAGATAGATTTGTTGTAAAATTGATTAGGTTCTAAAATTGTGAGCAGTAGGAGTAGGAGTGACATTCAAATTGCACCTCTATTCCTGCTTTCTTTATTAGTTGTATTGAGTATGTGCGTTGAGTCCTAAATGAATCGTATAAACAAATATCGGATATTCGGGTGATTCATTTAGTCTGACGGTCGTACATCAGCTTGCCCCTACGGACTAACCGCGTGATTTCTAGAGTCCCTGTATTTTCATGGTAGTACTGTACTAGTAGAAGATACCTATCCCGCTGGTCTCATTTTTTCTTCTCATCAACACCATCCCGCCACATGCACCTCATGGCTAGTTCGATCAGCCTGGTCCCACTCATTAGTTTAGTGAGCAAGTCTGCAATATCCAACTCGCCTGGCTCCTTTGCAATCAGGATAATTCCTGCTGCTATGCACTCCCTTGCCTTATGATAAGCAACACTATTATGCTTCTTCTCACAAGGGCTTTCTGGTCTTGTAGTGTTCTTCACGACTGACTCATTGTCACAGTAGATATTGGTAGGACCTTCTAAAGGGATTCCCATCATCCGTAGTTTGTACCTCAGTCCCTCTACCATTTTGATTGCTATCCTAAGGGTGACTATCTCCAAGCCGAACGTAGATGTCTCAACGGTTATTTGTCTCTTAGAGAACCACAAAATAGGTACTCTATTGACAAAGATGATGATTCCTGTATGAGATCTTCTGGTAGCCTTGCAACCCGCATGATCCGCATCTACAAAACATGTGGTAACGACAGCTTTCCCTTTTGGTTCGGGCATATCTGGAGGCAGTAGTTCCTTGGCTTCCAGGTAAAACTCACTCCAGTCACACACCTGAAAACTGGTCTCATCGACCTTTGGCATAGATGCATCAAATACCGATTTGGACTTGCTGTAGTTCTTTAAGTATGCGAACAAATGAAACAACTGGTTGATATGACCCTCCCTCGCTTGGGCGAGATATTGAGACATAAGTGACACAGACATAATGATATCCAAACGACCAAGTTCACATATCCACCGGAGTATCCCAATCAAACCTTGGTAATAGTTTTGTTTCTCCGGGTCAAGTTCTGGTGATGCATCTCTCTCGGGCCTATACTCAGCACTCAATGGAGACCTTACTGTCTTAGGTAGTACCTTCAATGCATATTTTCTGGTTAATAGTTCTTCTTCAACCGACTTGATTCCTTTTGCAGTGTACTTGGATGAAGCCATGGACCAGTATGGATTTCCATCGATGTAGGTCTTCACAATATCGGCCCCTAAGTAGAAAGAAGGTTCTTCAACTGTTCCATTCTTCAACTTGAATTGCCTTTCTATTGCATCCATCTGGAACTTAGGATCCATTCCACATACAAGGATATCATCAACGTATGCCACACAATACTCGTAATACGCTGTACCATCTGCCTTGAATGCCGGCCGTAGATGCACGTCAGGGTTGGCTTTGCAAGATATATAACCTAGTTCCCTTAAGTGACTGGTCAGGTGTGATCTAAAAGATGCCCCTGCAACCGGGAGCCCGTACAAAGCCCTTACAAGCTTACAGGGCCTTCCACATAACTCTGGCGCAAATCCTTGGGCCTCGGTGGCAATGGTGAAATATTTCTCCTTGATTGGTGCGGTTAAGTAAGCGTTCTGTATATCCGCACTGAGTACTTTGAGGTTGTTAAGTGCTGCCACTAGAAAGAACAGACAAACTGAATCTCTGCTGGGTACGCTTGAGTAGGTATACTCTTTGGAAATCTCTGGGACTTTGTGACCATCACCAACTAGACGTGCCTTCTGAGTCAGATCAATCGTGTCATCAAAGACCATGTGCATAGCTATTTTGGTATGCCCCACTGTGATTTTATCTTCTTCGGTGAATTTGAAGGCAATAGAACTGTTCCTCATTTCTTTTGCAATAGCCCGAGCCCAATGATCAGTCCCCGTTTCACAATCAATCGCTTTTGCTTCTGCAATCGACTTAGGGAGCCGGATTCCATACTTATGTGACTTGACCCAGTATTTGGTTTTTGCACCAGATATTATCCAGTCTTTCCTCTGAAGGACTTTATAGGCCCACCACTTAAACACGGGCTCATTTATAATGCCTTCTTTGCGGGCATATATTGCTGTTTTGACCGGAAAGCTCTCCTTCATATCACTTAACTTTGCCCAGGATGTAGTGCCATCTTTCCATCTAACGAGTAACCTCCATCCCTAGGTTGTTGGTTTTGTTCTGATCTGACCAGATTTTGTTGTAAAAGTAGCCTGTTTGATAGATAAGGCCTCCTCATCCTTTTCAAAATCAATGATCTCATCCATCAAACAATACATGCGCCCTTCATCGTCAACCAAAGAATAGATACTTTCAGCAAGCAGGATGGCTGTATAGATTTCAATAGATCCATCTGGCATGGAGACCTTGTAAGACCTCGAATCTAAGAGTGGATTGTTATTATTTTCACCAACTAGCACACCATCCTTATCCCTGCAACGATTCTTGACTAGCCCCCGGATGCTTTGGTCCCCTATCTGGAGTAACACTTTGGTCCCAAGGTACTCGTCAAGATCTTTGTCAGTTAAGTCATCAACATCCGGGGAAGAAGCCTCAGCTTCTGCCATGAGAACTTCATCCTCACCCTCATATTTGCCATCAAATAGGCCCAGAGGTGGTTCACCAAGTACGTTTTCAAGATAAGTATCGGAGGGTTTAACCTCATCACCTATCTTTGCGTTGATTTCTTTGTTGTGTGCTTCCAACTGTGATAGAATATCTGGATGTCTCCATTCTTCCTCAGATATAGCCCGGGTGTTGTTTGTTACGTGGACCTTTCTGGTCTTAAATAAGACATAATGACAGTCTCCTCCACCAAAAGTATCTCCACATGGGCCCAGCCACCGACCGAGCCTGTTTGTCTTCCCATTTAAGTCGTACCACCAAATGAAATCATACCAGTCATGGATCATATACAGGGTGATGTCCGGAGTATACCCATGTACCAATTCAAAGCTAGTCCTCCCCATTGAAGAAGGGTCACTTGATGCCATGAGTTCATCCAGCCGGCTGCTAACATTCCACAGAAGGCCCAACACCTCCTGGGACTGCCCTTCTTAGAAGTCATCCAACGGATTGCCCTCCACAAGTCACCTGCACTGTGTTCTACCGTATTTTGCCATGGACAGTGAGGCTGTATGTATGTTTGTCGTATGCGATACTCCAACCTGAGCTTGTGCCAACCAGTGTTGTGCGTCTCATGGTTTCCCTGGGCCTTTGCTCCATCAGTAACAAGGTGTTCTGGGATTCCCACTTTGTTGATAAAGCAAGATAAACCATCATGACACCGGACTTCTCCTCTGACAGGATAGAAGGCCACATAGCCCTTTCCATTCGCAAAGACCTGGGCTGCCGTATCATTGCGAATAATGCTGGGAACCTTGAACTTCATAGTATCAGCATACCATCGGCCCTTCAGTGTCTGCCGGTTCCTCCACTTCTGAGTCTTCAGCCTTTTTGTAATAGGCTGGGACAGTTGCCGAATACCATATTGCGTATTCACTTCAATAGTAGCCTTGGCTCGCTTCTCACTGATGTTCCACATCTTAGCAACGTCCTTGGCATCATATCTGTCGACCTTGTCAGGGATCCTTATTGGAGGTCCCCATTGTCCCCTTTGTACAAAGGACTTCTTGTTGAGGGACATTTCTTGTTGGTCTAGAACATCTTGTTGGCGCCTTAATAGCTTCCTTTCCTTGGTTTGAGCCTTGGCTTCCTGTTGAATAGCGAGCTCGGCTTCAGATAATGAGGACAATGAAGGCTTGGTGGAAACATCAGAAATCATAGAATTTGCTGAATTTCAAAGATTTTCTTGGTCCTCCCCGGTGGTTCCAGCAAGGGCTGAAATCAGTCGTGTGGAGACGTCCGTTGGAGTATATCTGGTGCGTTGGAAAGCAACCCTGGCAGTACATACAGAGGCAAGATGAAGTAGCCGGTACTTGTTGTACCCAAGACCAAGAGGTTCAGGATGAATTGTGGATGAATAGTTGACCGGAGTCCCGCAAGCCGGCAAGCACCCTGAAAGGGTAGCAACGACTTGAGGGAAAGAGGCATTGGTGGCGTCTTCTTCTTCTGCAAAGTGGGAGGAGTAGGGATCCCACGTATGAGTATCTGTAGCCAGGACATGCTCACAGTTGGCAAGTTCTTTTCTTGGTAGGCTTGCGGGAATCAAAGTAGGATATGACGCCATTGACTTGAAGAGGGGTGAATAGTTCTGTATTGTCGGATTGGAGTGAAATCCCATGTGTAGAAATAGAGTCATACCTTCGGGGTGTATCTTCAACCTTGTTGAAGTTGCAGTTGCGGACTTGATTTGGGCAGATAAGGCTATTGTAAAGCCTGTCCCCAAAATAAACGGCCTGTCCAAAAATCAATATATAAGTAACCCCATCCGTTGGATTTGTCCAAGCCGTAGTGCAACGGGCAATGGGAACATTCTTAAGGGGTGAGTAAGTGTCCGAAAAGGGTGCAACGTCCACATATGTCAATATGGAATCCAACGAATTGAGTAATATCATATTTGACCCTGCAGCCGTGGTATTGGTGTGGCTGTCCAACTCGCACCGACCAGTATGGGAGGATGGTGAGCCAAAGCTCTTGATATGAACTACTGGCCGGCCTACCCGGGATACAATCAACAGGCCTCAGTCGGCAAATCAATCTTGGTTCTTCTTCTTGTGGGTATGGCTTCCAAATTGGTCACCGGCCGCCCCGTTTGTGGTAGTTGCAGGGTTCCCTTGAGAGTTGAGCGCGGGTCGAAGGGCCCGGACTTGGTTTTTCTGGGCCGCGGACATAGTGACCCAGACTTCTTTCAGATAGATCTTGCCCTCAAGAGGTCCATTGTATGTAGAGCCACTGCCGAAGTCTTCTGTCTCTTGTTGCCAGATTTCTTGTTGGAGGAGGAGATGCCTTCATTATTGCTTTTGTTACCCCTTTTTCCTTTGAAGGAAGAGATATTCCTTCAACCGCCCTTCCGACTGGCCTGGATCTTCTTAATACCAAGCGCTTGAGTGAAGTGAGCGGCTGCTTTGTCGAAGTTGTTGTACATACTCCCTTCTTTGTTTAGGACCAGTTGGACTGCTATTTCGAGCCTTGGGTCCGATATGGAGTGACAGAAGTCAGTAACAAACTGATCTTCAGGTGGGAAAGCCTTGTGTCGCAACAGGAACTCTTTTGCATCATACCACCTCCTTTTATGCTTGTCGAAACTGTAGTTCTTGGTATCCCTGGAGTAGGTAGAGCTCTGTAGGAAGGCCCTCTTTTCTTCTATTAGGAGTTGGATATTCATTGATTCATATGCCTGGGAGTATAGTGTGAAATATGCCTTTCTTCCATCTCCTTCTGAGCCGAGTCCTTGAATATAAGACCAACGGGGACCCGCCCCTACCAACTTGAATAGAATTCCCCATAGTGTATTGTTGTCCTTGGTCCAGTGAGACCCAGAATGGGTTGTGCAACGTATAGAATACTTGGTCCAATCAGTATACATGTCTGACGGTTCAGTCCCGACTGTTCCAGCCCTCTCAGTATCGGTTACTGTAGAGTCCTTGCGGATTGTATATAGTAGGGATGTCTTAGTAACGCCCCGCTCATGACAAAGGTACTCCCGGAATCTTTCGTTGAACTCCTTGAATTTTGACATTGCCGTGAGTGGCTCAGGAAGAGTCAAGTCCCTGGTGGCCGTATTGCTGTCATCTTCCTTCAGAGACTTGAGCCGCGCCCAAGTCTTGGTCTCCGCCTCTGGATCAGACATCCAGTCAACCGGGGTAGCAGTGGCCCCAATGAGAGGTTGGAATTCAATCCAAGCCACAAATAACTTGAGTAGGTCACCAAAGACCCTCCCGATGTATACCTGTTTTGGGTCCGGACAATAGTTGTGTTTGGTCTTGTTGACCCCGTTCACAAGAGACTTGATAGCTGAATTGTCCATGTCTTGAAGGGAGTCGGTGCTGCTGTAACCGGTCCAAAATAGTTCATCTGCGGTAATGCGGTTCACCAATCCAAAAGATTCCAGAATCTCCCTGAACACTACCTCAGTTGGAGTTAGGGACCTTTCCCCTGCATATCCGGGGATTCCCTCTAGTTGCTTAGCCCGCTCAATCGCATCTTGAACCTCCTGTGTGAGTGCTGGGGCCCGATTTGGTATCCATCGTGGTTCTAATGAATTCCATTTGCGCCGCAGTGAATCCAAGGTTGGCAGGGACTTTGGGTACATTGTTGGCTGGAGCAGCTGCCAGGGCGGCGGCTGCGTTGTTGTGTTGCTTCTGCCGGATTGGTCTTCCTCTTGCCATGGTTAGTAGTTTGCTCTTGGAGTATCTGTTTGTTTGCTCTGAAAGTGATGTATGGATGATTTTCTGAAGAGTGATTTGTATTTCTGAATAATCCCTCCCCACGCGATATCACTAGTAGTTGGGATTTTTCTAGTGACTTCTCCATGCAAAATTCTACAAGCAATTCTATTCCGAACATCAATCTCTCGGTTGCCCTATACTTAAGCAAACTGTTAGGGTTCTAATTCTGAGTTGGGGCCGTTGATTTGGCTTATGACTCCTTTTCCTTGCCGTTGGACTCAATCACATGGGAATTTGGTGGCCATTTTGAATCGGCTCGCTCCTTGTTCCCGCAGGAATCAGGGCCGTTGGATTGTTTCCCCAGGAACAAGGACCGTTGGTTTGTTTTCCCGTTATTTTACGGTTACTAGTCAACGGATCCCTCTAATGAGTGGGAGTTGAAACTGCTCTAGAATAATTCAACTTCCCTCTCAGTGTAGCGGCTAGGCACAGCTTAGTGCACACGTCTGTGTGCTGTCCCGCCATATGGTAGTATTTTTCTTCCTGGTACGGAGGACATACGCCCCCGGTGCTCGGTTAGTCCTTGACTGTATTCCCATCTACTACCATGAGGCCGTACGCCTCGAGTTGTTGGGGCCAGTAGCTTGTTGCCGTTCCTATGCACATCTAGGTGTGTTGCCAGTCCTCATCATGTTGTTTGAGGCGCCATGTGGGCCTCTCCATGCTTGAATCGGAACACGTTTACTTTTGAATGTAAAGAATGCGTCTGTTTTGGCCCCGGATTTGATGTCTTGCATCGATGGCATTTGCTCTTCCCCCTAGGTCGTTATGTCGTTTGAGAGAAGCGGGAGGTATTAGCTCAAGCCCAGCTGCACTAGCGCCATTACCCATCTAAGTGCTCAAACATGGACATAGTCTTCAGGAGGGTCTCTGATTAAGTGGTGATCAGTCGGTAATCGGTCTCGCCCCTTCCATTGTCGTGTGAATCACTAGACCACCCATTGTCCATTGGAAGCGGTAGCCGATTGTTGACTAGATCCCCAGTTTTGGTGAGTCACCTGGGTCTGATAAACCTTGATTCCTACTTCGTATCATCGTTTGTAATCCCTTCTTGGTATCATTAGATAGTGGTAGATAGATTTGCTGTAAAATTGATTAGGTTCTAAAATTGTGAGCAGTAGGAGTAGGAGTGACATTCGAATCACATCTCTATTCCTGCTCTCTTTATTAGTTGTATTGAGTATGTACGTTGAGTCCTAAATGAATCCTATAAATAAATATCGGATATTTGGGTGATTCCTTTAGTCTGACGATCGTACATCAGCTTGCCCCTACGGACTAACCGCGTGATTTCTAGACTAAATTCGTAATTGAAAATGAATGCGGTACCACTTTCAAATGTTTGGGAGCCGTACCGGTACCTATGTTTCGCTGGACCTCAGAAAAAGAATACGATACCTCCGGTATCCATCTGGGGCAATTAAAGCCTCAAAATAGGTTTTTCAAATGTTTGGAAGCTACTTCGCGGTACCTAAAATCACTCCAAATTCTCCGTACGGTATGTGTTTTACCATCTGTTTATGTTCCACTAGACCTCAGTACTATATGTAATCACCCCTCCTCCGTTTTGGTTGGCAAGACTCATCCCTCTCTAAAGAAAAATTCGAGGCGCGCGCACCGTGAATTTTTCTTTAGAGAGGGATGTGTCTTGCCAACCAAATCGACTCCGAGTAGTATCTTGGGAGGAGAAGGAGTTTTCTTTAGGGGGCTCCCTTTTACCGAGGGCGCAGCCCGAGGAAAAAGGGAGCACCCTAGAGAAAACTCCTCCTCCTCCCCAGATACTACGAGGAGGAGAGCAAGGAGAAGGGGTGATTAGGTATGTAATACCATGGTTGCAAGGGGGAGAGCACAAAGGGAAGAGGAGGAGGTTCTTCTTGCTAGGGGCCAATGCTTGCTGTTTGTTGCTGTTGTTGTTGGTGGTGGTGGGGGGGGGGGGGGTGCTTCTTCTTTTGATCCGGATTACATCCCCCCCTTTCACGGTAAATTGCGTGGATTCTACTCTTCCCGCAGTCACACATGTTGTATGTGTGAAAAAGTACTTTAGTATGGGAAAACCGTACTAAAGTAATTTTTTCGACTCCGTGTTGACAAATCAAAAAGTAGTTTTGGCTTTTTTTACACGCAAATTCGTGCTTTAAGCAAGTCACTCCTACTCTGCACTCAGTCCACTGTGTTGTATGTGTCAAAGATTACTAAAGTAATTTTTTGAGATTTGCACACGCAACTCCGTGTGTTGAACCCCCTTGCACACAGTCCACCGTGTTGCATGTGTAAAAAATTACTAAAGTAATCTTTGGAGATTTACACACGCAACTCTGTGTGTTGAGCAAAACTCCCTATATATTCCAGCCGTTCTTACCGGTCATAATTATTTTTAAGCAATTTACCATAAGCAGCTCAGTGTTTTTAAGCGTTTCTCAAATACCAACCCCGGGTGTTGCGTAATACATAAGGCAAAGAGGGAACAAACGCGCAGGATTTGCAGCTGCAGCAGCAGCAGCATGAGTGATTTCATTTCATTTCCTTCTCATTTTGTGTACAATCATGTAGAATCTCTACTACAAACTTTATTTATTGCTGTTTTTCCATCGTGGTAATTCATAGTTTCATAATCAAGCACTTTGCAACAGCAAATTCTAACTTCCCTCTCCCCCAACCATGGGAATAGACCGTTTACACTGCTTCCTTCCCTATTACAACAACAAAAAACCCATACTATCACACTGTAAGCGGTTGCCAGCGGTCCCTTGTTTCCAGGGGGGGAGATCCTCAGCCTTTTTTGTTTTGATTTGATTTGGCAGCGGCGATGGCGGCGTCATTTATATTCCGATCTCACCACTCTTTTTTTTCTTTCTTGTTTAACATGGGAATAGCCCTTTCCAGCAACCACCATCATGGTTTAAACCATTCCACGCCAGAATAGTACCAAGGTTGCTCCTGCTCTGCAGACTCGGTCTAGTAGTGCTCCAGGTAAAGATCTTTCTTCTCAGACTCAGTCATCTACCAATGCAACAGCAACAACAACAGCCCATTGTTGGTCTGTAGCAGCCACAAATTCTTCATTGACCAACCCCTACAAGAAGAAGTACCCCCTTATCCCTCCGCCTCTCCAACCACCACTCCTGTTGGAAAGAGGAAAAAGCGCGCCTGGCGGACCCTTCCTCTTTCTGCCCTGGGTGCTCCTCCAATCCGGGCGCCGGTTGCTCCTTCAATTCCAGCAGCGCCGGTTGCTCCTTTGAGACCAGATCCGCCGGTTGCTCCTTTGATTCCAGATCCTGCTGCTGCTGCTCCTACAATTATGGTCCCTGCTATTCCAATGATTCGCCCCCCTGCTGCTCCACCTTCAATTCGGGGTGCCAACGCTCCTCCTCCTTTGCCTCCTTTGATTGAGGCTTCTTCTTCTTCTTCTTCTTCTTCTATTGCTCCTCCTTCAATTCCGACTGCTGCTATTGCTCCCCCTCCTCCTTCGATTCCGGCCGCTGATCCTGCTGCTGCTGCTGCTGCTCCTTCGATTCCGGATGGTGGTTCTCCTCTTTCGATTTTGGATCCGGCCGTTGCGCCTTCTACACTGCCAATCGACGATCTGGTTCCTACTGTATCATACAATGAAGAAGAGGAAGAGAGTGATGGAGAGGTGGACACTGCTGTGGCTGCAGCTGCTGCTGGCGTTACTGTTACAGACTTCCATCTGCCTTCTGTAACATATCCAATGATTCCAACACTCTGTGTTGACTCTAAAAATGTCTTTCGCAAAGCTGCAATAGCCGCTTCTGAAGGGAATTTCTCACTTGGAGCCAGTCTACATTCACTTTAGGAGAACCCCACAGCTCTGGGAACTACGACAGAGCGAATCAAGGCACTTACCTTCAATACTACGAGGCACGAGAGGAGCAAGGACAGTTTGGAGTTTGCCTTCTTCAAATCACTCGCAGCTCATCCGGAGGCTGCCCCACTTGTTAATTATATTTCGGATCCCGAAGCACCATTGATGAAAACCTGCCGTTTCTATGTTCTAACAAGGGCTCCTATTGCTCCCAACAAGAGAGCACTCGTCAACTGGTGCATGCTGATTCACTCGTTGGATTTTTACCAGGTGAAATTTAGGGGACACAACCTTTCCAAGGATCCAAGGCTTTTTGCTCAAGCACAGTATCAGTCAGGTGTCGTCTCTATGAAGTTCAGGTGCCTTATTGCTACCTTCCGGAAGAACGGAATCACCTACTTGCAGACTCAAGATTTCAATGAGGCTGGAGGATTCCAAGCCTACTGAAAGAATATCTTCAAAATTGCAAAAACATACAAGGCGGACTACGGCACGTGCCCAAACAAGGCTCGGTTTGATGTCAATTGGTACAAGAAACGAAACAAAGCTATCAATGATCCAAGCAACCTGTTGGATCCGTTCAACAACCTTGAACACTTTGTTTGGTGTGCTATGGAGAACATCATGATGGAATGGGCTCTTCGCGGTTGTCTTGAGCCAAGTTCTATTGTCAAGGAAGACTTCGAAACCGGTGTGTTCACTGACGGGGAGTTTGTTGGGATTCAATACATACGACTCGAGCCAAACTACAACGGACAGAAGAAACGGAGTCTCTCCCTCAAGAATCCTGTGCTGGATGATTGCAATACCAAGAAAACTACTCTTCCATGTCCATACAACGGCAATCCTATGTCTACCTATCAAACTACCATCAAGCTACTGTCTCTTGTCCCTGATAACTGTGAAGGGGTCAACCAAATCTTTTGCAAGTCGGCTTCCAAGAAACAAAAAGAGGCAAGTGTCATTCGTTTCTTTTTTGTGAGTCGTTTCTTTTTTTCATGTTGTGTCTTTTTTTTTTAATATCTAACCATCTTGCGCTGTTTTTTACTCTATCTTTGCAGATCTGGAAGAAACAGGGCTGTTCTTGGAGGTTGAATTCTAAAGCTAATCAAGTCATTGGAAAGAACCAAATCAATAAAATCTTGGTTCTAATTGCAAAATGGAGTGGATATGAGAACCCTGAGTGCTGCACTGCCCATGGCAAAAGACACGAGTCTATCTCCAAGGTCACAAATGCTGGTGTTTCTGCTTCTCTTGTCAAGGGCCTTGGGGGTCATGCCCATCTAAATACCACTATGAATTACATCCTTCCAGATCAGCAGGCTGTTGATGCTGCTGTTCGCGCCAAGCATGGATCCCCTTCCAAGATTCGCGTGCTGCTTCCAGGTCCCGCGCAAGCTCCCGCGCACGCTCTAGCTCCCGCGCTGGCTCTAGCTCCCACTTGTGGGCCGTCGCCATCGTCGTCGCCTGCACCACCGTCTCCAGCTTCTTCTGCAGAAGAATCCCAAGATCCTGCTCTGCACGTGGATGATTCCCCTGCGGTATCTGTCCAGCATTCATTTGGTAACCATTCCAATGATTCTGTTCCTTCAGATTGTGCTGCTGGGAATTTGGGGTTGATGACCCAGACCTTTGAAGTCCCCAATGAATCTCCCCCTCCAATGCCCTCCAATATTTCTCTGACTACAGGAGAGGAGCCTTCTCCAGTTCCTTTGCCATTCACCGATCGCCGTTGTGATTACCACGAATGAAGTGATACCTTGCTCAACGTCAAGGCCCAAGACCCACTACAAAGGTCGCAGTATGTTTGCCAAGGATCGTCCGCAATACGAGGATCATCACCATTTCGAGCCTCACTACAATTGTCCTCCCGCGCACCATTACGAGGATCTTGCCGGCAGTCGATACGACGACGACCGTCGTTACGAAGAGCCTCCGCGCCTCCCTCATACTCAGTCTTACGAGCCGCGATATGAGCGCGTGGCTTGTCAAGAACCTCAACGTCTCTCTTTTGGTGAAACTCCGTCCTACAAGCCGCGATACGAGGAACACAAGCCTCCACCGCATTACCAGGAACGCAAGCCTCCACCGCATTACCAGGAACGCAAGCCGCCACCAAGATACGAGGAATGCAAGCCGCCACCACGGCGATACGAGGAACGCAAGCCGTCACCACCGCGATACGAGGAACGCAAGCCACCACCACCGCGATACAAGGAACGCAAGCCGCCACCGCGTCATTCGTACAAGCTGGTATACAAGGAACCCAAGCCGCCCCTGGGTCGTCATTTGTACGAGTCCCGATACGAGGACCGAAAACCGCCGTGTCCCCCTTCTACCAGTACTCCGTCCTACGAGCAGCGCCCGTCTCTCGCTGAAAGAGGCTCTTGACAACGTCCTCCTTCTCATCAAGACCAGCGTCGTGTTTCTTTTGGTAGCAATCGCTACTAACAAATGGAGGATTATGGTACGTGGGGTCCTACTCCAGTGGAAGTGTTTTCACACAGCACTCCTTGTCGTCATTATGGCAGGGAATATTTTCAATCTGATGACCCAGAAGTTCAAATTACTGAGGTTCACCGCCCAAGTTCTTGGGAAGATGTGGAGCTGCCTGAATGGGGATCGCAAATCTGTTGGTGGCAAGTACGCGTTTTTTGGTGCTTCTACTACGTTCCAGTGCAAAACTGCCTTTTTTGTGGCCATTTTGGGTCCAAAAGCCTCAATATTTACCATAGTTTGCTCTCTGGCAAGAAATATGTCTACAGACTAATTCTAGAGCTTTTTTTTAATATACCCTGATCCCTAGTCTGTTGTGCATTAGTGTGTTCTGGGAGTATCAAAAAGAGTGCTAGGTGAAGAGTGCTCAGAATACGACTGGAAATCACGAACGTACCGTAGCTACAGAGGCACCGAGTAACACTACTCGTACTACTAGAAAATCACGTACCACTTCTACTCATATTCTTAATTATGTACCACTCATACGGAGTGTTCCGTAAATTACCAAAGTATCAATCCATTATCAGAGCAGAAAACACTACTAGTATTCGTGTAGGCATTCTACGGCATATTATCCAAATTACTTTAGTATCATGCAATTGTCAGAGCAGAAAACACTACCATAAATCGTGTAGCCATTCTACGGCAAACTTTCGAAATTACTAAAGTATCATGCCATTGTCGAGGCAGAAAACACTACTAGAAATTGTGTAGCTATTCTATGGCATATTTTTGAAATTACCAAAGTAACACCCCTCCCCGCACCTTTTCGCGCCCGTTGAGTCTGTTTTAAACTCCCGAGTCCCTTTTATTTTTTTTACTTAGGCATCGATTTTGCGAGTGCACGTGCTCTCCCGTGCGAGCCATGGTATTACTACGGTATGCGTGGGATCACAATTTAGAAAGTACAAAGCGTACAAATTCAAGAAATTCTACAGTGTGCTTCTTCCGTCCCTCAGTCAGGGATTGAGGACACAATTTGCAACGTAATGACTCGCTAAGAAAAAATGACTCACTATAAAGAGATTACTCCAAACCCCAAATGACTGTCATTGGATGTATTGCATCCATTGAAAAGGTATCACGAGAAATTACGTTGCAAATTGTCTCTGTTAATCTGTGTTAATTTGCGTTGGTACTCACAATTCTCAATTGTTATCCGACGCGTAGTATCGGTTTAAAAATTTAGTATATGCACCTTATGAGCCTGGTGATAGGTTCCGTTGCCTACCTTCTTACACAATCATCTCCATCATTGTTTTGGGCTTATACTATGTCCCATGTGTTCCATCCATATTTTATTATTGTAACGTTTTTATCACTCTCATTATTTTGGATCAAATCTAGTTTTAATTCAATAATTTTTCTTTCTTGCACATATATCTCACACACCCTCCCCTGAACCTGATCGGATTGTTATTACTTTGTACTTATTTCCCAATTCACATGATTAATCAATCATCGCTTATTATTCGTTACAAGAAATTATCTAGGTTAGGAAGTTTGGTAGCGAGAAATAGATTTTTTAAATCAAGTTAGTCCAAATTGAGAGATCAAGGGAAATTTTGAGTCCTCGGGGAGATTTTTGGTCGCAATCTGAGGGGGGTTGAAACTCTTTACCACAAAAAATTGTGAATTTAAAATATTGCCCTTGCACATAACAAAAGCAGGGTTGATTTTCTCAAAATAGGGCTTGGGAGGGGTCGCTGTTGGGTCGCGTGACAGTTATCGGACGTTGATACTGCTATTGGTTGTATCTGTTTGGTTATCATTTGTATTTGTTGGCTCACTTCCCAATATACTGCATGCTGAGCTGTTTGTTGTATATGTATCAATAGTTGTACCCTGCACCAGACTGCAAATTTGTCATACCATTATTTCTTCATTAAATCGCAAATAGAAACGTACCGCTCTAGTTTTGTGGGTATTGAATTGTTTTGGAGTATGTGTTCTTTTTTGGTCATTTAGACTGTTGTACATAGTTGTACTAAAATTATTAGTTGTTGTAAGTGCTTGATTTACTGCGTCCTGAGGAGCACTGTATAGTCGTTTTTCTATTGTTGCACTTGTGAGGGGGGTTGTACTGACTCTGTGCGTACCCTGATAATCGGGAATGTGGTGTCCTGAAAATCCTGGCGCGGACCAGAACATTATGGTGTTCCCTACCGTATCAATCTGTACGTTCCACCATTATAATCGTAGCCCAAACATACTAATAATGTTGTATATGTTTGTTTTAGTATGTTGTATCACAGGTAATTGAATGAATCACTGTCTTTTTGGAATGTGAACCCGGCCTCACTGCTGACATCTTATGTGTTAGAAATAGTAGCATTACTCCTACCATACACGTACTTACTATAAGAACAAAAATCTGCAACCTACTGTACAGTTGGTGTGGTATAATCATATGTTTTTGTACTCCAGGGTAATGTCAAAATTGATAAATACAAAGTAATAGTAAATCCTGCAACAGCGTTGTAGAAATGAAACTTTTGCACCAACAAAGTTTTTTTTTCAACAGTTTCCACAATAGAATAAATCAATATTTGTTATTTGCAACCAACAGCCCCTTTTGACATCCCCATACAATACTACTTATACCATACTTTGAATCAGACTACTTGTAACGTTTAAAAAAAATGCAAGTGGTTGGTTTTTAATCCATAGTAATTCATCTCAAAACTGACAAATCTGAATACCTGCAATGGCGTTGCAAGAATCAAAAAATCATTCCCTTGTTTCCTATCATTCTTATCTGGTTAGGTTTTTGTTGCCGGCTTTAATGGGTTGAAAGTTTTTGAGTGATTTAACAATAGAATGTTTGTTCATAATGGATTGTTGCCTATTTTCCACAATCACAATTCCAATTGTTTTGAAACAACCAAAGATCTTTCTGGTCCAACGTTTTCACATCAGGTTCTACAGTCTTCATATCAGGTTTGACATAAGCAATGATGACCTCTAGGACACGTAAGAAACATTGATCCAAATCTCCATGTGATGTCGCTGCATAAGGTATTTCCCCAGACAATGATTCTCAAGCAGCCAGAATGAAAAATCTGACAAATCACCATTACCAAAGAAGAGACGTAAAAACCAATCTCTATCGAAGAGCGCACCTAAATATATTACCAAAGACGATGATTTTTTTGAAGAAGCTTCCCAGACAGCGGCAAGAACAAATGGCGAACCTGATGTTCTTACTCAAGTAGATGCTGATTCTGAAGAATCTTCCCAGATAGCAACAACAACAAACAAAAAAGCTGTTGTTGCTACCCCAGTAGATGCTAATTCTGAAGAACCTCCCCAGACAGCGACAACAGCAAATGGAGAACCTGCTGTTCTTACCCAAGTAGATGCTGATTCTGAAGAAGCTTCCCAGACAGCGATAACAACAAATGGAGGAGTTGGTGTTCAAGCTGTTCCTCCAGGAGCTGCAACAAAAGTTCCTGCTGCACATCCAAAAACAAGTCCCAGGCAAAGGATACATCCACCCGTTGCTTCAGTTTTTTCCCCCACCTAAAGTCATACTAATACAAAAGTTCTGGTAGCTTCTTTTTCAGAAGAAGATTTGGATTACCAACAGCATCAGAGGTCTGTGGAAAAGAATCTTGATTTGGCACTGAATGGTCAGTCGTATGCAAATGCAGAGTTTGTGAAGGCCTAAAGTACGGATGTTACAACCTCTTTTAGGCAATTGATGACAAAGGTTTACATTGTATCCAAAATTATTCAATCAGAACACATGACCAATTTCAGGAAGAAGTTGTCTACTGAATCTCTGACCAAGAAAAAATAGAAAAAAGGGGGGAAAGAGAGGTGTTGAGTACGCTTGGTCCTATACCTCATCCAATTGACGTGATCCTCAATTTATTTTTGTATGAAACTGACAACGGTGCCACTGGGAAGCTGGTATTATTGAGTAAGAATGAAATAACCAGCTGATTCAAGGACTATGAAATGAAAAGTAAATGGGAGAATTTCCAGCATCTGCTACAGCATGTTCATGGTGAAATAGAGGCTGGGGACGCAAGTCAGACTCAACAGCATAAAAGGACATTTCGACAAAGAGGAAGCTTTGGAGATTTGGGAACAATGCTTCAAGTATGCCAGCAAGGAATTATTTCCGGACTATGAGGAAGGTGACACTGTTGCTATGGACCACGTGTGGGCTACTATGGATATCATTCTCTTGGACCTTTTATGCGGTTATCCTGCATTGAAAGGAACAGAGGACATCAAGTGCTACAACAACATGGGCATTGGACCAGAAGTACAATCCAGAGAACGAGACACCCTGGAATTGGATGGTCATACATTCCCAGCAAAGGAATGGTGTAATCTCATGCTACCAACAAGAGGGCACATAAAAGTGTATACATTTTCATCCTTTGAACTGTCCCTGTCTGACGGCAATTTGGTTGAGTGATTGGTGGGCAATGATTACTCACAATAGAATGGTGAAGGAATATTTGAAAAACATAATTTACAAATCACCTACTACTGAATATGCAACTGACACAGAGCAACAGGATGAGGTAAACATAACAACCAAAAACATGGGTAGAAAAGGTAACAAACAAGAGGAGGATTCATTCATGCAACAATTGAAGAAACAGTCAAAGAAGAAGAAGAAGAAGAAGAAGAAGCAAAACTGAAACAATTAAAGAAACAAAGAGAAAAATGAGGAAGAAGATGGAAACGAGAGGAACATTCATCACTGGCTGCATCTTTACCATAAACGTTGGAATTCACCAGAAGATTTGGAGAAGTACAACAAAATTCCTGTCCCTCAGGGCGCATGGGGATGTGTGAAATAATAGTAATAAGTGTTATAAGTACAACTGTTTACTTCACTGAAAAATTCATTAAGTCTTTCAATGTTCCGGAAATTAAAAAATGTGATTTCCTGCAATGCTGTTCCAGAAAATGGAAAAACAAAAAGATATGAATCGATGAACATCAAGATGCTAGATTGGTTTTTTGGGGTTCGCTGCAACCCTTTTGCACGTTTTCAAAAAAAATCTTAACTTTTTCAATGTTCCCCAAATAAAACGTTTCAGAAAATCAAAAAACCAAAAAGGCGTAAATCGATGAACATCAAAGTAGGAATTTTGAAAAATATTGAATTCTTCCTTAAATTCAAGTACTCTTTTCACCATCTTTGAGTATCGATTCTAATTTCTTGTGTTCCAATCCAGCCATTCTGTCACAGAAATTAAACAACCATTGTTCACGGATTTCCAAGGAAAAAGTATTGGTCTTGGCTACCACGGTATCTGACCACGGCAACTTCAGACTCAATGGCATTGCAGTCAAACAAATATAATTTGTTTTGCAACTCCCCTTGTTTTACCAATGCATGGTGGTGTTTTTCCCCTTTTTCCCTCTTGCTCAAGATTTGGTCAACAGAAACAAAGCAACAAGCAACAAGTATAGTAAACATTACTGCACTAATTTGAAGCCGCTGACAGAACTTCCAGGGGGAAAAGGACCTTGAAGATGAAGCAAGCACAGACTCTGACAGGGATTAATTTGCAGTCCACCTCCGTCCAGGAGGTCTAGTTGAAAATTTTCCCAGTTGTACCATATGTTTGACAATTGTCCAGAATTGGACTTAAACAAAGGATGGGCCCAACATAATAACTTCATTCCACAATAATTGTCATATCTCTTGTGCTCTGTGGATCCTTGAATCATGCTGGTGCCCACAGACTAGAAGTACGACGTCGCAACAAAATTTGAGGACATCCAATGGAAATCAAGGTACAATTGTGTTTTTCTTTTCGTCCCACTTCATGTAAGGCAAAACATCCATAACACTGAGTGAAAACCTCGACCCAGCTGACCAACCAGCCTCTGTAGGATGATTTGGTCCTGTCATGGATTTATGTTCAAACAAATCAAATTCACGGTCAAGTCAATCAATAGTATGATACTCCATTAATTGCTTGCATGTTTGTTTGATTAGTGTGGACTTGATTTGTTGGGTTCTCTTAGCGGGAGCCTTCACTTCAGTTTTATAACTGCTCTTGCTGGCTGCAGAGTCCCATCCAGTTGAAGGACCAAATAATCTCATGTAATGTGATAAATGGAAATACACGTGATTCTTCACGAGATTGTTCCCCTCTCCCTTACTTTGTTGCAGATTGTTATTTATACAGTTCATGAAATGAACAATCATTTTGTCAAGATTTAAAACACCCTTCTTGTCTTGTTTGAAAACCTGATCAAACATTCCAGTGTATTTGAGAAACTCTTCCATGCCCAACAACAACTCAAGGGCGTAAATATGGTCGCCAATTTCTTCCTCACACTTTCTGCTCCTGTTCTCAAGATTGGTTGTCATTCTTTGCGACAACAAGAATTGACAACCTTCAGCAGACAGAAGTGCAGCATCTGAATGTATAGCATGTCAGTGTACTGGTTCCCCTCCTTCTTTGCTGTATGTATTGATTCTGAAAAATTGGTTCACAGAAAGTTGCGATCGGATTGTCTCTGAACAGCAGCACCATAGTAACTGACTATCCAGTCCATGCCACCAAGTAACAGCGTGCTGTTTCCTAAAAATTCCTCACAGAAGGTCTCGGCTGCTTGCTTTGTGCAACCAAGTTGGTGCATATGGAGTCTCTCTCCTGGTGATGCTAGATGAATATTATGTGTGTTTTCTCCAAAATCAAGGTCATAAAATGTGTTACCATTATGTACACAGTGGTGGGACATGTTTTTGAAATACTGTTCAACATTCACTCCTTCATCCAGCGTAGGAGCAGCAAAATTGGACATTTTCCATAGATGGACAGAATGATACTCTTCCCCATTATTGTCCTTAGACACCTTCACCCTCCCACTTTTAATTGAAAAGAGGACCTTCAGAACAATGACACAAACATTATTACCAAGTGCTCTTGGACAATTGCAATGTCTACAGATCATATTTGTATTGGCCGTTTGATAATGCCCACAAAGTTGGTTGTGCTGGGGAGTATCACCAATGAAATACGCAACAGCAAATTTCATTTGAATAGACCATTTTTTTTGTTCCACGGCAAATTAGACCATTCTATACCTTCAGTTAGGTTGCAGGCCTCTTTCAAAAATTGAAGTGCCGCTTGAAGGCTGGAGGGAGGATTATTCATGTTGTCAATTGATTTGTCCCCTTTATCCCGTGACCCTGTTGGGTAAAAATATATAGTCTCCAATGCATCTGGCCTAGAGTTTGGAGTTAAGGTGTTGAATATGCCAATCATCATGTTGAGTGGGGTGAGGGTTGTTTGCCTACTATTGCCGATTGCAATTCCATCCATGTAGATTGCAATAGGCACCAAAAGTTTGTTTCTCCCTTTGTTGTATCTCTTTTCCCAAGTATCAATCCACCATTGCCCTTAATGGAGCTCATCTATATCAATGTTACCTTGTCTTTCCAGATGGTGGACCGGTAATGTTGGGTTGCCAGCATGGGAGAAAGACATTTTTTCTTCCTTTACCAATGTGGCATTGGTTAATAGGGAATGAGGTGCTTTTCGGAATGACCAGGACATACATTTTTTAATGACCAGCAACATCAGCCCCAATTGATATCTTATAACACCAATCAATAAGATGAGGTTCAAAACCACCACCTTCGGACGTTCTATTTCAGGGACAGTTGCATAACATTCTGTCATGACTGTCACCCTTGTCTTTATAAGATTTCTTTTTGTCCATGAAACTAAATTTAGACATTTTGCTTTGATAGCCCATTCATACAATTCCTTCTCAGCAACTAAAGGTATGCTATGATTCCACATTGTTTTCATTAACTTGTTCTTCACCTTAAGTTCATCTGATAGATGCCTTTCAGCAATCGGAAGTCATAATTGCCGTGTTGGAATCGGGATGGGGGACATCAACAGACATGTTGTTCCCTTCTCTAATGACACTCGAAGGGGGAGGAGTGACTTTGCGGTTGATTTTGTTGTCGGTCAAAAATACACGTACCCTACTTACGTACATTCTACAGCAGTTATATCCATTCTACACTTGAAAAGTTACTTATACTCCTCCAGAGATAAAAATGACTTCAAGTATCCAGACATTTAGGTCATATCATGTGTTCTCTGTCTTATGACGAATTACACACGATCTACGACCGGTTTAGACATCCCTACATACAACACTAACACAGGGATACGGGTCGAATACAGTAAAATACATACACGTACCCTACTTACGTACATTCTACAGCAGTTATATCCATTCTACACTTGAAAAGGTACTTATACTCCTCCAGAGATAAAAATGACTTCAAGTATCCAGACATTTAGGTCATATCATGTGTTCTCTGTCTTATGACGAATTACACACGATCTACGACCAGTTTAGACATCCCTACATACAACACTAACACAGGGATACCGATCGAATACAGTAAAATACACAGTAAAATAAGAGCGTCTCTCTGAGCTCACATCTCTTTAAATTTTAACATCATATACCTTTGGTCGATTTTTAGAGTAACAACAGATTTCTGCTTCATCATCCTCATCATTCAGAGGAAAACAAGTATCATCCAAACCAGAGCCCACATTCTTCATTTCCTGATGAATTAAGACCAACTCCATTGGTTTGACTGAGGGATCATACATTACTTGATTTTTGAGCACCTCTGGTAGTAGATCACTACTCAGTGGACTGTTACGGGTGCTCATCGACCAAATCATTTGATGGTTTCCTCTTTCTTCTTGGTACGCCGCGCGCGCGCTGCTTGATATTATTTACTCAAACATCTCAACTTAATTAAGAAAATCTAATCATTCTTTATTATTCCATTGTTATGAACAGCGGGAGTGGTTAGATCTCATACGGTAGGTTAAGTAAAGATTTTTTTTCGAACACACACACACAGCGAACACAGGGTGATTCCCGAAATACTTTTTTGTAACGTACATAAACTTCTGTTTTTAGTATTTCGGGAATGAAAATTTCGTACATACTTTTTTGGCGGGGAAGTGCATAAATCTCATTTTGGAATGTGGAATCTCATTTTGGAATGTATGCATAAACAAGCATGCGCGAAACAACATGTGAATTCCCAAACAAGAACATGTGGATTCCCTTATAAAAAAGTGTAACGTTACAAATCATAGTCGACGTGACGTCGACTATGATTTGTAACATTAAGACTGGTTAAGTAGAAAATTTCGTGTTTATGTAGTACATAAAAGTATTTCGGGAATCACCCACACACAGCGAACACACACAGCGAACACACACAGCGAACACACACAGCGAACACACACCTCTCCTTCTTACTAAAATAGATCCGTATGTACCGGAATATACGGCATAAGGTAAATCCCTACAGCCCGTGGTAATGAGAGGTACAGGAAGATATTAGTGAATTAGTGTGTGCATTGGAGTATTAGCGGGCCGATTGCACCAATACCGGTACAGTGATCTTAGGAAAGAGTGGTTTTATCTCCTCACAATTTGGAAATAAATTAATGTGACCAACAAACAATAAGAACAAATAGTTAGCTGAAATACCAATTTTCCTCCTCATCTTTCGGAGCCCTCCAAACAGTCTACCCAGACGAGTTTCATTTCGGGAACCACCCATTGTCCTCGACGACAAACACAACAGCAGCCAAGTTCCGCCTGGAACGAATGAGCGTAGCAACGAAACCATAATAATTGATATCCCCACCGCAATCACTCTTCACTCACTAGAAGAATATCTGGCTTACTAAACCCGACCCAAGTTACAATACAATGCGCTTCAACAATGATCGAGCGACAACAACGCCCAAAAACAGAGGCAACGACAACGACAGCGACAACCACGATCCCTTGTTTACAACCACCGCCCCTCCTCTTCCCCAACAACAACAACAGCGGCCACCCAATCTCATGACGAGCGCTCCGTGGTGGTCCCGGGTCATCTTTATGTGGCCCTACCCCCTTCTGAAACTGGGAATGGAGCGAACCCTCGTGGATTCCGACGTTCCCGAAATCGACCCCGTCGATTCGTCCTGTATCAATCGTCGATACCTCATGAACCTGTGGGATGCCGAGGTGGAGCGCTGTCGTCGATCGTCCCAGCAGCAGCAGCGGCAAAACAGCGACAGCTGCGGCAAAACACAACCAACAAAAACAACACAACCACAACCCCCAAAACCCTCGCTGCACCGGGCCCTTCTCCGGGATTTTTTTCGGTCCATGTGGTACATCCAGCCTGCGATGGGAATCGCATCCGCCGCCAAGATCGTCCAGGCCGTCTACCTCGGGACGCTCATTGAATCCTTCGAACAGGGTGCAATGGGTGGTTACAAGTTTGCCGCGGTGATTGTGGCCTGCGGTGTTGTCGGGTTGTTGGAATACCGTAAGTACCGTACGAATCGTGAGCGAGAAAACGATACATAACAAAACAAATCAGAACAGAACATAGCGGTTTCATACGGAACATAAAATGGATGGCGGTGTGTTGGTAGATTGGTATCGGGGGAGGTTGATGGCGTGTTGGATCCGTCCGCTCGGGCGGTGAAAGGAAATGAGCAGCGCACAGATTGTCTTGTCTGGATCCACATCGAAACAGTACATTTCTTTCATTTTCGCCGGTCTGGACCCATTTTCTCAATTAATCACTTATTCATTTTCTTTTTGTTTCTTGTTTTCTCCGTGGGTACTGGTTGTGGTTGTTGCCTATTGCTTTTGTCTGTCTTTTGTGTCACTCGTGGCCCGTGTGTGTGTGTCGTTTTCAGACCACCGATACTTACTCACATGGAGAAAGGGGATGCAGCTCCGTGTCAGCTGCGTGAGTGCCATCTATGGCAAGTGCCTGAAACTGAGCAGCACGCACCAGAAGACCAGCGCTAGCTCCGGCAAGATCTTGAATCTGGCCTCCAACGACGTTCAAGCGATTCTTTAGGGCGGCCAACTTTATCAGCTACCTCATCTGGTCTCCCGTCCAGGCCATCGCTGCCCTAGTGGTCGGATGGGCCAAGCTCGGACCGGCCTTTGCCAGTCGGATTCGGCCTCCACATTTTCGGATTAATCCCCCTTCAGCTCTACCTCTCCAACCGCTTTGCGGTGCTCCGGAGCACCGTCGCCGCCATGACCGACCAACGGGTCAACTTTGTGTCGCAGGCCGTCCAGGGGGCACGGGTCATGAAAATGAGCGGATACTGAGCACCGGTTTATGGATCGCATCATGGATGGACGGAGCCGGGAGGTGTCCCAGATCTCCCGGGCCAACCGACTCAAGGCTTTCAACTGAGGCCATTTACTTTGCCTGCAACATCGTCATCTCTCTGGTCATCTTTTTGTGCCACGTGGGGATCTTTGGGGGGACGCTCACACCCGGCAGCGTCTACATGGTTTTTGCGCTGGTCAACATTCTCCAGTTCCAGGTGACCAATTACATCTCTCTCGCGGTGATGGGGGTCAGCGAGGTGTACGTGAGCATCTCGCGGATCCAGAAATTCCTCGAGTTTCCTGAAACTCCGCTTTCGGAACACAACCCCAGCAGCAGCAACAACAAAAACGACTATGGTGGGGGGAATGTCGTCGTTTCAATTTCCAACATAGACTGTTATTGGAACCACGTGCAGCCAGCGTACTCGACAGCAGCACTGCCCATGAAGGATGCGGTCGGTGCAGCAACAACGATACCGAATGGTGCAACAACAACATCCAGCGTCGAACAACAACAACAACAACAACAACAACACGACGAGGAAATGAAGAGTGTGCATTCCGGTCTCACGCTGGCCCTGTCCGATGTTTCATTGGATCTAGAACGAGGTCAATTGACCTGTGTGATTGGCACGGTTGGCGCCGGAAAATCCGCGCTCCTGCAAGCCGTGGTGGGAGAATTGAAAGCCTATAAGGGGTCAGTCTCGTACCACAATACTGTTGTAACAAATACCGAAGACGGCGACGACGAAAACAAATCCACTCGACAACAACAACGGATATCCTACGCAGCACAAGGTCCGTGGATCATCGACGGAACTGTCCGCGAAAACATCACGATGGGACTCCCCTTTCGATCCGAATGGTACGACCGGGTCGTTGACGCCTGCGGCTTGCGCATGGACTTTCAAATCTTTCGCTATGGAGACTCCACCATCGTCGGCGATCGCGGGGTCCAGTGCAGCGGCGGCCAGCGAGCCCGGCTCGGACTCGCGCGTGCCATTTACCGAGATGCCGAGGTCCTGGTGGCGGACGATCCACTCTCGGCCGTTGACGCCAGGGTCGGAAAGCAGATATTCCACCAGGCGCTGCTGGGGCTGTGCGTGAACCGCGGGAGATGCGTGCTGCTGGCCACCCACCAGCACCAGTACGTGCACAACCACCGGTGCGTCTTGTTAAAGAGTGGACACATCGGATGCATCGGATCCTATGCGGCGTGCCTGGATGCCGCGGGAGGGACCCTGACCACGTGCGAGGCTGCCGACCGAGATTCCGGGACGGAAGAGGAATGGAGCAAACTGTTATCACCGCATTCCACCAGAGCGAATGAGAGGGACATCGAAGCAGAGAAGGAGGAGTGCGAGAGCAATCCCAGCGACGAAAAATTGGAGGTCATCGCGGCCGAGGATGATTCCAAGGAGGTGATGAGTTCGGGTGTCGTCAAGTGGGAAACGTACAAAAATTACATTCATGCCATGGGTGGATGGCCGGTCGCTTCTTTCATGCTGCTAGCCTTTTGCGTGACACAAGGGGTCGTTATCTGGACCATCGTCACCATGGGAGAATGGTCCCAGCGGCCTCCGCAAGAGCAAAAGGCGTGGAACATACTGGGTGTGATCATCGGCCAGATTTTTCTGGCGATCCTTTTGTCAACCTCCCGGGCCTTTTTTTTCTTTGCCATGAGTATCAAGGCTTCCAGGAATCTTCACAACGACATGACGAAAGCAGTGCTGAGAGCAAAAATCTCCTTTTTTGATACCAATCCGTACGTGATGGAAACGAGTGTTTGTTTGTTGGAATAGGGTAGTTCTAACGGGTTCGTGGTTTTGAATGATCGTGAAAGTCCAACAGTTTCCTTTTTTCTTTGCGTGTTATCTTTTATTGATCTGAATTCAGAATGGGGAGAATACTGAACCGATTCTCCGCCGATGTTGGGTCGAACGACGACATGTTGCCGCACACTCTGTTCGATTTTTTCGTGATTTTCTTCGTCGCTATTGGGGCCTTTTTTACAACCGTGGCTACTCTCCCCTTTGTGCTTTTGGTGATGCCACCTTTGATCTATAGTTTTGTGGTAGTGCGGAAAGTCTTTGTGACGAGTTCGCGGGAACTCAAGCGCCTAGAGGGTGTGGCGCGGTCACCTATTTTTGCCATGATGAGCGAGTCGCTTAGCGGCATTGCCACCATCCGAGCAAACAAAGCAACGGCATACTTTAGCAAAAAGTTCGAAGAAATGCACGATTCGCACACTAGAGTGTTCTTCTTCTTCATTGCGTCCTCGGTAGGTTTGCTCGTGGCAGTGCCACTGCTGTTGGTGGTTTTTCTGAACAACTCCCACTAACCTTCCATTATGTTGTTTTGCTTCTGTTTTCAACGCAGCGATGGGTTGGATTCCTGTTGGATTCTCTTGTATTGTTCCTGACGACTTTCGTATGGTATGTATACTGTCATTTCTTGTCACGTCTCACTCTGGTGGGCGTCGAATTGCAACGAGCTGGGGATCACGACACTGCTGCACTCTGGTTCCACTGTCCTTCCTTTCGTCCCTGTTTTGACGGCGTACACTCACAGTACAAGTTGACCTTGTGTTTTTCTTCAGCTTTTTCTCGGTCTTTTCCCATAGGCAAGGGTGGTTCACAGTGGATCCCACCAATATAGGATTGTCAATATCTATGCTTCTACAATTGTGCGACGCCTTCCAATGGTGCGTTCGACAGAGTGCCGAAGTAGTAAATCAAATGGTCAGCGTCGAACGTGTTGTAGAATTTGGAAAAGTCAAGCCCGAAGCACCGCTTGAATTAGAAACTGACAAGAAACTGGATGAGTCCTGGCCATCAAGAGGTGCTATATCTGTCAAGGACCTTTCCACTAGATACCGACCCACGCTGCCTTTGGCATTAGCCGGGGTTTCATTTTTGGTCCCCAGTGGTTCCAGAATCGGTGTTGTTGGAAGAACCGGAAGTGGCAAATCCACAATCGTCCAAGCATTGTTTCGGCTTTTAGAAGCAGAATCCGGACAAATCGATATCGATGACGTCAATGTTGCAGAGGTAGGACTCCATCGATTGCGTACAGCTATCTCTGTCATCCCTCAGCACCCAACTCTTTTCAGCGGGTGTACTGTCCGTGAGAACCTAGATGTATTTGGACTGCACTCCGAAGAAGCAATATGCCAGGCTCTCGAAAGTGCTCACCTAGGCAAGGTAATCGCCGAACTACCGAAAGGAATCGACTCGGTAGTAACCGAAGGAGGATCCAACTTTAGTGTTGGGCAGAGGCAGCTGCTCTGTCTGGCACGTGCCATCCTGAGCAAGAACAAGATTCTGGTCCTCGACGAGGCAACCGCCTCGGTCGATCGTCGAACCGACCAAATGCTTCACGACTCCTTGCACGAGTCATTCGGCGATGCTACCATCATCGCCGTCGCCCATCGACTCCACACGGTCATAGATCACGATTACATTTTGGTGTTAGGAGAGGGCAAAGTTCTGGAATTTGGATCACCTGCCGATCTTTTGAGCAAATCTGGTGGAGTGTTTAGCACGATGGTTGACGATACCGGAGAGATCACCGCAAACGAATTACGGCAATGCGCTTTCGGGAAGAAACACCAAAAAAATTTGGAGAACGAATTTTGACCATACCGGTAGTTGTACGGTACGAGTACGTACGTGCCGTACGAAAGCAATAGAGATTTACGAAGTACGTACCGGTACCGGTACGTACCTATTGGGTGATTCCCGAAATAGTCTGGGTAGGGGCCCAGATTCAATCTGGGCCCGGGCCCAGATTTAATTCTGTACCATTTTGACCCAGATACCCTCACATCGACCAGTATCTGGGTCCCTACCCAGATTTCCTTAGGAATCCAAGCACATGTTAAATAATGCGCGCACATGTTAAATAATGCGCGCACATGTTAAATATTTAACCGGACACATGATATATATTTAAATACTTATTTAAGATTCCTTATTCCAGAAATGAGACTTTAGCCAAAATCTGGGTGGGGTGATTTTCATTCCCGAAATACAAAAATCTGGGCCCCTACCCAGACTATTTCGGGAATCACCCATTACGGACTACTTGCAAATCGGGGAAATGTCACATTCTTTTTCTTCAGTACCAGCTTCTACACAGATTGTACGGGGATCATGTTTTGCCCTGTGCCCGGAAACGGGCAAAAAGGGCTTGTTCCCCAAAAGGGGCAAAAAGTGCAACTAATTAAGTCATAGATAAATATGTAATAAGTATGAAGTATCATTTTTTCACTTCAGATAGAAATGATTGTTCTCTGGCATGACAGGTGCCTGCGCTCCAATCTGGATGGGACACCAAAAAATATGACCACAAATGCACGTTATGTCATCCCCAATCACCAAAAATAGGTACCGAGTCAATCTTACACTTTTTTTCGCTAAATTCATACACTTTGGCCATACTCTTTTCAAACTCAACAGTACGCACTTATCGTAGGATCATGCATGCAACTCGAACCTGTGGCATCATTTGCTCAGCCACTAGTAGCCCTCCCACCCAGACACCCATTCTCCACCCTGTATGGCAAACTTAACATATTAAGAGGAGCCAACTTGGTCGGGGTCACGCTCGCTCTGGTCAACCATGATATGCCCCCTCTGGTGAACCATTAGGGTTTGCCCCCCTCTGGTGAACATTGTACTTGGTCAGGGGTAGGGGGTTGGGGGTCTATTAACTGCTAATTAACTGCTAACTCACTCCGCTCCGCAGCGAGGATCATACAGTCTAAATATATTAAGAGTAGGATAGTACCTAATTTTCAAAAGTGTACATTTGTACCTTTTAAAAGTGTAAAGTTGACCCTGGTCCTTATTGGTACACAAGGAAGCAAGTGTACGACTCAAGCAAGCATACAAGTCAAGGCAAGCATACTGGAACATGGTTGATTATGAATAAAAAGAAAAACTAAATTCCTGATTCCCCCTTTGGCGGTGCATATAGCGTGTAACATCCTGGAATTGGGGATAAATAAAACTTGATTGACAACTTGGTCCCCCGACCCTCCATGATGGCGCTGTTGCTGACTCTGCGGGTGGTTGGTTGGTTGTTGGTCATTGTTGTTTGTTGTTTGTTGTTTGTTGTTTGTTGTTGTTCGTTGTTCGTTGTTCGTTGTTCAGTTGTTCGTTGTTCATTGTTCGTTGATTTTTTGTTGTTGTTGTTGTTCGTTGTTCGTTGTTTGTTGTTCGTTGTTCGTTGTTTGTTGTTCGTTGTTTGTTGTTCGTTGTTTGCTGTTTGTTGTTTGTTGTTCGTTGTTCGTTGTTCGTTGTTCGTTGTTCGTTGTTCGTTGTTCGTTGTTCGTTGTTCGTTGTTCGTTGTTCGTTGTTTGTTGTTCGTTGTTGGTTGTTGGTTGTTTGTTGTTGGTTGTTGGTTGTTGGTTGTTGATTGTTGATTGCTGATTGCTAGTTGTTAGTTGTTCGTGGTTGTTTGTTTGTTGTTCGTTGTTCATTGTTCATTGATTGTTTGTTGATTGTTTGTTGATTGTTTGTTGATTGTTTGTTGATTGTTTCGTTGATTGTTTGTTGATTGTTTGTTGATTGTTTGTTGATTGTTTGTTGATTGTTTGTTGTTTGTTCGTTGGTTGTTGGTTGGTTGTTGGTTGTTGGTTGGTTATTGTTGGTTGTTGATTGTTGATTGTTGGTTGGTTGTTGGTTGGTTGTTGTTGGTTTTTGTTGGTTGTTTGTTGTTTGATGTTTGATGTTTGTTGCTTGTTGTTTGTTGTTCATTGTTCATTGTTCATTGTTCATTGTTCATTGTTCGTTGTTTGTTGTTCGTTGTTTGTTGTTTGTTGTTCATTGATTGTTCGTTGATTGTTCGTTGATTGTTCGTTGATTGTTCGTTGATTGTTCGTTGATTGTTCGTTGATTGTTCGTTGATTGTTCGTTGATTGTTCGTTGATTGTTTGTTGATTGTTTGTTGATTGTTTGTTGATTGTTCGTTGGTCGTTGTTCGTTGTTCGTTGTTCGTTGTTCGTTGTTCGTTGTTCGTTGTTTGTTGTTTGTTGTTCGTTGTTCGTTGTTCGTTGTTCGTTGTTCGTTGTTCGTTGTTCGTTGTTCGTTGTTCGTTGTTCGTTGTTCGTTGTTCGTTGCTCGTTGCTCATTGTTCGTTGTTTGTTGTTCGTTGTTGGTTGTTCGTTATTCCTTGTTCATTATTGGTTGTTCGTTGTTTGTTGTTTGTTGTTTGTTGTTTGTTGTTTTTTCTTCCTTGTTCCTTGTTCCTTGTTTGTTGTTCGCTTTTTTGTTTTTGTTTTTTTGTTTGGTTGTTGGTTTGTTGCTTGTTGGTTTTTATTGATTGTTTGATGTTTGTTGTTCGTTGTTCGTTGTTTGTTGTTCGTTGTTCATTGTTTGTTGTTCATTGTTCGTTGTTCATTGTTCGTTGTTTGTTGATTTTTTGTTGATTTTTTGTTGATTGTTGTTTGTTGTTTGTTGTTCCTTTTTCCTTTTTCCTTTTTCCTTGTTTGATTGTTCATTGTTCATTGTTCGTTGTTGGTTGTTGGTTGTTGGTTGTTGGTTGTTTGTTGTTTGTTGTTTGTTGTTCGTTGTTCGTTGTTTGTTGTTCGTTGTTCGTTGTTTGTTGTTCGTGGTTTGTGGTTCGTTGTTCGTTGTTCGTTGTTCGTTGTTCATTGTTCATTGTTCATTGTCGGTTGTTTGTTGTTTGTTGTTGGTTGTTGATTGTTCATTGCTGATTGCTAGTTGTTGGTTGTTTGTGGTTGTTTGTTTGTTGTTCGTTGTTCATTGTTCATTGATTGTTTGTTGATTGTTTGTTGATTGTTTGTTGATTGTTGATTGTTTGTTGATTGTTTGTTGATTGTTCGTTGATTGTTTGTTGATTGTTCGTTGATTGTTTGTTGATTGTTTGTTGATTGTTTGTTGTTTGTTCGTTGGTTGTTGGTTGGTTGTTGGTTGTTGGTTGGTTATTGTTGGTTGTTGATTGTTGATTGTTGGTTGGTTGTTGGTTGGTTGTTGTTGGTTTTTGTTGGTTGTTTGTTGTTTGATGTTTGATGTTTGTTGCTTGTTGTTTGTTGCTTGTTGTTTGTTGTTCATTTTTTGTTGCTTGTTGTTTGTTGTTTGTTGTTTGTTGTTGATTGTTGATTGTTGGTTGGTTGTTGGTTGGTTGTTGTTTGTTGTTTGTTGTTTGTTGTTTGTTGTTCGTTGTTCGTTGTTCGTTGTTCGTTGTTCGTTGTTTGTTGTTCGTTGTTTGCTGTTTGTTGTTTGTTGTTTGTTGTTTGTTGTTCGTTGTTCGTTGTTCGTTGTTCGTTGTTCATTGTTCGTTGTTCGTTGTTCGTTGTTCGTTGTTCGTTGTTCGTTGTTCGTTGTTTGTTGTTCGTTGTTCGTTGTTCGTTGTTTGTTGTTCGTTGTTTGTTGTTTGTTGTTCGTTGTTCATTGTTCGTTGTTCGTTGTTCGTTGTTCGTTGTTTGTTGTTCGTTGTTTGATGTTCGTTGCTCGTTGTTTGTTGTTTGTTGTTTGTTGTCTGTTGTTTGATTTTTTTCAATTGTTGCTTGATTGTTGTTTGATTGTCATTTGATTGTTGTTTGACTGTTGTTTGATTGTTTTTTGATTGTTGTTTGATTGTTGTTTGATTGTTGTTTGATTGTTGTTTAATTGTTGTTTAATTGTTGTTTGATTGTTGTTTGATTGTTGTTTGATTATTGTTTGATTATTGTTTGATTGTTGTTTGTTGTTTGTTGTTTGTTGTTTGTTCTTCCTTGTTGGTTGTTCCTTGTTCCTTGTTTATCATTCGTTGTTCGTTGTTCGTTGTTTGTTGTTTTTTGTTTGTTGTTCGTTGTTCGTTGTTCGTTGTTCGTTGTTCGTTGTTCGTTGTTCGTTGTTTGTTGTTTGTTATTCATTGAAAGGGCGATGCCACCATTCCAGGAGAAAAAATTCTGCAATTCAGACAGTGGAAGTAGAAATGGACGGATGGAGGAAGGAGAAGAGTTGCTCAGTGATTTGTGCAACAAAGTTGTCAAGCTGTGCAATCAGCCAGAAACAGGAAGGGAATTGGAGGAAATGATGAGGGTGAGATTTAGAAACGAAAGTGCAACATGATACACCATTAAGCGTGGCAATGCAAATAATACTAGTAGTAGCTCAAGTAGTTGTCGTGGATTCAAAAAGAAAAAGAAGGAACGTCTATATTGATCTGGCAATAACAGCCTCAATGAATGCCAATTTATCACTTGAAATAATGTAGAAAATAACAGTACATACATAATACAAAAACTACTAGTAATTGAGAACGTAATATTGAGAATATTAGAAATATCGGAGGAATAATAATACATTGCAATAGGATTAAATCAAACGTAATAGAATTTACAGTTTAAAAAAGGAATATTGTAGTCCAGAGAAAGAATTCACAATTAGGAGAGCAGAATTGAATTGTTATTCTGTAGCTTAATATTTTGGTATTAATACTGAGTCAAGATTTCTTTTTTATTCGTGAATAGAAGTAATTGTTGTTGTTACGGAATAATAATTGGGTTCTGCTAGAGACTGAAATAGATTATTTTTAATCATGATTACGTATACCCTTATACAAAGGTCGCAATGGGCTCAAAAATTTCAGGGTGTTGAGAAATTTTGCTGTGTTAAAATCACGCACAAAAATAAGTTGATATGAACCCCGCAAAACAGTTCTCGGACGTTGTTCCTTTTATTGTCTAGACATCAGTGTTAACAATACAATATGGTTAGAAATTTTAAAATGTGTATACTGGCAACTATGTTGTTCTCGTCAGTTCTTACCTTTATAATTTTTCCGGGCTAGTGTCTGAGTGTTGTGCCTACATTCAGTTATTGCTCTGCAGAAAATTCCATTCCACTTCAGTGCATGGACGTTCCGTGCTGTTGGTACTTTGTTTTCATGATACAGTTTTACAATCTTGGTAATAATCATCTTTATGTATTGTGAACCTTGTTGGGTCATTATTGGGAATTTCATTTGCCTGAATGTTAGTTCCTTGATGTACGCGGTAATGTAATCTTTAATGTTTTTGTCAGTGTGCTCTTTTGTTGCCTGTATTGCATTGCTGCTGATACTGGTGCTACTGGTTGTATCTGTTTGGCTATCATTCGCGTTTGTTGGCTCACTTCCTGATACACTGCTCACTGGGCTGTTAGTTCTCTGTGTATCAATCGTTACAACCTGAACCGTCGGTCTGCAAATTTTTTCCACCATTATTTCTCTGTTAATTTGCAAATAGAAACTTACCAACTTTTGATTTTCATTGATTTGACGTGCTAGTTTTATGGGAGTTGAATTGTTTTGGAGTATGCGGATTTTACTTTTCATTCACACTGTTGTACTGTGCTAAAATTATTAGTTGTTGTAAGTGCTTGATTTACTGCATTGTGAGGAGCTCAGTATCACCTCTTATTTTTTATTGTTGCACTTTTGAGGGGGGTTGTACTGACGCCTGCATATTGTATGTCCGCGCGTGCCCTGACAACCTGGAATGCAGTCTCTGGAAAATCCTGACGCGGACAAAAATCCTGGCACGGAGTCCAATATTATTGTGTACTCCACCCCATGAATGGTATGTTCCACAATTCAAGTCTTAGCCAAAGCATAGTAATATCTTGTGTGCCCGGGTGTATGATGAAAGCAGTAATGTATAACAGTGAGAATTTATGTTGGAGGGTCGAAACCGTTTTCTGCACATTTCATGACAACAATCATGGAACAGCATTGCAGAAGTATATTACTGGAACGGCGTTGTAGGCTTTCTGTTTGAAACTTGTTCAAATTTGAAATCTCAAAATAGAGCATCAAATCTCAAAATTGTGCATCGGTTTTTACATTTCATTACGCTTGGGTCAGTTTTAAACTTTTCTTTTGGAACGGCATTGCAGGCTATATATATTTTACTGCCCGTTAATGTGGACGGAAATTCTCAAAATATTTTTACATTGTTGCATAATGTTCAGTTGTTGTTTGAGGTGTTGTGATTTAAACTTTGGTCAAATATGTTTTCAGTTTCATCAAATCCGGGACGTCTTTGTATGTCTGTTTTGTTCTATCAAATTGTAGCAATGTAGATTGCTTTGACACAATTTTATTTTGGTGTTCCCTAAATTGTGAATCAAAAAATGCCACAACCAACGACAAGGAGGAAAAAGTATGTCTTGACCAGCTGCACTGCCTGATGCAGGTGTTGGTGAAAAGCCCACTTTTACAATAGCAAATGCAGCCGCAACCGCAACCACAGCCGCAGAAAACAACACTATTCCACCAGCAGAAGCAGCTGCAGCCGCAGCCGCAGCCAAAGTCACAGCCCCAGTTACAGCCACAGCCACTGCCAAAGCAACAAGTTCGTAAAAACAGTTTGACAAATATCCATTTTGAAACAAAGGGAGAGAAGACCGTCTCTAAAATCTCTACCTCCGGGTCTGCCGGGTGTAGAAAAGACCACTAGTCCACCAGCAGTCATGCCTCCAACACCAGTGCAAGTCACAGCAGCACAAGCTACGCTGTCTTGGGGCAATGAAGCACTTAACCGCTCTTCTCAACCACAAAAGATAACTCCACGTGGTGATACAAATGTGGGCGGTGGTACTTTATCACTACAATTGTTTGAGGATGACTCACAATACAAGGTTCACACAGATGCAATAAAAAGACCTGTCAAAGCTTGCCTTGAAAAGCAGCATCCTGATGGCTTCTCTGAGGATATTTTGACTGACAAATTGATCACTACTGTAAGTTGGGACATCGAATCAGTCTTCAGCCAGTTGATGAATAAGGTTTTCATTGTCACCAAACTCTTTTCTTCTTTGGGAACCCACCCTGTCTTCAGCCAGACAGCAATGGGTAAGAAGCCATCATTGGGTCCTTTACCAAGGGTTGTTGAGGTGATGGTAAATCTTTTTCTGTGTGACTCTGGTTCACAGTTGATAAAGAAGGTCTGCATCTTGGATCCAAAGGAGCTGACAACTTGTTTCAATGACTACAACATGATGAAAGATAAATGGAACGCCTTTCAGAGGGCGCTCAACTCCGTTATCAAAATCAATGATACTAGTACAGGTATAGTAACAGAGTACACTTGCGTCAAAGGAGAAGACAAAATAGCTGAAGGCAAGTTGCACGCTGTTTGGTCAACAAATGTTGTTAACTACAACACCATTCTGAAGTACATGAAAGTCTATTTAAGCCTGCTTTATTGGTACATACATTGTGTTGAATTCCCACTGGCACCTTCCACTGATGACAAAGGTCCGTTTTTCCATCAACAATTTCAAGACAACATCAACAAAGGCAAACAATACGTCCACAAGATGGTCTCTTTCTTTGATGGTCTTTTGTTTCACCACGTACTCTGACAATTTCTTTCAGCATGTTACTCCTTCAAACAAATGGACCAAAATATGAATGAAATTTGGGGGGGGGGGGGGGGGGAGTTTTATGTGGACCAACAAGAGAAGGTGCACCAGCAGTAGAGTTAGTCCCCTCTACAGATTCCCAAAAATACCTCAAGTTGGATTGGCCATCCCATGTGCCAAAGACAGCAGATCTTGCGTTTCAAAAATCTTCATGTATTTGTGGGTACACTTCCAACGAGAGAAGGCACGGATTTTTCAAGAAGTCAGCCTGGACCACTTTGCTGATGAGTCATTCCTTCATGACAATTTGTACAAGGAACTATTGCCAAATATGTATCAGTCTTTATTTCTGGTTGAATGGTACAAAATACCAGAAATGGACAATTTGGTGGGGGAAAATCAATTTAAACTGTTATCTTCTCTTCATTTTTCAAAGGTTATGGAGCACTGGAAAACTTTGAACAAGTGTGACAGAGTACTAGGTGTTGACTTCACAAAAAATTTGTGACTCTTTCTACTTCAAAGTCCAGTAAGGAACGGGATGCATTTGTTGAGAACTTGGTTCCAGTACATGAACAACACGTGAAGACATTGTTGCAGCATTGCATCCTGAGTTTGTCTTGGGAGTGACAATGTTCTTTCCATGCAAAAAGAAATTGAAGGGTTGAATCTTATGTGCGAAGAGTTGCTCAGCAATGCTTCTAACAGCTTGGTTGTCACGTGCTGGTCCTAACAGTATACGTGTCTCGGTTTCTCGGATTATGGTTTTGAAAGCAATAGTTAAGGCAGTACTGGACAACAAAGAAGAAACAACTCTTGATGTTGACACTGCTCACAAGAAGATGGAAAAATATTTGAAAGCGAAGCACCAATCATTGTCCAACTCCAACCCAGGCGAACCTTACCGCAAAGATTGGTTATTCATTTTCACCACAGATGAAGCTCAATCCATTCAATTTGAAGAAGGAACTCTACCAGAACTTCTAAGAGGTGACGAGTGTAGGGAGACTTACCCCTTTGTAAGAGAGAACAATAGCTTATCCGTTACAAGGTTCCTTAATTTTGATGAGAACTGCAAGTAGGCGCTGGATGACTGATTGTTCTGAGAACATACAAGATTCATATTCCAGGATATTTTTTATCACGCGACCGGAAATACTACTCTCTGCTTGTCAATGTATTGAGAGGTCCCTGTGATTTCTCACTACTTACAATTACCTACCAATTGGAGGGCAATTGCTCATTCCTTTGACTAAGGAACTTCTGTGTGCTGTATTGGAGAACAAAAGATGGGTCTCGGATGCAATCTTGGAAATCAGCTTTGTATCAGGAGAGGATGAAAAGAATTCATAATCCGATGGTGAGTCTTTGATGCAAGTTTTTGATAAAATAAACGTGCCAAGAATTCAACAACCCAATGCAGTCGACATTGCAAAGTGGGACTTCCTCAAAAAGCAAGGGGTAAAATTTGATTCCTTTATCAAAGACAACGCCGCATATTCCGTCCGATGGCTAGTGTTCACTAACAAAGGGCTCAGTGGAGTGAAATCATTCTTTTGATTTCCTGGGCAAGAGAAATCAACAGTCAACCCACAATCAGAAAGTGTTGAACCTGGACCTGTACATGAGCCCAAACGACAGGAGGAAGGAAACGAGAACAAACAGCCCGTCAACCTAATGGAATCCAAGACAATCCAGCCACAAAGAGAAAGAGAAAGAAATTGTTCCTTTGCCCTAGTCACAAACATAAGAAGACTGCATCAGAGGAATCAAATGGAGATAACAAGCACAAGGAGAGGAAGCTTTCTCCAAACCTAGGCCATGTTGTAAATCGAGGATACCTTCTGCAAGTTCCTCCTCCCGTGCCAAATGGAGCAACAAAAAAGTCCTCTGGTAACGTCAAGGTGTTGTTCTCAGAACTTGATCCCAGGATTGAGTATCCTTGTTTTGCAATTGATAGCGAGGTTACAATAATGGATATTCCCCCCTGGAACTGGTGTAGTGAAGAGTTATGTATTTAATAGGAAGGGCCATTTTCCTGCTTACCCTGGATACATGATGTACAAGAAACTACTGGATGGCACAAAAGTTTCACGCGCAACCTGGTTCCCTTACGACTGTATCGGGCCAAATACACTGCAGTACACCAAGTTGTCCAAGTTATTGAAACCAAATGATGCACCAGCTAATGCATGAGAGCCAGGCACCTTAGAACACAACAAAGAATGCCAAGACTGCAAACTGATCATAGTACTGCTCCCTATTGGGTTGATCTTACGAATGAAACGCAAGTGCCTGCAAAAATCACGTAGTAAATCAATAATGTCTTATCTGTTTTGATCAACAATGTTCTTGATAACCACAATCATCATCTTGCTCTTCTGGTGTTGACGTTAGAAAGAACCATAACTCATATCCACTATAATGCATTTGTTAGTGATGAAGTATTTCATTCTTTCATATTCTACTAGTGCTGTCAGTCCTTTTCCTATTATGCACAAGAAGATACACTATCATGAAACAAGAATGTCATGCAATAAACCAACAATGTTATGCATGTGGGCAAGAAGTAATGAGTTCTAGTGGATTTATTTCACTGTGGTCAGAGAAATAACAAAGGGTTGCTAATGCTCAGTTTGATAGTGCTAACATAGTACATTACCTGACATTTCACCATGAACATTGCTCATAGGATGGATGTAATGGGTAGTGCAATGAAAATGGTGTGGAACTTACACTTTGTTTAATCTTTATGAATTTTTAGTTCATTGAGGAGCCTGGTGGACATCATCATGCTCTTAAATAGTAAGAAGGGCCAGGAGGTGCTAGATACTTTTTCAGTGGAAATAGAATGCATTTTTTGATATTGAACCATGATCATAGTTCAAATGATGTATGGGATGCCCTATCAAAGAACATTGATATAAAAATCACTGATACTCTATGTGTTATTAATCTTTAATTCATCAACAAGGATCCTGGAAATAAATAGGAGAAAAATATAGGGATTGGATCTGCCTGTGTACAGTTCAACAGAAGAAGTTACTAAGTTCAGTCTAGTCTGTCCTTTGTTCAACGGACATAGTCACCGTCAATGGAGGACTTGATCCACTAGCAACAGTGTCATCAATACCAACCAGTCTTGCCTTACCTCACAATCAAAGTTACACTATTTAAAGTCAGACTGTTTTTCAATCACACAATTTGTGTGTCCTGTGGTGCTACTGGTATGTATCCGTATTCAGTTTGTTTAGGACAAAATACACAGCCCAAAAGTCCACATACACCACAGGCACGATCAACAAACTTCATGACTCTGGGTTTGATTATGAGGGGTATTGTACTTCTAAGAAAGTTGCCTAATTTCCAAACTTAGAAATGAGAGGAAAATGGAGAACAAAACAGAATCAGCATACAAGATGACAATTTCAAAGCCACAGTTTCCTCTTCTTTCCGTGGAATACAATAAACAGATGCATGAGCTCAAGCATGACAACCTGAACAACAAGGGGAGCTCATTCTTATATCATTTTGAAACAGGGTTTGATACGCTATGTGCCCAAAATGGCCACTTGGTACTCACAATCCTTAATGGATGTAACAAGATTGACGATGCGAGAGCAAGACTCAACAGCCAAAAAGGGCATTTCAATGAAGAAGAAGGTTTGGAGATTTGGGAACAATGCTTAAAGTACATAACGGAGAAAGTCTTTCCCAACAACGAGGAAGGTGACACTACCGGCATGGACCACGAGTGGGCTTTGGGTATCATTCTGGCGTACGTTTTATGTGGTTATCCTGCATTGAAAGGAATGGAGGATATACAGTGCTACAACAACGTGGGTATTGGACAAGAAGTACAATCCGCAGAACAAGAGAGACTAGAACAAGATGGTCATACTTTCCCAGCAAAGGAATGGTGTAATCTGACACCAGAGGCCAGAAAGCACATAAAACAATGCATACAACCCAGGGAACCAATCCTGTCTGACAAATAAGTACTGTGAGTCTTATTTGTTACAAATTAAGAAGTCATGATGATTGCCATTGCAGACGATTCAATCTGCAACGCCATTGCAGACACTTAACCCTGCAACGCCATTCCAGACACTGTGATTATTTTCTGTTCTAGACAATTCAATCTGCAACGCCGTTGTACACACTTAACCCTGCAACGCCGTTCCAGACATTGTGCTTATTTTCTGTTCCAGACAATTCAATCTGCATATATTGTTGCAGACACTTAACCTTTCAATACTGTTCCAGTCATTGTGCTTATTTTCTGTTCCAAGCAATTTAATCTGCAATGCCGTTCCAGGCACTTAACCCTGCAACGCCGTTCCAGACATTGTGCTTATTTTCTGTACCAGGCAATTGAATCTGCAACGCCGTTCCAGGCACTTAACCCTGCAACACCGTTCCAGACATTGTGCTTATTCCTTCTCAAACACTGTTTTGGGACTAAACAAAAATGGAACGACAATCAACCATGTTAAAATAAATCACGTTGGAGTTGCACCAATAGAGAAAGTTGTGTACGGAACTTCCAATCCACCAATTCAAAAATGGAATCCTAACCCTCATTTACCTGCAATGTCATTCCAGGAAGGATTACAAATCAGTACTGGTTTCCCTGGCTTTCACTATTGATTCCATTTTTTCTTCCAACCCAGCCATTGTGTCGTGGAAATGAAACAACCATTGTTCCCTATGTCCGAGGACAAAGTAGTGATCTTTCCTACCAAGGTTTTGGACCATGGCAACTTCAGACTCAACGGCATTGCAGTCAAACAAATATAAATTTGGTTTGCAACTCCCCTTGCTTCACCAGTTCAGTGTTTTTCCCTTTCTTCCTCTTGCTCAATATTGTGTCAATAGAAACAAAGCAAAGAGTAACGACATAGTAACCATTGTGAACTAATTCAAACCTGCTGATGGAACTTCCAGGGGGGGAAGGGCCTTCAAGATGAAGCAGGCACAGAATCTAACATGGATAAACTTGCAGTCCATGTCCTTCAAGGAGGTCTAGTTGAAACTTTTCCCGGTCGTACCATACGTTGGACAACTGTCCAGAATCAGACTTAAACGATGGATGTGCACAAAAAAGTAACCCTATACAACGATAATTGTTATACCTCTTGTGCTCCATGGATCCACAAAGCTTGCTGGTGCCTGCAGCTGGAAGGACCACGTCACAACAAAATTTGAGAACATCTGATGGAAACCATGGTACACTTGCGTTTTTCTTTTCATCCCACTTCATGTAAGGCAAACCATTCATAACACAAATCAAAAAATTAGACCCGGCTGACCAACCACCGGCTGTAGGATGACTTACTCCTGTAAATGATTTATGATGAAACAGGTCAAATTCACGGTCAAGTCAATCAATAGTACGATACTCCATTAATTGCTTGCAGGTTTGTTTGATTAGTGTGGATTTGACTTGTTGGTTTCTCTTCGCAGGAGCCTTCACTTTGGTTTTATGATTACTCTGACCACTTGCTGCAGAGTCTCATCCCGTTGGAGGACCAAATAGTCTCATGTACTGTGATAAATGGAAATATATGTGATTCTTCAGCAGATTGTTCCCCTCTCCCTTACTTTGTTATAGATAGTTATTTATACAGTTAATGAAATGAACAACCATCTTGTCAAGATTTAAAACACCTTTGTTGTCTTCTTTGAAAACCTCATCAAATGTTCTGGCGTATTTGAGGAACTCTTCCATACCCAACAACAATTCAATGGCATAAATATGTTCGTCAATTTCTTCCTCTCACTTTCTCCTTGGGGTGTCAATTTTGGTTGACGTTTGTTGGGACAACAACAATTGATGACTTTCAACAGACAAAAGTGTGAGCATCTGAATGTAAAGCATGCCAATGTACTGGTTCCCCTCCTTCTCTGCTGTATGTATCGACTCAGAAAAATTGGTTTGCAGAAAATCACAATCAGATTGCCTCTGAATGGCAGCACCATAGTAACTGGCTATCCAGTCCATGTCACCAAGTAGGTGCGTGTTATTCCCTAAAAATTCCTCACAGAAAGTCTCCGCTGCTTGCTTCGCGCAACCAAGTTGGTGCATATGGTGTCTCTCTCCTGGTGACGCTAGATGAATATTATGTGGGTTTTCTCCAAAATCACAATCATAAAACGTGTTACCGTTATGAGCACAGTGGCGGGACATGTTTTTGAAATACTGTTCAACATTCACTGCTTCATCCAGCGTAGGAGCAGTAAAATTGGACATCTTCCATAGCTGAATGGATCAATACTCTTCCCCATTTTTGTTCTTAGACACCTTCATCTTCCCACTTTTAATTGAAACGGGAACCTTTAAAACATTCACACAAGTGTTTGTACCAAGTGCCCTCAGACAATGACAATGCCTACAGATCATCTTTGTATTGGCCGTTTGATAATGCCCACAAAGTTGGTCGTGCTGGGGAGTATCATCTATGAAATATGCAACTGCAAATTTCATTCGAACACACCATTTCTTCTTGTTCCATGGCAAATTAGACCATTCAATACCATCCGTTAGGTTAGAGGCATCTTTCAAAGATGAAAGAGCAAAACAAAGGCCATAGTGAAGATTGTTCACATTGTCAATTGATTTGTCACCTTTATCACGTGAACCTGTTGGATGAAAATATATAGTCTCCCATGCATCCAGCCGAGAGTTCCGAGTTAAGTGTTGAATAGTATGCCAAGAGTCATGTTCAGTGGGGTAAGAGTGGTTTGATCACTATTGTCAATTGCGATTCCATCCATGTAGAGAATAATAGGCACCAAAATTTCATTCAAATCTCTTTTGCATCTTTTTTCCCAAGTATTGATCCACCATTCACTGTGGTGGAGTTTGTCTATATCAATATTGCCCCGTAGTTCCAGAAACCGGACTGGTAAGGTTGGGTCTTCAGCATGGTGGGGAAAAGACAGATTTTCGTCTTTCACCAGCAACGTGACATTTGTTAATAGAGAATGAAGTGCTTTGCGGAATGACTGGACGTAGATTTGTTTATGACCGGCAACATCAGCACCAATTGACTTCTTATAACACTAGTCAATAAGATGAGGTTCAAAGCCATCACCTTCTATTTCAGGCACAGGCACGTAAATGTCCTTAATGACTCTTGACCTCATTTGTATGAGATTGCCTTTCATCCATGAAAATAAATTGAGACACTTGGATTCAATGGCCCATTCATACAATTCCTTCTCTGCAACTAATGGTATGCTACGATTCCGCATGATTTTCGTGAACTTCGTCACACAAACGAGATTTGGCGTTCTTCGGAAATCACCTGCATCTTTGGGCCAAACTCCACTGGTCCCCCTTTGTAATTTCACCCAACTTTTTGAAATTAATGTCAAACTCATAATTTTTTGATTCACAGTACATTTTCCTACCCCACTGGCATCTGTTTCCAATTCAGTGGCATGTTACTGAATTTGATGCCTGAAACAAATAGTGCATGGTTGATATTTCTCAATCAAATGTCCCTTCAGCTCTCATTTTTGACTCACTAGATTTAAAAAATCTAATTCCTGCTACCAAAGTTCCAAACCTTAACCCAAGATATGAAATAAAAATATTGTAAGAAGTGTGCATGTGCTCTGTTGCCGTAGGTTGAAAGCAGGAGTTGCATGTCTCATGTCTTTTTTTATGTCACGTCATGTCTTTTCATGATCCGTCCAATAGAATCATGTTCTATTAGAAGTGGAAAATCCATTCTCTACTCTATGCACATGATGAAAGATAGAGGTGCTTGTTGTTACTGAATTAAATCAGGGATAAATGATTATGAGTACTATTGTTATCTTCAATGTGTGGGCGCTTGATACCTGTGTGTAATATTACCAGTAGAGGTACAAGCTGAGGTGCGGCGGTGTGAACTTGCTCATAGGTGCATGCGTACATACATACGCTTTCTACACTCTTAACAGGATTTATCCTTGGTGTTCGCCTATCTCTTTGGCATCTTTCATCTAGCAGAGACAAGCAAACAAGCCACTTGAGTAACATAAAAATGGTTATGTTTCGGGCACCAGGAAGCCAGCAGCAAGCAGCGAGCAGCGGCGTTTCAAGTGGCGTTTTGGAGCGCTGTTTTGAGCACCGTTTGAGCAGCAGGAAGCCAGCAGCAAGCAGTGGCGTTTGGAGCGGCGTTTTGGAGCAGCAGGAAGCCAGTAGCAAGCAACAGTGTTTGGAGCGGCGTTTGGAGCGGCGTTTTGGAGCATTTCAAGCGGCGTTTTGGAGCAGCAGTCAGCAGTCAGCAGTCAGCAGTCAGCAGTCAGCAGCCAGCAGCCAGCAGCCAGCGGCCAGCGGCCAGCGGCCGGCGTTTCGAGCAGCGTTTTGGAGCAGCAGGAAGCCAGCAGCGAGCAGCGAGCAGCGGCGTTTCGAGTGGCGTTTTCAAGCGGTGTTTTGGAAGAGCAGCCAGCAGCGAGCAGCAGCGGTTTGAGCGGCGTTTGTGAGAGGCGTTTCGAACAGCAGGAAGCCAGCAGCAAGCAGTGAGCAGTGGCAGTTTAAGCGCTGTTTCCAGCGGCGTTCCGCCGGATTTTCCGCTGCTGCTCTCGCTGTTGCTCTTGATGTTGCTCTCGCTGTTGATGTGGCGGATCGCTGTCATTGTTGCTCTCGGTGTCTGTTGTAGTATCCTATTACAATATATAATAGCCGTCCAAGTTTTGTATTGATCCATTGAGCGGATTAGAAGGAACGGACAACACACACTCGCACCAACACGCAACAATAAACCAAAATAATAATGACGACGACGACGTGTTACTACTTCTATGGGGGGCAGAGGGGTAAGGATGACAAAAGTTGACGTGAGTATCTATTGATGTATAGTAAATAAAATCAAAAGAAGAATAGAATTTACATGCTAACCTACACCGTTTGCCTTGTATTCGTGTTGTTGCTGTTGCTGTTGCCGGCAATTTGTTCCCGTGCCACTGTCGACTTGTTCTTTTTGCTGCCGGTTCGCGTCGCGTGATGAATGCTGCTGCTGCCGTTGATTTGTGTGTTCTAATGATCCTTGTTCTGGCCCTATGAAAATAAGAAGAAAAACAGAAGTGAGGAATGCATCATTAGCATTGTAGGATGTAGGCATCATTCTCTCTCTCTCTCTCTCTCTCTCTCTCTCTCATTCGTACCATTTGCCACAGACTCGTTGTTGTCATTTACCGATGATTTGTTGTTGCCGATCGGTGCACCAGGGAAGAAATTATTGTTGTTGCTGCTGCTGTAGATTTGAAGACTTCTTACTCCTATGTCACGAAAAAACTGGATCTTGTTCCTGTTGATATAGATACACAAGGGATGCAGATTTTTTGCTTTCAAGACGTCTCTTTCCAGCAATTAATCTCTCATCCAAAGCTCTCTAGTATTGTCTTTTTTCAGCCAAGGCAGTTATTTTGAACTAAAATATCTCGAGCTTGAATCACCTGCCTACTAGTTATCATTGCTGATCAGTTCAGTGGGATCCCGCGTTCTCGGACGGAGTGCCAATCGTGCAAGTATGGTAAAGCAACTCTGCTCAAAATAAGTCAGGTAAGATTATGAAGGTGAGGTCTTTCAAATTTATGAGTGGAAAGAGTTCCTTTTTTTGGCCCGCAACAGCAACAATACCATGCACCCATGCACAGTGAAAATCAAACTGTAAGAATGATTTTTATCCACGTAAGACACAATAGTATCTTTCAAACTAGTGGCCAGGGTGAAGGTCTGTCTGTCTGTCTTCTGCAAGAGAATCCGCATTTTGCAGCTGCGGGGAAAAACAAATTCCCATCGACTTGAACCCAAGCCCCCACCATAGTTTGCTGAGCATTACCACCGGTCTATGACCGTACATCTACGACACTGCAGCAAAACAGGATATAACTACTACTTTTGAACTCCCTTCTACTACATCACACTACACTATGTCACCTGTTCCAATTAAAAAAAAACAATCGTAAGAAATTCTTCGTACGTGTGGCTTGTACAAAGGTCTACACTAATTACCTACTACTAGCAATTTTTTTCCTTTTTTGCAACGGTGTTGCAAAAAATGCCCTTTTCGTACTTATGGGAACCATCCCCCCCCTCCACCCACCCTTATTAATCCCCAATCTTCTTGTCATTTATCAACTCCCCAATTTTTCATTTTTCCATTGTTTGCAACGGCGTTGCAAAAAATGCCCTTTTCGTAGTTCTGGGGTGGTACTGGATTTGGAGGAAAAATATACACTAATTTGCAATTAGAAATTAGAAAATCAGATATTTTGTGTGATTAGTCCATGAATATTGTTCCTGTTATGGATAAGACGAATCATGAAAGAAACAGAAGTGAGTTGTCTGTCATAGTTTGTGTGACACAAACTAATGAGTGCATTTGGGTACTGGATTTGGAGGGAAAATACACACTAATTTGCAATTAGAAATTAGAAAATCAGATATTTTGCGTGATTAGTCCATGAATATTGTTCCTGTTATGGATAAGATGAATCATGAAAGAAACAGAAGTGAGTTATGTGTAATGCTGGTTTGTGTGTCACAAACTAATGAGTGCATTTGGGTACTGGATTTGGAGGGAAAATACACACTAATTTGCAATTTAAAATTAGAAAATCAGATATTTTTTGTGATTAGTCCATGAATATTGTTCCTGTTATGGATAAGATGAATGAGGAAAGAAACAGAAGTGAGTTATGTGTGATGCTGGTTTGTGTGTCACAAACTAATGAGTGCATTTGGGTACTGGATTTGGAGGAAAAATACACACTAATTTGCAATTTAAAATTAGAAAATCAGATAATGTTTGTGATCAGTCCATGCATATTGTTCCTGTTATGGATAAGATGAATCATGAAAGAAACAGAAGTGAGTTATCTTTGATAGTCTTTGTGTCACAGACTAATGAGTGCATTTGGCTGGGTACTGGATTTGGAGGAAAAATACACACTAATTGCAATTAAAAATTCCAAAATCAGATATTTTTGGTGATCAGGCACTAGTCCATGAATATTGTTCCTGTTATGGATAAGATAGATCATGAAAGAAACAGAAGTGAGTTATCTTTGATAGTCTTTGTGTCACAAACTAATGAGTGCATTTGGGTACTGGATTTGGAGGAAAAATACACACTAATTTGCAATTTAAAATTAGAAAATCAGATATTTTTGGTGATTAATCCATGAATATTGTTCCTGTTATGGATAAGATGAATGAGGAAAGAAACAGAAGTGAGTTATGTGTGATGGTTTGTGTGTCACAAACTAATGAGTACATTTGGGTACTGGATTCGGAGGAAAAATACAAACTAATCTGTAATTAAAAATTAGAAAATCAGATATTTTTGGTGATTAGTCCATGAATATTGTTCCTGTTATGGATAAGATGAATCATGAAAAAAACAGAAGTGAGTTATCTTTGATAGTTTGTGTGTCACAAACTAATAAGTGCATTTGGGTACTGGATTTGGAGGAAAAAATCACACTAATTTGCAATTAAAAATTAGAAAGTAAGAAATTGTTGGTCGTTAGTACATGAATATTGTTCCTGAAGATGAAAAAACAGAAGTGAGTTATCTGTGATGGTTTGTGTGTCACAAACTAATGAGTGCATTTGGGTACTGGATTTGGAGGAAAAATATTGGGTAATGACTCCCAAAGTTTTTGGTCCCGTCCATGAATATATTTCTCATGACTCATCAAATGCATATTGGGAACAACATTGCCACACATAATGCTGAAAATGTTGTGGTTTGTCTCTCCAAATGGCACACAAGAGGGTATTTTTGGTGCAATTCCAGGGCACAAACGGACTTATTGGTAATGACTCCCAAAGTATCAGGTAAAGTACGTGAATAATTTTTTCATGACTCATCTGATGTATATTGGGAACAACATTGCTGCTCAGAATGCTGGAAATGTTGTAGTTTGTCTCTCCAAATGGCGCACAAGAAGGTATTTTTGTTGCAAATCCAGGGCACAAACTGACATATTGGGTAATGACTGCCAAAGTATCAGGTAGAGGCCATGAATAATTGTTTCATGACTCATCTGATGCATATTGGGAACAAGATTGCCACACAGATTGCTGGAAATGTTGTGGTTGGACTCTCCAAATGGCACACAAGAGGTTTTTTTTGTAGCAAATCCATAGCACAAAATGACTGAGTAGTAGGTAATGACTCCCAAAGTATCAGGTGAAGGAGGGCATGAATAATTTTTTCATGACTCATCTGATGCATATCAGGGACAACTTTGCCACACACAATGATGAGAATGTCATGGTTTGTTTCTCCAAATGGCACACAAGAGAATATTTCTGATCCAGATCCAGGGCACAAGATGACTTATTGGGTAATGGCTAACACAGTATCAGGTAAAGGATGACATAAATAATTTTTTCATGATTCATCTGATGCATATTGGGAACATTATTTACACTCACAATACACAAAATGTTGTGGTGTGTCTCTCCAAATGGCACACAAGACAGTATGTCTGGTGCAGTCTACAAGATTCTACAGATGACCAGGGTATTTAAATTCTTAGTGCCAAAATTAATTAAGGGGGTAGTTTCAACCACATTGCACGAGCTCCCAAAAACAACAAAAAGGGCATTTCCTGCAATCCTGTTACAAAAAATGGGAAAACAATAAATACATGAACATGCGTAGGGTGGGGAACATCAAAATGCTTGGGTCCGCGCCAAATTTTTCAGGACACCACATTCCAGATTATCACGGCACGCGCAAACAAAAGATAGGCAGGCGCCAGTAAAATGACACTCACAGGTACAACAATACAAGTACAATTAATAGTGATACAGCACTTACTGGGAGGCAGTAAATCAAGCACTTACAGCACGTAGTAATTTCACCACGGCGATTTAGAACAGTATGAATGAAAAAAACATGCCAAACGCTTCCTACAAACAACATTATTATCATAAAACTAGCGCGCCAAAACAATCAAAGGAAAAAATGGTAAGTTGAGGTGCACAATTTAACAAAGAAATAATGGTAGAACTTAGTAGTTGCAGTTCGGTGACAGGTAAAACCGTTGTTACCAAAAATACACGCAGCCCAAACAGCAGTGTATCGGGAAGTGACGGAACAAACACAGAAGATAGCCAAACATATAGATTCACCAACAGTAGCAACAGAAATATTCTACAGACAACAAAAGAATCCGATAACAATAACTTGGAAAACAACATTGTCAAACACTCCAAAGAAACAGCGTTCAGGAAATTTAAATTCCTGCCAGAGAATACATTCGTGAAGGCAACAATATTCAACATTGTAAAACTAGGGAATAACAATGAAATACCAAATGCAATCAATATAAAGGACCAAAAGTGGAGTGGAATTTATTGCCAAGCAGTCACTATGTGTAGGCACAATGCTCAAACTCTTGCCAGGAAAAACTACAAAGGTAAGCAACCAACAATAAGATGATTGTTGGCATGCACTCTTTCATAATCCTTTCTAACATTTTGGTCAAATTAACGCTGACACGTAGACGATAAAAGGAACAACCAGATACCAGATAGTTTCCCAGGAACGGTTCTAATCACGGACACTCGAGACGTGAACTCAGAAAAGAGGTACCAATTGTATGAAGACTATCGACGGAAAAGTTCACCAGAATTCAATTACTTCATGAAAAGAATTCTTGGAGCGGTATCACCAAAACAGACAGACTTCAAAAGAAATCAGTCAGAATGACAGTCAGTAACATTTTCACCCCAAGCAATGAAGCTTTTGCATTGCTTTTCCTTTACAACGACTACAACTCATGGCTAAACACAACAAAGGGCACGAGGTTGAGAAAAAAATTCACTGACGGTAAGTCAGGAAATAAGGAGGGATGGAGTAATGAGGGACAAGATCTTTACAAATACCTAGTAAGTGAATTAGAAGAACGAAGGGAGGAACAACAGTCAAAAGAATTAGAGACGAAACTACTTAAAATGTACCAAAAGGAAAATGGCAATAATAAACAACAAGATAAGGAGGAGGATGAAGAAAGTAAAAAGGGAAAAAGACGGAAGCGAAAACGTAGCTTGCTTCAGATTCTTGGCAGAGGATAACGAGGAATACAAATTACACATCAAATACAAGAAAAATGAACCAGAGTAATTGGTGATAACAACAACATTATAGTAGCACGGCTAGTTCATTATTATTTTACGGTTTGCACAATATTGTTCCGGGTCTTCTGTTTGAATAGAATACAATAAACGAGGTAATTGCAAAAGCTGATAAAATACTTTCACATTTGTTACAGAATATGTTTGTTGTCTATCGGTATTTGATATGCATAGCGTGAATATTGTCAAATGTCAGAGATTATTGCAAATGCGGATAAAACACTTTCTTATTAGTGCAAAAATATGTTTGTTGGCTTTAGGTATAGGATATATGTAGTGTGAGTATTGTGAAAATGACAGAAGGGAGTAGATTTCTGGTTATCAAGAAGCTCATACATTTGTGAAGAAATTCATAATAACGCTACGACAATATCATTGTACATAAAGGATATTATTACAAAACATGACTTTTGTGTGGAAAAACAAAAATTGAATGGGGAATAAATATTATCGGGGTAAGCATGAAACAAAATTGTAGAATAGAAAGATTCTGAAGCAAGCATGGTACGAGGGCTGAAAAAAATGGTGGCGAAAATATACCTACTTGAAATTGTTGCGTGCAAAAATAGGTAGAGATTATTTATAGTGCAGGCAACAAAATGTTTCGAATTTTTTTAAAAGCATCGCACGAATTTGACGAAAGCATGAGCATTGTTTATGTGACGTTGATCTTGACCTTCAGTTTGTCTGATACATGCCTTCCAGCATTGGTGGGTGTCAATATAACGTCTATTAACATCTTACCGGTACCGAAATTGGTCTAAAATGAAGACCGTCGGATGGCCCTGGCTCTGACTCCGTGTAACTCGTACTCAGGTTTTACTTAATCATTTTTATTACCCCCTCTACCTGTAACAATAATCCTCGTGACTGACCAATCTTATCTTGAGATTGAATCCCGATGACCAAGAGAAGATTCTTAATGACTGGAGGAAATTCTTTATGACTGGAAGAGGGATTCTTCTTCCTTGACATCTGACATCTTGGCATGAGACCACCTGACATTTACATTTACATATCGATTTGAATACCTTCATAATATTCATTTTATCACTTTCTAAAAACGTACCGATAGTTGATACACTACCTTCCCAGGCCAAGTGGTGTTTCATGCCGCACTATGAAAGGTGTACTACCGGTACAGATAGGTTAATTGATGTAGCGAGCCGAATGAAAGTAATGGTAGTACCACGTGGCACTCCCTAGTGGTAGAAGGCCAGACCGGGAGTGACGCTGAATCTAGTTGATTCACTATCACTGAAACTAGCTTCTAAGCACACGCTCAGACCCAGATAGCCTTAACAAGCAGGCCAAGGATTCCCCTAGCAAGCTCAAACGTACCAAGGAAATACAATCGATTCCCTGTCTCACAGGATAGATGTGTCACTGTATCACTGTATCACTGAAAAGTTCGTAGGAATGGATTGCTCGCAGCGGAAAGACTCGTATGCAAGGAAAGCTTTGAAAAGCAACCAAAATTACAGGCTAGTGCTAACAACAAGTGTGTAAAGGATCCCTCCAGCAAATCCAAGCCTACAGCTCACTCTTTTTGCTCCTAAAACGATTAGTAGTAGAATAAACTGGCTAAGACGTCCTAGTCCAATAGTCATCCCTATTGTACCCGTACAAGCCTATCTCCACTGTGATAGTCATTCTATTACAGCGAATCCCTGGCCTAGCGCCTCCCACTCAAAACAGCCGACTGATCTGACACCAGGCTAGCTCAACCTGACGCCGCCTCCTACACAAAACAGTCGACTGATCCGACACCAGCTAGCTTGACACCGACACCGCCTCCTACACAAAACAGCCGGCAGATCCAACAAAAAGGCTAGCTTGACACCGCCGCTGCAACCCAAGCCTATCCTTGTGTGATAGCCCTCGCCTAGAAGCCAGCATGCTTACCTACGCGGAGTACTTTCAAGCTACCCCGAGCCCCTTTGGGAGCTCGGCAGAGCGCAACAAGGCCTATGCCACCATCTTTGGATACGTCACTCAGGCCTCTACCCCCCAGTCCCTCCTGGAGCAGTTACTTAATCTCTTTGAGGCTCAGGCTGTGGGAGCACTGGATATCTTTGTAGCTGATGCCCAAGGCACACCCTGCCTCCAATTGGTGCATGGCCTTTGCAAGTACCCGGGTCCCTTGGCTCAACACAGCCCCAGCAAAAAACAAGGCCTTTGGGTATCTGGATGACATTTTAGGGGAGGCAGGTGAACTGGTTCTAGTGGATTCTGACATGCTGTCCCAGACCACAGCCTCGCGGGTGCTAACTCTTGATCATCATCTGCTAGAGTTGGATGCACATCCAGGGAGGCTGTCCATCCCGGTAATAACAGAAGAGACAGGCCATTCGGAGTTGATCCGGGCTCACAAGGCGTTCTTCATCCCCTTCAAGTTGGTTCACTTCCTCCTAGGCAAGGGGCTCTCCCCTTGCCAAGCCATGGGGGTCCTCCATCCATAGCTTAATAGGGTGGGGCTAATGGAGTCCTGCACCCCCCTGTTCAACACTCTCAGGTTAGCCGGGACTACACCTACAGAACCTGGGGGGAATCCCAAGCTCCTACAGCCAGGCCCCTCCTTCCAAAATGAAACTGGCCTCACCAACTACATGAAGCACAAGGTGATGTACCGGGACCTTCCTGAATTGGAGCGGCCTTGGGACCCACCTGGAGACCCTGCACTCACAGCAGCAGTCACTGCCCTCACAGACCACCAACTGAAGCTAAGTGAGAATATGGACCACAAGAGATCACAATCTGTGGGTGCCACTTGGGGCCCCTTGTACACCCAACGCTTGCTTCTGCTCTGTGGTAAACAGGAGGAAGCCAACATCCCATCCATCTACCAGGCCTGGGCTGAGAAGAGCAAGCTCAAGAGAACACACATGATCTTCCAAAGCCAAGTGGCAGCCAGAGCCGCCGAGTTGGGCATCCAAGTCCCCTTGATTACCACTGCTGCTCTCAAGAGGTTCCAAGATGGCAACTTCCATGGTACTGATCCCTTTGATGTGGCAGATGGAATACTCCCCATGGCCTTCACTCCCCCAGGGGGTCTACGGCCACCCTGAAAAGGGAGCAGGATGCAGCAGCCACCGTGGCAGCCTACGACACGATGATCTCCACCAAAGGCAACTCCCTCACCTTGAAGGACTCCCTGGAGCTTCAGAAGACTAAAGCCTACATCTCTGTGGATTGGACTGAAGCCACCACCCAGCTAGAAAGCTATCTGGCTGTTCTAGCCACCATCCTTGGACTCAATCATGACGTCGTGACCAGCTACCAACAGGGCCTCCGGCGGCTCAAGATCCAGCAGATGCCCCTTTGAAGAGCAATTGCAGATGAGGTGGGAGAGCTATTTGCCCCGGCCATTGTGGTCTATTACTTCCAAACCAGGGTCGGGGGGTGGCTAGAGGAGCAGTGGGAAGCAGCTGCCACCATTCCTTCTCCTGACTTTGGGAGGGACTTCCATACGTTCAGGACGAGCCAGAACCTCAACTGGCTCCCCAATGTCTCCAATGTGGCTGCCCTGAGACTCCTTCAAAGACCAGATCCCCCTCCATCCCCCATCACCAAAGCGACCACCAGGGGGGGGGGGGGGGCAGCAACAACAGCAATACCCCCTCCAACAGCCCAACCGTCCGGAACTCGGGACTCACACAAACGCGACTCGCCAATCCACACCGGGACCCCCGCCTCCAAGACGGCAATCATCCCATTGTCAAGAAACTGGAGTCAGCAAAAATGAGGGAAGCCATCCAAGCTATGAGAGACAAAGGGAAAGGCCCCCTCTCCAGACCAGATGACCAAGAGAGATGCCACTCGTGGCATATCAATTGTGCCCGCTTCAGCAGCTGCAAGCACATATATGACCACGTGGCCATCACTTCCACCGAGCAAGATCAACTCTGGCAATGGTGCCAAGAGGCATATGCCTGACCGGTTGGCACGCGCCCTCACTCTGGCGCGGAGCCCTCCCCACCCCACATTGGCCTTGGGGGGACCATAAGGAACAATCCATCACCTAATTGCGACTCTAATCCTCAATTACGAATCACACATGAATTAGGTAAGCCCCCATCCGCACGTGTCTCGTTTATTGCTTGCACCTCGTCTGTCCCCACACGATCTCCCATTACAGCAGGAGAGAACAACTCCACCACTTGGGGGATCGATCCCCCAAAGACACTCTCCTCCCCCACCTCAGGGGACTCGTCGCCGCCCAAACCCACAAAGCCTAAGTCCGAGCCCCTAGTCTCCACCAAAGCAACCACGACCACTGCCTCCTCCCTACCCACGGGGACCCTCCCCTCCCCCATAATCCCCCCTCCCTCAACCCCAACAACCCTTCAGCTACCAACCCTTCAGCTACGCGCAGCTACAGGGCCTCCCCCCCAAGCGGTGCCTCGGCCCACCCCCCCAGTCACTGCCCCCTCCGTGCCTTGGTCCGAGTCCCAAGTCACCCCCCCCCCCCCCCCCCCCCCTAATGCCTAGGTCCGAGCCCCTAGTCACTGACCCCACTGTGCCTCGGTCCGAGCCCCAAGTCACGCCCCTAATGCCTGGGTCCAAACCCCTAGTCCCCCCGGCCCCCACCGCCACTCGAGCCAAGCCCATCCCACCCACGCCGCCTGACAGGCTGGATGTGTACATCACCTGCGCTATCCAGCTCTTCAACCAGAGCACTAGCTGGGGGGACTTCATCCGGACCATCCGGGGGCAAGGAGACATCCACCCAGATGTGGGTACTCTCCCCCATCCAGCAAGGGGCCTCCTCGCCCAATATGGGAAGAAAGGCACCCCAGCGTCCATGTCTGGACCCCCTTGGGACCAGGCCAGGATTGCAACAGCCATCAGCAGAGGGCCTCACCAATCCTCCCACCAGGGCATTGACTTCCTTCAAGAGGAGTATGCCGACATGATGGATAAACAACAATAGACTGTCCTCCCAGCCAGCCTCATCCGTGACCTTCCTGGCCTCCGTCTCAGCCCACTGGGCCTAGTACCCCAGAGAGGCCGGCGCCCCTGCATGATCTCAGACTACACCTACTCTGAGGTGAACCAAGACACCATCCCTCTCGCCCCGGCAGAGGCCATGAAGTTTGGCCACACGCTTCCCTGCCTCCTCACCAAGCTGCACCGCGCCAACAACAGGTTTGGTCCAGTGTATATGACCAAGATTGACCTCGCGGATGGCTTCTATCAAATCCAGATGAAACCAGAGGACACCATGAAGCTAGGAGTATTGTTCCCTTCCAGGAAGGGCAAGCCTCCCCTAATTGGTACCCCCCTCACCAACCCTATGGGGTGGAAATCTAGTCCTCCCAACTTCTGCGCCTTTACAGAAACCATTACGACCTGGCCAATGCCACTCTCTCTACAGGGCTAGAACAAGCTCGGCGACAGCCCCATCGACTGGATCTGCTCTCAGAAGCCCATCCAGTCGCCGCCGCGCCCCCAGCTCCGCCCGATGGCCCCCTTCCAATCCCTACTGCCCCAGCTGCACAAAACACAACACCCAGCAACAAGCCAATTCGATACTGGGATGTCTATGTGGATGACTTCTGTGGCCTTGCTCAGGGCAACCAATGGACGCGACGCGCCATCAAGAGGGTGCTCTTCCAATCCCTAGACAAAGTCTTCCGGCCACTAGATGCCACTGACACCCCATTCCGACAAGAACCAGCTTCCCTCAATAAGATGCTCCAGAGGGATGCCACTTGGACCACCAAGAAAGATATCCTTGGCTGGCTCATCGATTCCGTCAACAAAACTATCAGCCTTCCTCCCCATCGAGTCGAACGCCTACAGGAGATTCTTCATTCCATTGAACCCACACAGCGCCACATCCCCATCCAATAATGGCACCAAGTCCTTGGGGAACTCCGGTCCATGGCACTTGCCATCCCTGGCTCCATTGGTCTCTTCTCCATCCTCCAAGAAGCCTTCCGGCACCAAGAGCCGGGCAGGCATCGACTCAGGCTTACCAAACGCGTCCACAGCTTTCTTCAGGACTTCCAATGGCTGGCCTCTGATCTCTCCAACAGGCCTACTTCCATTGCGGAACTAGTGCCAGATACCTTCCCTGCCACCATGGGCGCTTGTGACGCATCTGGAGTGGACATGGGCTGCATCCATTTTGTGCCCCTCCAGGATGGCACCGTGCAACCCCTCATGTGGAGGCATGCATTCCCCACGTGGGTGCCCACCCAGTTAGTCACCTTTGACAACCCTGTGGGCACCATCACGAACAGTGACCTCAAGCTGGCTGGATCCATTGCTGACAATGATATCAGACTTGCTCGAGTAGCCTGTGTCCAAGCCAGAACAACCCATAACTGTTATGGCAACACAGCGGCTGTCTATTGGCAAAGAAAGGGCGCAACCACTACCACAGGACCTGCAGCTTACCTCCTCCGGATCCAAGAGCTGCACCAGCGAATCCACCAATATAGTCCCCCTCAGGGATTACATCCCAGGCCCTGTCAACCACCTGGCTGACCTCCTCTCCAGATCTGACATCTCTGACACTGCCTTGCTCTACCACTTTAACACCACCTATCCGCAGGACTTGCCTTGGCTCTTATGTCCCCTCAGGCCTCCTGTGCTTTCTGCTCTGACCTTGGCTCTATCCAGGCGACCATGCGAGCTTCAGTCACTGAACTCTATACCAAGCGCAAGGATGCCCATTGGAATCAATGGGTTCGCTTCTGTTTGTCTTAAGGCTTTAACCCCCTCCTCCAATCTGTTACAGATCCAATCCCCATCCTCCAGGTCTTTGCAAAAAGACTCCATGATGGCTGACTGTCCTGTAGCCACAAGCCCCTCAGATCTTGCACAGTATCAGACACCATCAGGTCAGTGGGCCAGACGCTGGCCCGCTTGGGGGCCAAAGACCCCAGAACCAACTCCACCCGCAGTCTTGACTTCAGGCTAACGGCCCAATTCAAGGGCTATGCCAAACTGGACCCGGCCCCCTCCAGGGTAAAACCAGTCCCAATACTATGACTCCCCCTCTCCCCCCCTCATCAGGTCATTGCCAATATGATTTGCATAGCCTTCTTCTTCTGTCTACGACCTGATGAGTACACTGGTACTACCAGGGATGACCAAGCCTTCAGCCTCCACGATGTCGCCTTCTATCTAGGATCGCAAATTGTCCACCACGATGGCCCTGTGCATGAGCTCCAAGCTGCTACCTCTGTCACCCTCACCACCACACAGAAGAATGGGGACAAGGGGGAAGTGGTTGCTCATGCCAAGAGTGGCGACTCACTCTGCTGCCCAGTGGCAGCTTGTGCGCGCCAAATCCTTCATCTCCGATGCTGCTGCCCCACCTTCAGCCCCAGCCTCAAACTTGCCAGCTACGTTGATCAGGGTGTGCTCACCCTGGTCCGAGCAGGCACTGTCACTTCCTCGATGAGAGTCTATGCCTAGACCCTCTACCATACCACCGGCATCTCCCCTGCAGCAATCTCAGCTCGCTCCCTTCAAGCAGGTGGGGCTATGGCCCTCCTACAGGGCAAATGCGACTCTAATGTCATCAAGCTTCTTGCAAGATGGCACAGTGACTGCATGATGAGGTACTTGCATCAGCAGTCCCTCCCCATCTTCAAGAATCTTGCCTCTGTCATGTTCAACAATGGAACATACTCCTTTGTGCCTGAGGAACGGGTGCCGGCCGCGACCCCCACTCCATCTGGCAAGCTCTCTGTGAGTCATTGAATGACTCTCCCTCCCTCACACCCCTCTGAGCCCTTGCGCTTGGCCCTTCGTGCCCTCCAAGACGTTCCCACCCTGTGGCTTGTGACCCAATCGTAGGAAAGGCTTAACAGCCAAAGGCTTAACTGCCCAAGCTGTTAAGCCAGGCTGTGCGCCGGTGTGTGTGGGCACAGCAAACTAAGGGACGGGACTCTACAGCCTGCAAAACAAACAACAGGCTGGAGTTTCCCGGCTCCCCCTCTAGCATTGCTTAACCCACCAACACACCCATGAACTACAAGCATTGCACATACAGTACTACAAGTAGGCTGGCTACTGAGGCTATCACGAATGTAGTGAGTGATAGTTGATGTAGCGAGCCGAATGAAAGTAATGGTAGTACCACGTGGCACTCCCTAGTGGTAGAAGGCCAGACCGGGGGTGACGCTGAATCTAGTTGATTCACTATCACTGAAACTAGCTTCTAAGCACACGCTCAGACCCAGATAGCCTTAACAAGCAGGCCAAGGATTCCCCTAGCAAGCTCAAGCGTACCAAGGAAAGACAATCGATTCCCTGTATCCCAGGATAGATGTGTCTGAACAGTGTCACTGTATCACTGTATCACTGTATCACTGAAAAGCTCGACGAATGGATTGCTCGCAGCGGAAAGACTCGTATGCAAGGAAAGCTTTGAAAAGCAACCAAAATTACAGGCTAGTGCTAACAACAAGTGTGTAAAGGATCCCTCCAACAAATCCAAGCCTACAGCTCACTCTTTTTGCTCCTAAAACGATTAGTAGTAGAATAAACTGGCCCACCACGCCCGTCCGCAGAAAAGGCTTAACAGCCAAAGGCTTAACAGCCAAAGGCTTAACTGCCCAAGCTGCTAAGCCAGGCTGTGCGCCGGTGTGTGTGGGCACAGCAAACTAAGGGACGGGACTCTAGTACAGCCTGAAAAACAAACAACAGGCTGGAGTTTCCCGGCTCCCCCTCTAGCATTGCTTAACCCACCAATCCACCCATGAACTACAAGCATTGCACATGCAGCACTACAAGTAGGCTGGCTACTGAGGCTATCACGAATGTAGTGAGTGATAGCAGCAGGTGAATAGATTGAATAGATTTTTGGCACACCCAACGGACTAATACTTTTATTAACTGACAAATTTGGAACTTGGAATCCCTAAATAAGAACCAGTAACTTTCACACGATTCGTGTCTTGGGTGACTGAAATGTTTGATTTTAAGATTCCGTTGAAATCTATTCAGTGGTACTTAAGTGAATAAAAACTGTCAGTCGGATACACATCGACTGACACATTTTATTAAAAAATGAATAAATATAGAAAAACACATAATTTGATGTGTTTTTTAATTAATTTTATTAATTTTTCTTAGGCGGGAATCACTCATTCTATTCACTTTCCTTAGGTGTGTGGTATTCCAACGCTCACGATTGAAATTACCCACAATTCAAGAAAATCTGAAAAGCAAGCCGGTCTTCAATATTGAAGACTGGATGAAGAACATATTCAAATCTTCTATGTAAACTGTACGTTGAATTTTGATTCAAAGGCTGTTTACTGTTACAAGCTCCCAACTGCTCCTCGGAGTGGTTGACAGAAGAGCTAGCTCACAATCTTAGTTTTTAACCAATACATAAACCTTATTTTAGTACCTTTTCTAGAGGCATACGACACTGTTTAAACAGTCGAATAACTGCTTCGACCTTATTACTACCGGTAAAGACTACTTCAACTACACGAACAAAAATTACCACTACATCTAATAAACAAGCAACCAACTGATCCTGAAGATTGCCCAGTAACAAGAGAAACAATGTCTTACTCCATCATTCCCTTCAAGTATGATTTGATCAAGAGTCTATCGACAAAGTGGAATTCAAGACCACACAAGAAGTTAATGGAGTTCAAGAAGTAACCAAGATCAAGATCCCCTTGATCACTGCAGGATCAACCAAACTACAAATCCTTTTCACCATCAATGAGTTCATTCGGTCCAAGAAGATGCTCAATCTAACCACAGGACCAAGACTCTATGACAAGTTTGTAGATCTCATCAGAGACTACACCGACAGTAGCTGGTGGAATAGCTATGTATCCGCCAATGTTCCACAGAGAACTGTGGATAACTTCCAAATCACAGTGGAAGAATTTGTCAATTACAAGTTCGACAACAACCTTGATGCCTACCAAAACCACAGAAGATTCCTCACCAACATCAAGAAGACAACCACCATGACAGTACACCAATTTGTCGCACAAGTCAACTTCCACAACCATGTCATCCTTTCACTACTTCCGGGACACCCACCAGAAGATGCAGAGATCAAGGACCGAGAGTTCAAGAATCTAATCTTTGAATCGGTGCCTGAGGATTGGAAACACACCTACTAGCAACACCACTCTCCTCATAGGGATTCCCTCTCTGAAATGATGATGAGGTTTGAAAGGTATCAATATGCACAAAATCGAAAGAAGAAATCATCAGATAATCCATCTCAAAACACCAACAACAGCAACAACAATGCCAACAACAACCGTAACAACCGGAATGGAAGCAACAACAACCGCAATAACTGAAACAATCAAAACAATCACAATCAAAACAACAACAACAACAACAACAACAACAATAACAATTGAAACAACAACAACAATAATAATCAACGCAACAACAACCAAGGCAACAACAAAGGCCCGACTAGAATCTCCAACGACTCACCATGCCCTATCCATCCGGGTACCAACCACACTTGGGGTCAATGCTACACCAACAAGTATGGCACCAACTCCAATCAGTCCAATAACAACAATAGAGACAATACTGACTCGCATGTGAATGATCGCAGCAGCAATTCCAACAACAGCAATCGATCCACTACCTCTTCCTACGGCAGTAACTACCATGAACCAGAACAACACATGTGTGTCTTCATCAATGAACCAGAAGAAACTAACATCCCTGTAACTCCTTGGCCGGATCTCTTCCATGTAGACATGGATATCGATGAAGAATATTACAACTCAGATCTTCAAAGATTTCCCTCTGAAAACACCGATTCCGACAACAACAGCCAAGAGGTTGCTCCCAGCACCGCCAATGGCGACATTGACCTTGCTCCAACCACAGTAAGCGTCTGCAACTCAATGGATCCCTTGGCAAGTACTACTTGAAAACCTTCTTCGATTCCAGATCTACCAACAATCTCACAGTGGAATCAGCAATTCCCTCTGGAATCAAGAAGTATCTCCTAGATCAACCGATCCAAATGCAAACAACAAAATGGCAAAACCACTTGCAACCACTATGTAATTTTGGAGAACACCGTATTTCCAGAACTTTCTTACTTGATGAAAGTCCTACAAATCAAATGCTTTGTAGTCTCTCAGAATATCAACTACCACCTCCTTATTGGAAGGAAAACCATGAGAGATCTTGGAATGAAGATGGACTTCGAAACTTGCACCATAGAATGGTATGAGAAGACAATGGACATCCACCCTCGGAATTACTTTGACAACAAGTCCTTGCTCCACAAAGTCATGTCTGCAGAACCACATGCCATTGCAGAAAGTTACTCCAACCAATCTATCCAACAATCGTATGTGGATGGAACCACCAAGTATGAGAAAACTGACCTCCACAAGTTAGTCACCAAACAAAACCATCTCTCCTACCATGAGAAACAAGCCTTGTTACCAATACTCCTCCAAAATGAAGAACTTATCAAAGGATTGAATAACAAGGAATTAGGTATCTTCCCTAACCAAACATTCCACATTGATCTCCAGGAAGGCACGACTCCATATCACGTGAAACAACCCTATTCCATTCGACTGCACCAACAAGAAGCAGTGAAGAAAGAAATCGATTGACAAGTGAAACTTGGTATCCTCAAACGCTGCTATGCCACAGAATGGGGAATGCCAACCTTTGTAGTCCCAAAACCTGATGGCTCCTGTCGACTCATCAGTGACTTTAGAGAACTCAACAAAGTCACCAAGAAACTTCACTACCCACTTCCAAAGCTCCAAGATATCTTCCACAGAAGAAGAGGCTTCAAATATGTCACCCTTATTGATGTTAGCATGCAGTTCCACACCTTCAAACTTGATGAGGCCTCCACCTGGCTTTGCACCCTTGTTACTCCATTTGGAAAGTTTTGACTGCTTTGATTGCCAATGGGTTTCCTCAACTCTCCAAGTTGGGCCCAAGGCTGTATGGAACAAATGCTCCTACACTTGAAGGACATTGAAGTATACATCGATGACATTGGTATCTTCTCAGATACACTTGAATCCCACTGTAAATCAGTCTCTTCTGTCCTCTCCTTACTGAAGTCCCACAACTTCTCTGTCAAGCCCTCCAAGTGCCACTGGTTTCAATCCCAAGCTCCTTGGCTTGGCCACATTATCTCTCGTGATGGAATTAGACCCAATCCAAACAAGATTTCTCCTATCCTGAAACTTGCTTTTCCCTCAACAACAACCCAACTTCGATCCTTTGTTGGGATGATTAACTTCTATCGCAACTTCTATCCCAAGCGCGCTGAAGTTCTTGCACCCCTTACCAACCTCTCTGGAAGAGCCAAAGGCAAAATCTCTCCAACTCCAGAACTTCTTGAAGCTTTCAACAAAGCCAAGTCCCTCATTGCCAATGATATTCTTCTTGCCTTTCCTGATCCAAACAAGCCCTTCCATGTCTATACTGATGCTTCTGACTACCAACTCGGAGCCGTCATCCTCCAAGATGGCAAAATCATCCTTTGCTTCTCCAGAAAACTCAACGCCGCTCAACAGAAATACCCAACGGTCGATAAAGAGATGCTCTGTATTGTCAAAGTCTTCAAGGAATTCCGCACCATTCTTTGGGGTGCCGAAATCATCGTATGGACAGACCACATCAACTTAACTCGCCAAAACCTCACAAAGCCATCGCATTATGACTTGGAGAATGCTCCTTGAAGAATTTTCCCCAGTATTCAAGTACATCAAAGGCAAAGACAATGTCATTGCTGATGCCCTCTCACGGCTCCCACTCCAGCAAGACACTCCCGAGAAGAAGAAGGAGTTCTTCGGTCCCACTCCCGATCCAACGGATGACTTGGACCTTGAAACTGCAAATGACTCAACCGACTCCGGCCTTCTCTCTCTTTCCGAATTGTTTCTTAACTACCCCGAAGACATCCCCATGTATCCCTTAGCCTTTGACCAACTCGCCCAAGATCAAGCAGCCAACGTAGATATCTCTACCAATCCCCGGTACACAACTGAAAACTTCAACGGCACCGACTTGAAAGTTGTAGACTCCAACGGTCGCCAGAAAATTGTACTCCCTCCAAACCGAGTGCAAGCCACAATCAAATACTACCACCACGTGCTTGGCCATGCTGGTGCAGAAAGATTGTATCGAACCATCAACCAATTTGTATACGCCCCAAACTTGAAGGACCAAATCAACTCCTTCTGCAAAACTTGTGACACGTGCCAACGGTACAAGAATAGCCACCAAAGCCATGGACAACTCCCTACCAAAGAACACCAATACGTTCCTTGGGACACCATTGCAATTGACGGAGTAGGCCCTTGGAAAATCAAGATCCCTGGCCACGGAACAGTCTCCTTCAATGGCTTTACCATCATGGACATGTGCACCAACCTCCTTGAAATCATTCGAGCCCCACAAGTAAACCCAACCGGCCTCATGGCAGTCCACGCCTTCGACAATGGCTGGCTCTCCAGATATCCAAAACCAGTTAATTGTATCATCGACCAAGGAACCAACTTCATGAGCAATGACTTCCAACTCCACCTTGCGAACCTAGGAATCAAGGCCAAGGTCTGCTCAGTTCGAAACCCACAATCCAACGCGGTACTTGAACGAGTCCACGATACCATGAAGTCTGCAATGAGAACAGAACTCAATACCAATCCTCCACAGACCCTCCAGGAAGCCACCAACATCATCGATAGTGTGTTTGCGTCTGCTCAGTTCGCTGTTCGATCAACCATCAACAAAACGTTTGGAATGACTGCCCAGAGCCCTTGTATTCCACAGAGACATGTTCCTACCAATTCCTGTAATTACAGACTTGGCCATGGTCAGAAACAAACGCCAGGCTCAGATAGATAAGAACGCGATGAAAGAGAATAGCCACAGGAAGATTCATGATTACAGTGTAGGAGACCAAATTATGGTGAAAAATGAAAAGCTAATACCTGGTGCTTTTGACGCAAGAAGCAAAGGCCCCTACACTATCCAGCAAATCCACACCAATGGTACAGTTTCCTTTCTCTTAAGAAATCAGGTTATCCAACGTATGAACATCCGAAATCTGAAACCATATCACACCAATTAAAAATTTCTTATCTAAGGAATACTGGTCGCACACGACTAACAAAATTCTGTGCCACCAACCAAATCCGTACGAGAAGGAGAAGAGTGTGGTATTCCAACGCTCACGATTGAAATTACCCACGATTCAAGAAAATCTGAAAAGCAAGCCGGTCTTCAATATTGAAGACTGGATGAAGAACATATTCAAATCTTCTATGTAAACTGTACGTTGAATTTTGATTCAACGGCTGTTTACTGTTACAAGCTCCCAACTGCTCCTCGGAGTGGTTGACAGAAGAGCTAGCTCACAATCTTAGTTTTTAACCAATACATAAACCTTATTTTAGTACCTTTTCTAGAGGCATACGACAAGGTGGGAGTCACTCATTATTGTTTTTAACTTTTACGAAAACCAATTTCAAATTTCAAATTCACCGTCATAAACAAAATTGAAAATCCATAGATCGATTAGGGCGAACAACATACGAAATAAGCAATACAGTACATTAAGAAAAACCCTGCTTAAATAGCGTAACCTCTACGGCAGAGACATCTCGTTCCATTTTCAGTTTCTCAACTCTTCCAAACTTACTACCAGTACCTCGTACCGTATACTGTACCACAGACTATTCCAGTCTGCCCGGCGGTTGTGGTTGGTTGCCTCCCAGCTCCGTAACGAGAGCGACGAACAACGCCTCGTAGTTTCATTAGTACAATATTCATGTGGAAGAACCGAACATCGCAATGCACCCGGCTGAACAAACCGAACCAAACAATGGTTAGAAACTCCCCTCGCTCGACTCCCCGCTTGTCTCTCCGAAGACGGCGGAAAGAATCGGTCGTGTGGTTGGCGGCAATTTTCGTAGCACTCTCGGTGTACCTGGTGTCGTTGACTCTGGTTCAACGGTTCCACCACCGGGAATCCCTGGGATCTAAGAAACACTCCAACAAATCTGCAGGAATGTCGATGCTCCACGGCCAATTGTCGATGTTCCAACAACGGCAAGGAAAAGGGTTAGGAGTCAGGAATAGAACCTCCCCGTCGACGGGAGGGAGCAAACCGAAGGAATCCAACGATCCCTCGCCAGCTACAGACGCCACCCGTGGAGCTCCAAACAATCCCGTGGCGGCAATTGCAATCCAGGAGAGAAGATTGGCCATTGCCACCCAATATTCCAGCCGCGACGACGCAAGCAAAAACATTAGCAGCACCGAGACACGGCAGCAACGACAACGACAGCGACAGCGACGACCCCGGGAGAACCTCCAATACAAGCTGCAACGCGAAGCCTCTGTGACGAGGAAACAGCCTGGATTCTCGAGCAGCAGCGACAACGAGGGTCTGCCGGGTCCCGATCAGCAACCACTCTGGGATTTGTCCGAGGTCGTTCCGCAATGGATGAAGGACTACTTTCGCTGGCACCACGAAACGCGCAAGACACTGATCGAAGGAATGTGGGACAACCGCAACAGCAGTCAAACCAACGTCTTGGTCGTCCAGTGTGCGTCGTTCACGTTCTCGTCGTCGTCGTCGTCCTGTGGAAGCATGTCCGAACGTCTGTCCCCCCTGCCGTACTGGCTGCGCCTAGCATACGAAACAAAGCGCCTCTTGTTTGTGCACTGGTCGGCTCCGGGAGATCTTACCAACTATCTCGAGCCTCCCGTGGGTGGATGCGATTGGAGAGCCCCCGTGTGGTTGCGGGAACGGGTAAGTACCGATATCGTGTGTATGAATGCCATGTGGTGTGGCACCATCGTTTGCTTGAAGCTCGCGGTGTGTGTGTGTCGATCTGACGCGCCTGTGCCTTCTCTCGTGTTTTTCTTGTGCTGGTCGTACCGTAGCTCCAAGACAACAACGCCGGGATACTAATTCAAGAATCATCCCGGCTGCTTCTTGCGGGCGAGAATGGCAGCAACGATTGGTTTCAAAACACGAGTCGCGAATCACTTGTCCGGGTCCAAACGAAGCACATAACGGAATTCGAGGATCGATA